>JALDNG010000003.1:7337500-7877500 GCA_024349245.1 Neodontobutis hainanensis | reverse complement strand
ATCAAAGGGAGTTTCTTATGAACAAAGGGAATTCCAACTGCATATCCAGAAGCAGAGCAGCCTCATTTGTCTCTGCAAAGTAAATTTCTCCAGCTGGGGAATGACTTAATCTTCACTGCATTATGTGCTACTTCTGTATTGTACAATTATTATGTCGGAGAAGGTCTATTATTTCCAGGTGGTTGACTTATTTTAGAGCAGTATTTCTCCACTTGGGAACCCAAAATGTCTTGATCATTTAATGGGGACCAAATCAAAATTAAACTAGCCTAATTAATTGTCATCATCATTACAACCTCTATGGCCTTTACTTTAAAACCCATTCATTTTATCATTATTTATATGGAAGTATTCATGGAAGTAAAGATAGTCTCAGAATGTGTCCACCTCGAGGTCCTGAAAGAGTAATCCTAACTTGTCAATTAATTGCTGCTACAAAAACAAACTGCTTAAAACTTAAAACAAAATTATGTCATTTTACCTTAAAATATTTCAAATTAATTCATCAACTTGAAACGGGGGCAGTTGCCACCCTCTCAGAGTCACCCTCATTCCTTCTGTGGAGAAACTCTGTTGTGTAAATGATTTGAGCAACATAGACACTCAACCTCTGAAATCTTCCCTTGTCTTTCTTCTTTTTATGTTAGTGTCCTCATAGTATTATAACCTTTTAAACCCTTAACATAAAGCATAAAACATCTTCCTGATCTTAACTTTGCTATTGTTTTAAAAAAAATAATGTTGCACAGGTAAATAGTGAACAAAAAGACTGGACACTAGCGGAGATACAGCTGCATCAAAAAGCAATATTTCTCTACTATGTCAGTCCACATGGTCTTTGCTCTCTGATGCTGCTGTAATCAAAAACAGGCTGTTTCTGAGGAGTAACATGTATGAAAGCCCATTGTGTGTTTGTGACAGTGGCAGCCTTTAGACAATGTTTAGTCAAAAGTTGAGCAATGTTGCGCCTACCTTTCCTTTCCTTAACCTACCGCCAAGAACATGCCTGCAACCCACATTTTTGCAGTAATTATTTTAACAGATATTTACTTTTACAATTATTGCCTATTTTTTTGCATGTATGCATGTGTGTGTGTGTGTGTGTGTGTGTGTGTGTGTGTGAGCGCATGCATGTGGTTAAGCAACATTAGAGCACTCAACGCAGCGTGTGCCCTCATCTCCTGCTCTCAGACTTTGGGGGGAACATGTCAGCTAGAATCCAATACCAACGCTTCCAACACTGAGCTAATGGACTGTTGAGCGAGAGAGCTGAAAAACAAACCGGGATGACTCAGACTAGAACACCCATTCACACATCACCTTTTCTACCCCCCTAACCCCGAAATCAGTGGGGAATTTGAGCCCGTCTGGAGCATGTGTGTGGATTTGTTCTGAAGAAAATCTATAAACCACACACTATAGCCCATATGGGATGTTTATTTTTTTTGTGAATAATCGATCCACAGCTCAAGGCTCTAGCTGTATACTTTCATTGGGACAAAGCAATTGTGCTCCTAATGCCTATAGTTTATAATGTTTAACAATAGAACTGCAAACTTTCCAACAACCTATTCCCTTAAATCGTCAGTTTTACCACCTCCAGCAACAGCATCAATTTAATAAAATTTTGAGGCTCATTTAATAAGTTAAACAGCACAGAGAAGTTATTTTGTAGTCATTCAAAGGACATTTATACACTTTGCTTTTGCATATTGTGATTCTCTAATACAAACCCTTTCCTTTTAGATTTGAATACCAGTAGGTGCGTGTACATGGAAATGGCTGCAAGTTTGTAATTTCTTCTAAAGCTTGGTTCAGGTTCAAAATCCATGTTAAATAATAAAAATAATTCACATGTCATGACTATCCAGACAGTATTTTTAATTAAATACTGTCTGGATAGAAAAATAGTTACAAAACACACAGTCACTGATGTCAGAGTCAGTGGCTTTGATAAGAACCACATTTATTTTTCTTTCAACAAAACAACACACTTTTATCATTATTTTACACATCTGCGTCTGGAATACATTAAAACGCTTGTGTTTGTTTGCACGTTGCCATTGTTACCCTGATCAAAGACTGGAATGAGCGCACATATGCAGACATACGTGTGAGGTGAAAACAACAAAAGGAACAGTTTTGTCAAGTAGTCTTGCCCTCCACCATTTGTCATCAACTCTTGAGTTTGATGAACAGAAAAATGACATGCGACAAGATCCTGTCCACTCACTTTGAAATTTGTCAGTGTAACATTTCAAGCGGAGTAAGTGAAAGCACAAAGCTACAAACTGCTTTTTCTTTTTCATTATTTCTCTCATTACAGCGGTGCTCTCCAGATGTAATTGCTACCAGTTTGTAAGGTGACCTGATTCCTCTGCACTGCCTCTGACTGGGTGCAGGTGTCACCCACATGGCCCTGAACAACAGATGCTTGTGAAAGAAGAGAGGAGGAGAACAGGGGGGAAGGAGCCGGCAGGGACCTGACCTATGTGACATGGGACAGACACAAAACATCTGTTTGCAGATGCAAAGATGCTCGCACACACACACACACACACACACACACACACACACACACACACACACACACACACACACACAGATACGCTTTCACATGCAATGCATTTGGTTACACACCTGCATGAGCTCTGCGCTATACAGGCTGTTTACAAATTTAAATATGGAGAAAGTTTCTTCTTTTTTTCCATAAAGCCTTATTTAACATTTTCTCAGTTTCTCTTTTATCTTGATTTTAGTTATAGATATATAGATATTTGTAAAGCAATTTCTTTTTAAAAGCTTTTAATAAACATATATCTGACTGGTCTTCGTCTTCCGGCGATTCCACAATACAGTTCTCCTACACAATGGATTTTTAAATACTTTGATCCATAGCCTGGGCTTAAAAATGCACACAGTTTATTGAGGGTAGAGCTGGCACGCATATGAAGACACAATCACAAAAGTACAAAGACAAAAGCTCCTATGCCCACAGACTAGCCTGCTGTCTCCTGTGTTTAATTCTGTGCCAAAAAGTGCATGTTTGCTTGGGCCACTTTTTCTCTATGAATATTGAACAGTTTTTTTTCTCTCATTCATTTACAGATGAATAATATATCTCACACCTTGTGAACAATACATGTTCTTTTCTGCTATGGGTTTCTCTCATTTACTCCTGCCTGTATGCAAGTCTTTGGGCATTGTTTCACCATTAGGGAGTTAGTTGGAAGGCAATGTTCATTAATCCAGCAAATGGCACACAGAAAAATGTCCTTTAGTCAAGACCGAGACTTGCAAAATGTAGTTTTACTTACTTACTCTGCTACAAATGCTATTATGTTTTTTACTGTCTATCTTCCTCAGGCCACATGAAGAGATAATGTCTGAAAAATGTAAATGCTCAAAGACTGTACAGATATTTTTTTTACCATCTAAATTCCTTTGAGCTTATACTATATTGTACTGTCACCTTGATTGAACCACAAAATGTATTTCCAGTATTTGAAGAATTTCAAAAAGACACATCTGCAAAAAAAAAAAAAAAAACATAGATAGAGCTGCAGCCGTAGAATAACACGGTTTCTGTAAATGCACTGCAAATGATTTACAATCAGACATTACTTTCTGTTTTCATTCAAGAGACAGTATTTTCATGTAGACCTCAAACCCGTCATAACATTTTAAAGAACTTGCCAAAGGTACAAACATCTTAGAAAACATTGTCCGTTTAACTACTAAGAACCAAGGCCATTTTATTGATGCTGAAAACAAAAACTTCAGACTTGTTTGACCAGAGATGCATATCTGTCCAACTGAAAAAGCATTGGAGCACAAAAACAAGTAAAGTGGAGGTAGATATGCTCCATAAATTAAGTTCAAATTGTCCGGTTGCTAAAGTACAACCTGCAGGTAAAGTCTAATAGGAACAACCGTTTTACCAGGAAGCTAGTCTGATAAAAGACAAAACATGTAGTGAGGAAATGGCACAATTAGGGAGCAGCCAAGCAGATCACATTTTATTCCACTTTATCTTTCCCTCCTTTCTTTCCGCTCTTTTTCAGTCTCTGCATTGTGAGTAAACAGCAAGCATGAAAAGATTTTCTCAACAGCTCTCTGTTTTGTTTTCACAGCCATTTCAGCCCCCTCCCCACCAATCTTTTTTTTTTTTCAAACCCCAGTTGAAGCCTGACCCAGTTTAGTCTGTCCAAGCTCTCCCGTGACTGGAGCGAGGGGAGACTCGAGCTGTAAGCGGGTGGGTTTGGCTCCGGCTAATCCCTGGAAGTTCATTATGCTCACCAATTCAAAAGGAGCCTCTTTCAGCACAAGAGCATTAGCCTGTCTGCTAACCTGTGTCCCCCCCCCTGTAACGCACACAGGAATGAGAGGCAGGGGATCGCCACAATGTATTAAAACCCACTATTTAAGCTTGTGTGGGACCAGCTGGCAGAAACCACAGACAGTAGAGATGATGGACAAAAGGATGAGTGGCTGAGGTGGAACAGAGAGTTTGGCTTTGGGAAACCTTTTTTAATGTTTGGAGGTTTATCAATATTGTGTTGCCTTCTTAAACAATATATTGAGATAGCAATATATTAGACTAGCCAATATCTGGGGCCGGATCAGCCAGTTAACTTGTAAGACATACTGTCAAAGCTTACATTGAAATGATTTATTTTGGTGCCAAACTACTCGACTGTGAGATTGTGGTTAGACAGTGTGGTTATCTGGACCTTTAACATTGTGTTTAAATAATTCTTTGATGCTTATTTTTCATCTCTCCCAACAAATATATGTAAAAAGTTTGTGTAAAAAGACTTTTGTCACGTAATATAGTAACCATATCACAGTACAGTTACATAGCTTCTATGTAGTGTTGAAAAGTTACTGTCAATGCAATGTCTCTCTTGATTTGGGTCAACATTTTTAGATAATTCCAAAGTTTGCAAATGTTTTTGTTGATTTAGGGCATTGTGTTTCACTTGCAACGGTCTATTGGTGGAATATGGTAATTTTAAGTGTCCTTGTTTGAAGTAATAATGTCTTATTTTGTCTCTATGGACTAAAATGATCAGCCTAGTTCATAACGAACCTGCTACATGTTGCCTTTAGCCAACTATGCAATCATTTAACTTCATAAACGCACGCTTACAGACAGATTTTCAGAATTCTGTCTTTCTATTCTTCTATACGGAAAGAACCAACCCATGCACTTAACTTCACAGGTCTGGATGGGCAAACTATTGACATTTTATGCGGTTCAGTGAAAAATCGCAGGGCAGGATGTGCCTGTATGCGTGTGCAGACAGGAATGCCCATTCAGCATTTAAAAAACGATCAGAGCGGGGCTGAGCTCTCATCCCCCTCCACCTCTGCCTCCACACTGTCTCTCCATCTTTTTATTTCACGCCCCATATCTTCACATCCTTTTAAAATAAACATCCCTCACGCCACCACTGTGGGCTAATTGATATTTTTCTTGAGTTTTAAGGTGGTATATTCCCATGCCGCCGTTCACGATGTCCTCTGTCTTTGAATGTGACATGCTCCTCATTTGTCATTCTTCTCAGAGTTCAGAGGATGGACACAATGGTAGAAGAGCTTGAGGTAAAAGCACAAGTAAACCTCCAAGTGCTGACAAAACAGCCTTCATTCACACACCGGCTTCATTAACATACAAAGGCAGGGAAGAGAGAAAAAGTTAAAAGCATACATTTATAATAGACACATAAAAATGCCGCCTCTGCCTTGGCTAGTCATCTTTGTCTAATTAGGAGGCAATAATCCGCTAGAGAAGAGTCATCAAATTCAGCCAAAAACAAACAGTCTCCATGAGAAGAAATGCACGTGTGTATCTCACCCACATGAGCACACAGATGCTTTTAAATGCACTTGCACAAAACACCCAACTGTTTGCAAATGTCACCCTTACATAAGCACCATTAGGAAGAATAGCATTAGCACAGAAAAAAAGGGAATGTGTCTCAGTTGTGCCTTTGTTTCTGTAGATTTGTTTCAACAAACCATTAAACATTCATTGCATCGCCAGTGACTTGAGGTGGCTTCCCTGCCAGCAGATAGCTAGCCACTTTAGAGGAGCAGCTAAAAATAGCCTTGCGTTCCCCATGCATAATGAATGGCCAGAGACAGCGCTAACGCTAGCTCTTTCCAGGAGCGATCTGCTACGCTCCGTTTGGCCGTCTCAGCTCTCACGGTGTTCCGAGGGAGCATACCAGACAGGTGCTCTGAGCCAGACAGTATTCCCATATAAACATTCGGAGACCCAATTCCCAGCCAATCCCCAACAACAACGTTCTGTTCCCATTCACCTGTCATGCTTCACTAGGAACACAAGTCAGCTCTGTCCACCTGTTAGCTTAGGTAATAGTGGACTATTTTACAACACACACATATACAAACAGCTTGCAGCTTCCTGAGGATTATTTTGCTCTGGTCAGTTTCTGCTTGGCTTGGTAAGCCTCATTTCCTGCCCAGTGTCCAGTCTCTACAGGACCACATGAGACACATTTGGTTTTTGCTCACACACATCGAGATGGGCGCCTATTCTCTCAGCACATGCGTAAACAGCAAGCGCTTATAGGTGTTTTATTTCCTCTCAGCTGTTTCCTGTGTCTTTCTACATGCCAGGGTGTATTTATGCAGTGCCAGAAAGCCACTCTAAACTCATTTAGGCCGATTTTAATGGACGCCCGAAGCCAAGGACTCTCTCTGCACCCATTAGATCAGTGGTCCTGGCTGGGAACCACAGCGATTTAACAATTTCATCTCAATATTGTTCTCCCTCTGTCCAAATAACTCAGTTTCACCCTCTGAGCTCTTGTCAGCTTACCCCTTTTATTCTCCCTGTTTCTGTCCTTCGTCCCTTTGACTCCCTGTGTCTCTCCTCTTTGCCTCTAACTGTCGCGCTCTCAGATGCTTTCTCCATCTATTTTTACTGGCACACTTTGAATGTTCTTTCTCCATGCAAGATGTCTCATTAAACAACTTCAAAAGTCGAAGTTTGGCTTTTTCTATCTCTGTTCCCATTTGACTCTCTATTCCATGCTTCTGTGTCGTTTTCTTCCTTTGTCTCTCTCGCTTTTGCCAGCTCTGTGTATACATGCTCAGCAGAGACTGCAGAGAAGCCCCGGAACAAAAAGTGTGGGTGTATGCGAACAAGAATGAGAAAGAACGGAGAGAGCGTGCCTGCGAGCCTCACTCTCCCTCTTTGCCAGCGTCTGCCATTAGGGTGTCAGTGGCAGAGTGAATTTATTTGCTGTGCGGTTACTGGGCTAATGATTGATGTTGCCCCAGCAAACAGTAAACCAATTAGAAGGCTGATGTAACGTCATTTTAAAAGCCTCCTAATCACGTTGCTCTTGAACCTGGGACCCAGGCCTTCCCTAATGAAGATTTATACTGGATCAAAGGAGAGCCTAACGCCATTAACAATAGATTGTATTCCACCAAAAATCACATTAGGACTTCTCTAGCCCACCCCTTCCCTCCCTGCCTGCCTCCCATCAGGCTTCTGCTAAATATATCTGCTGATTACAAGTGCAGATGCACAGAGGAACTGGGAAAAACGCAAGAAAGAATAACAGAGATGGACAGAGAGCTTAAAACAGTTAATTGTTGAGGATAAATGTGCTCGCTGATGAACAACTGAATCACTGTGTATATTTGCGTGTTTATGTATTTGTGTAAGTGGTGGTGAGAAATAGTTGCAAGGTGCTGATATAAGCACACAGGGCCTCTAACAACCAACAAGAGACTGGCCATTGATGAAAGAAAGAGCTTAGAGCTGAGAAAACGAGTTTGTCTATGCTACAGTGATCCTCTGCCGGCACTTAAAATTCATCATCCCCTTACCTTTCACTTTCTGGCACATTATTAATGTCATATGGAAAATAAGTACAAACACACCTACTCAATGGCATCCAATGTGCTCTCTGCAGAGTGAAGGGGTTGCTTTCACTTGCATCATTGTTTTTTTGGCACTAGGTGACAAAGGTGGGAGGGTTACTTTTTAAATGTAATCCATTAACACACACAACCATACGCTCATAATAAGATTTTTGTTATGGAAGAAACAAAACAAAAGCTGTGGAAACAAAGACCTGTTCCTTATTATTCTGCTTTTGCATAAAAAAAAAAACCTTTGGCACCTTTCGCATACTGATACCTTTTTCAAAATTGTGGGCAAAATATATGATTTTTAAAGTATAAATTAAGTTAACTACAGACGAGGTAAAAAAACTGTGAAGTTGCAGAGGTCAGCTGACCAAGTTTATGAAGCTAGAAATGTTTGGATCAAGGTCAGAGGTCAGTTTAGTAGTTTAAATCAAAAAGTGAGGTAAAGCTTTAGCCAGTGGCTGTTGCTTAAGTTCACATAGCCATTAACAAATGCAAATACAGGCTGACTGTAATAGTCATCATAGTCTATCTTCAGATTATTACAGTAGCCAACAGTTTTCATGTAGAAAAAACATTTGTATAATTTTTTTTTGTTTTAAAATGATTAAAGTACAGGAAAATAATTTACAGCTAGACCTTCAGAAAAAGAAAAAATTCTAGTGACGTAAGACCAGGCATTTTTGTAGACACTATTTAGCCTCTAGAAGTGGTTAGCTTTATAAACTTTAATTTCCTGATGCTTTTGTTTCAAGATTGTATTTTATGACCTCGATGACTGGGAATCTCCACAGACCATACTTTTAATTAAGATGAACAATGAATGTTACATTTTAAGACAGAGGCTTTATATAATCTGATAATAGGCCTCAAAGCCAGACACTGGACATGTTTGAGTTAAAAACAAAAATTGTGAACAATTAGATAAATTACAGTTTCGCTTCTCATAAAACCATATGCATAATGAACCACCATTTATACTGTATGATTTATACCTCTGTGTTAATTGTACAGCCAATTATAATCCATTATCCTCTTTATAGTATGAAATGACTGTTTTTTGGTTGGATTCCCAGCTCGAAGGGACTTGGGAGGAATGCAAACGAAAGAATCAAACATCTAAAAAGAATCAGATGTGAGGAGTACAGTAAAGGATTGCTTGGCATTTCACTGAGCCGCTCCTAAATCAGATCCGAAAGTGGGCATGTGACACGGTAAAGCAGGTGACGGGTGACATATTGACATTGAAAAAAATGAGCAGACAGATGACAAAAAAAGGGATGGGGGGGCAAAATAACTGATGTCATTTTTTTTCTTACCCGCCGAGGAAGGCTGGCCCCGGAGCAAGTAGGAGTCGTCCGGGTGGGGCTCCAGGTGGGAGTGGGTGGAGTTTTTCTCCAGCAGGGGCACCTGGCACTCCCTGATGGGTGGAGACGGGCCGGGAGAGGGGTGGTGGGGGGCGGACGAGGAGGACGGGTGGGACGGAGGGAGCAGGGAAGAGGAAGAGGTTGGAGGGAGTGGGCGACCTAGAGGGCGTAGAAAGAGAGAAACAGAGGGGAGAGAACGAGGGAAGGGTGGCGTTAGACAAAACAAATGGCAATGACTGACAGTGATACAGGGCCCTCGTTCCCAGAAGCAGGTTCTCTTTAAATGTATGGATGGCTTTGCTGAGTAAAGCTTTGGTTCACTTCCAACTCGTCTGGAGGCTGCACTGTGCAGATAGTTATGGCTGTATTTGTGCAAGTTGTAAAGTATATCCCTCCATTCAACTACAATGGAGGTAAGTAGCATTTAATTTGCAGCGCTCTCCAAAGTCAATAGCTTTAAATCAGTTTCCATTCTGCTGGGAAAGTCTTTAATGTCTACAGTTTGGGCTTTTTAAAATTATATTACTTATACTTTTGCTCATACTCTCAGCAAAGTGGTCCACTGCATGAACCCACTTCTAGTAACATGTCCCTGGTCCTGGCAATGAAAAGCAGCTGCACAAAACGGACAATACTCTCTACAATTACAAACACACAAAAAAGCTTGTTCTTGTGTCAACTGAACCTCATTTGAACCTCCAGTTGTGCAGCATTTAACAATGGCAATATGACCAGGTTGTTTTCTCTGTTGTACGTTTTATAATTAGTTCATTCTTCATAACATGATGAGTTTTGTCTTAATTAAACCGGTCAGAGGTGGGTAGTAGTATTTTTTTACTCTTTACTTGACTATAGACAGCTCTACTCCCCGTCGGCACTGTCATCTGCATAGACAGGGATTGCTTTCATTCTGTTGTGTCATATTAAAATGAAAACATCATGAAGCCTAAATAACTTAGCTGTACAGTGCTGTGGCTATTTCAGAAATTACAAAAAGGATGTTAACTGCAAGAAAACTGTAGATAACAGCACAATACAACTATTTAGTGCCAACAATAACCCATTTGTCACAGCAGACTAAACAAAGCTAATGTTTGTTGCATTGAATTGTGCACATTTCTGCTTTTTAAACGAGTCGCTTCAAATGAAACAGTGGAATAAGATTTTGGTGGAGGACCTAAATCCATTGTACAATTGTCCTCTACATGGCCAAGACAAAAGAAAGTTAACAAGCAAGTCTTTAAATAGTAAGAGCCATGGGACGCGTGGACACAATCAGGCTGTCCCGTACACCAGAGAGAGGGGAGAGGGATGGAGAGAATTCACTGTACTCTCCGAAGATTTGGAATCAAGGACAAAGACAAATCTAATAAATTCTATTTAGAGACGGCTCAAAATATAGAATAATTATGTCTGCCATATTTTTGCAGCTCAATCAATCAACAATACGGTAAGAATGAGGCCAATGGGTCCAGCTAAACCACTGAAGGACCCAGGTTATTACAACTACTAATTAGGTACTCGACCAAAAGCTCTGAAAGACAAAATCACTTATTTTGGTCGTCATTCAAAATCATCTTGTCCTTCATCTTGTTAAGTCAAATGTACAGTGGTTACTTCAGTTCAACTTTTTTCATAATTTCAAACCCCAGTGAGAAAACTGTGGTGCATTAGTCGGCCTTTCAGCAAACCAGAGTTGCTTTCATAATTTTTTACTTTTCATACAAAAAGAAAAAAGAAAGAAAAGCAACAAAACCTTGAGGAAAAATACAACACTATTCATACCTCTTTTGCTTCTTCTTTTACTATTGACATTTCTCAGAATACAGATAGGCTATGATTTGACAGCATTCACCTTCCCGTCACAGCGTATTGATAAAAATCAAAATGTGTAATGGCCATGATAGATGGGACACATATTTGAGGAGAAGGTGCTGTATTGCTTGCATCAGGAAAACAGTAACTGGGCAGATGGAGCAGGATCAATGCAGGTCTCATTTAAGAAACAAAACGCTCCGGCCTAAACTTTCATTCCAATAATCTGCCTTGAAATGAATGGCATTTATCAATTGAAGTTTCACTTTTGAACCTTAGTGACAAGAAAAGAGATGTATTTGATAGAAACTATGGCTTTTCTTGGATGCAGCCTGGTGCCCTGCGTCATGGAAACCAGAGCTAGGATCGATCCCGACGTTAACTACACCCCAGAGAGATGCCAACCTCGTCTGCTCTTTAGGTACTGCCTGTGCGTCCACATTCATGTGTCCGGTCAATCTCATCAGAGCAAACACTGGGGGAAAAAAATGAATAAACAATGGCAAAGCAAACAGTGTGGCTGACAAGAGCAGAGTGGGACAGTGAGAGATGGATGGAGAAGGAGGGGCAACAAGGTCACGGGGTAACCAAATGAGAGGCGAAGTGACAGCGAGATAAATCAGGCCACAGAGAGGACGTTGGGAAAAATATAACACCAAATATGAGTTGACAAATTACACAAATTGGAGTCAATGAAAGGGGACAAGGAAATAGAATGGGGAAAAGGGAAATGATGAAGATGTAACCAGAGACAAACGCGGTGGACACCCACACACAAAGGCATTGATCTAAATAAATTGATCCCTCACTTTAATTGATGGGAGAAGGAAGGGATCAGCTATTTGCATATTTCACAAGACGTCGTAACGAGGGCTCTGGCGGCAACAGGCAGTGAGGAATGCTCGAGTTGTGTGCGTGGGTGCATAAGCGTAGCACTGCACCTTAAAATTTGTTTTACTGCATGCTTTTACCGCGCATAGTCGCGGAATGCTCATGCGCGTAAGGTTATGTGAATGTGGGGTGTAGTTATTAATATTTTAAATCACTTTAATTACAAAAAAGGAAAAATTGCACTTGTTGGCCAAAAGCAATTAAGGGAACTTTAATCTCCTTAGCAATTATGCTGTGGGGCATCCTTAACTCAGTCATTTCTGCCCGATACATTTCCAGAAAGGTCAGTGGAAATTGCTTTGTGTTATTAGAACAAAGACTTGGCAATGAGTGCACATGGATCTCTTGACGATTTTGTTTCGTTGCCATTCTTCAACCGCCTCCCCGGCCATCTGTATACATCTCTCAATCCTTCTCTCTGCGACTGTCTCTCACTTTTGGAATCTGCAGATCTCGTGCAAGTGTTGATTAGTGCGAAGAATAAGTGTATCAAGGGGAAAAAAAAAAAACTCAGGCATCTCGAGTTTGTAATGCCGTTTAAAAATATTGATGATTTTTTTTTTATTGGAAAAAAAAAAAACACTGGTGGCGTGACTGCAAAGTTTCTATTTGGTCTTATGAGTCATTGCAAAGTTGAGTGTTGGTATAAAACTATATTTAGGGCCTATTATACAATTTAAAGTCTTGTTATTTATTAAGGGTAACTTTTTTAAGAGAAAAAAAATGTGCTTGAATAATTTACTGTTTTCATTACAGTTAAACTTTAGTTTTTTTGATTTATCAAATGTTTCGAGATATTTATTTAAGTAACACTAAATGAGAGGCATGACTATGATTTATTGAATTTTGTTGTCGATTGTAATTCATTGAAATCATGAGTCCACCTTAAATAAGACGATCAGTACTTGTTCCTATAAATCATTTGTTGATACTGTTTCCTTTAGAAAGAATTTCTTTTTCAGAACAACGACACACATTCAACACGATTGTAGTCCCAGCATAATTCCCGTGTCCTCGTCCTTGTCTGTATGTCTGTCCCCCTTCTCTCCCACCCCCCCACCCATCCGTCCACCCATCTGGCTGAGGTGAGGAGTGGTAGGCCGAGGAGGAGAACGACAGCTGGAGCCCAGTCAGACAAGGAGAGACAAATTACCCCTTTAACGAGATCCATTCATCATCTCCTCACCCCCTGCACCACCATAACTCTCTTTCCACCACCTCAACATGAGACACACCTGGATGCCTGCCTTGAACTCACACAAAACACAGATAGATTTCAACCTGATCTGATTCATTGATAGTAAAAATTGTGGACACAGGGAATGTGGCTGTGAGGGCTGGCTCCCATTGACTTCCATTGCTCTTTTACTTTTTAAAAATCCAATCTATTGAACACCGACTCCGGCTGTTAGCATCACTAGATGTAGGATAATTCACATGGATAACTTTGCGACAGTCAAACATCACTGAACTTTGGCTTTATAAACTCCCAACTTCCACAGTTTCAAAAGCCCATTATCGTTTTAAATGGGTGATGTAACAGTCTTTTTGTTGACTGCATTTATTTTTCTATGCCCTCACTCCACTCTAGGCTTGTGCTTCTGCTATTAACGCGATGGAGAATAGACAGAGGAGGCAGATGAGATAAAGCACCAGACGTAAAATGATTGAATGCGCGGTACACAGGAAAGAGAGAGGAAAAGCCGAGACACACCCATCCTGGCACACGCAGAGAGTCATTACCAGGGCTGCTGTCGGCGCAGATGTTAGACTGAGGGGGAGCTGTCAGTCCGTGTGTATCTATGTATGGATATATATATCTGTGTGTATGACAGTGATCTGAGGGCTATTTAGTAATGACAGCTGCTGACACAATGGGCCCTTTCTCTATTTATCCGTACAGTGCCGTCTGTCTCTTCATCTCATCCTTCTTCCTGCCTTCCCCTCTTTTTTCTCCTGTTTTTCTCAAATCCGCGCCTGCTCTTTACTCTTATTCATTCCTTTTTAATACCTCACATTTAGCCTGACTGTGTTAAGCTGCACACCTGTTGTTGCTCGCATGTGTGAGCGCTTGTGAAAGGAGAGAGAAAAAAAACTCTTGTCAAACTAAGCCTATCCAGGAATGGTCCGAGTTCATTCTCTTAATACCTTGAATGTGTTCTTTCCACCTCTTTCATTTAAAAGCACACAAAATGAGTAATAAAAGAGGGTAAGAGCATGAGTGGATGATTCAACAGACGTGCTTTAATTAATAAACTTGGGCTTCCACAGCCTAAAGTCATGATTGTATCACAGTCTTTCTCTCTTTGATGTGTAACAGTGAGTCTGAGCTCCTCTTTGGCCCAAAGCTGTCCTCTGCTCGCGCTCAGCTCCACTTTTTCATCTTGCCTGCATCCTTTCATCCATCGCTTCACAAGGAGAGGCTCCATACTAACAGCCTGCAGTGGAGGCTGCTAATGTCTTCACCACATTATATCTGTCTACATGTATTTCTAGATCTCTTATTTCTGATATGATTGTGGCTTGTTATATAAAAGAAGAGTCATCATTATAAAAATAGTTTCTTAAAAATACTTAGAAGCGTGCAAAAGCCCCTGCGTCCAAGTGTGAGTATTGTCCAGTGAAGCGGCAGAATAAAATTATAGAGCCACAGATATTTATTTAAAATAAGGTCAAGTTTAATGTAGCAAAAACCTTTACAAAGTTAAATGTAAATCTAAATGTAGGTAGTAATGCTAACTGCCATTAAAAGTGGCCAGTTTGTAAATAAGAACAGGTTTTCAAACATTTTACCTGGATAAATAAAAGCCAAATAATAATAATAATAATAATAATAATAATAATAATAATAATAATAATAAAAAAAAATTCTCAATCAATAGTTTTGCAACAATACTCTTCTGTCTATGGCAAGAAGAAAACAATGTGTGTATGTGTGGTGAATGTTGCTTGAAAATATGTAATTTCTTATTAAATGTAATAATATTTTCAAAGAAAAAGGGTGCTTTTAAGGTCACTCTTGCCTGAGACATAACTCATAATTTGCCTGTTACACTGAAGAGGTTCACAGACTGTATTTACAGAGCTTTGAGTGCAGATTGTAAAGTACGGCTGAACTTTATAAAGCTCTGGAATCAGAATTATCAATATTTTACATTAAATAAGTAACTGAAGTAAAATGGATTGCATACTGCATTTGTCAAGACATCAGAGTAAAGAAGAAATCAGAGTCCAAGGCCATACAAATTTATCTAGCTAGTGATGCTAACCTAAATTGCAGTTACAAATTTACAAAAGCCTCTGAGCTCAGTCCTGTTTGTGAAGCTAGATTTATGAAGCTATGTATTTAGCTCCTAATGCTAATTAATGGCAGGTGTGTTTGCAGTGGATATAAATGCCTTATAAAATGACCTAGAAAATTGAAGAATTACAGAGGAACAATTTGTTGAAAAGACAGAAATATAATGTACATGTGCAAAGTAAAGAGATGGGGAGAAAAAAAAATAAAAGAAGCATGAAAAACCTTCACATCTTTTCAACCACAAATCAAACCTTTGCTGAAGATGACATTCAACAGCTCTGAGGCCATTCAGAAGTAATAGGTTCAGATGATTAGTCACCTTATAACAATAGCCTTTCACCTTCACATAACATGAAGTGCATAGAAATAATGAAGGCCCATTAAATACTAATATCCACAGAATTATCAAAAAAGAGGAGGCAAAGACATGATGAATTTAAAGACGGTATTGTTAGGCTGGATCTGAAGCGTCTCTTTTTATGGAGTACTTACCGAGGTCCTATTAAGGATAAATCACCATGGTCTACAGCCGCATCACCATTACCTGAGGACTATCTACTTTATCATCTGCTTTTAAGATTTGATGTGATATATTTTCACTGTAATTTTTAAATATATAACCTATACTTAAAGACTGATACAACACAGCCTCATTTTTTTTAATCTGTTGCACCAGAGGCAAAAAATACAGTGTCCCTGATGACCAGTTAAATCCAAATTATGATGAGGTTTTGCTTTATTCCCAACAAGTGTGGATGGGGGTTCTCAAATGACATTTTAAAATGAAGTAATAAAATGAATATCAGTTGAAGATCATCACTGAATAAGTTGAACATCTGGTGTAAGAGCCTGGAGTTCTCCGTTTTTCTGACTCAAGAGGCTGGTTCTTACTCGGAGAACTGGAGTGATGCGGACGACAGACACTCGCTGACACAGAGCAATAAACCCCACCTTTTGACCTAGTTGCACAAATGCGGCGCAGCACCTATCTGTTTTCAGTTAATTGAAACATGCCTCTGTGTTGCCGGGAAGTACAAGTGTGTGTGTGTGTGTTTATGAGTGTGTGTCCGCATCTATCTATAGCATTAGGATGCTACAGCACACCCATTCTGTCCATTGTCAGAGATGTCCACTGCGTATCTTGGGGCAACCATACACGCTGCATTACCATATAAATTACATCCATGTTGCTGCTACTGCTGTCGATTGATGGTATTGTTATGGATTCTACGCTCATTGAAAACAATCAAAATAAATATCCTCCTCCTCTCACATAAATGCAAACGCATGCACTGTTGGGTACACACATGACACTGCCTCAAACTCAGGTGTGGAGAGATAGACACCTATCATGTGCACATTGACTGTAATCTCAGAAAGGAACAGCTCTGCAAAAGGAAGGATGTGGATGTATGTAGCTGTGTTTTTTGCACACTTGGCAAAAACCTGGAACAGTGCTTGAAATGTTTAAAATGTTTGTGTCTTAGCTCATTGAAGAGTAAATATTCATATGACAAAATGTGGTGCACTAAAATGACCTATTAAAATAAAAGGGATTTCTTTGCAACATTGGTATAGCCTAAAGTTATTCCTAAACATCAGCAAGGAACCATTCAAAACACTGTAAAATAAATAAAGAAAAAGTGTTTCCGTGAAAGTGTTGCTGGAAGTTGATGTTTGATTATAGAGACAAGGCTGTATGCACGTTCCTCTCACTTAAGAGAAGTTTAGTATTTAAGTGACATATGGACAATTTCAAACTTAAGAATGCACTTGGTCTTGGTACTTAAAGAAAATTCTGTTTCTTTGTATTTGTGCTTCAGAGTGTTTCTTAGCTACAGTTTAGAAAGCTCTTAGGTGTTGCTGGGCCAAAAAGGTGCAGTGTTAAAATCCCATCCTCCAAAATAATGCAATGAACAACTAAACGTATTGTAAAACATAAATAACATCACTCTCTAAATAGACTGCTCCCTTGTGTCCACCTGGTTCAAAGAACTATGGGAGATTACAGACTCAGAAAAACTAAGCTGCGTTTGTAGTTTAACATAGCCATTTGGACAGTTTTTTTTTTAATTAGAAAGAAAAAAGCTAATTAAATAAATGGTATCTGGCACAACAAAGTTAATTCATTAGCACTTAATGATGACTCATAAACACTCAAACTAAATATTTACTCACTGTGCACTATTCCAGTTCTTTTACTCTTAGGGGACTATTTGTAGTCAGTGCAAATACAATACATACAAAATATACATTCCTTCTACAAAAAATGTTTTAAGATTTGGGGTGTCAAGACTATACAAAAAAAACATTTCCTACAAGACGTTTGAGAAGAACGACAGTCATCAAGAAACCTATGAATACTGAATTACTCGCAGCACACTCAGACACAGACAGGTGCCTACATAAACACATATTTAACATACGGCTCAACTGAACTCAATAGAAATTGCTTGTTGCTATGACGATCCAATTCTTTAAAAAAAGGAAGAAAAGCAGAGTCATGGTGGAAATCAAAGTGAAATTTGAAAGAAAAAAAATGAAATAAGGGTAGAAGAGGAAAAGAAAAGTGATATGGTAATTGATCTGGATTTGTTTGTTGCACACGTTGCCAGTTGTGACCTTGTAGAGTCACAGATGCTGTATTGTAATCTCATGAATACACTCCATTTCAATTATGTATTCTTTTATGTGATGTTGCATTATGTTCGCGCAAAGGGAAACGGCAGGAATCCGAAGGCTGAGTCAGCAGTGACAATCCTCAACACATTAATGCAGTATATGAAGAGTCCTTGGAGTCTTCAACACAAGATACAGCCTCAAGAAGGGAGATATATTTACTGCTCCATATGAACAGCATTGTGGCCTGTCGCTCAAAGAAAGCTCTTCGATTTGTGTCGAAAGAAACAACACTGAAGTGGAAAACACACCAGTGGAGCATGAACAAGTAACAAAAGCCACACTCAAACCAAATTTACTGAGCATTTCTCTCCACTGTTTGCATTCTCTGTAAAATGTATTTGTTCATCAAAAATAGACACAGTTTCAAGCAGGTGATTGGGTCCTTTTCACTTTAATGCACATGTATTTGATGCAAGATTGCACAGGTAATTGCAGGGTGTACAGTGGCAGGATTTGATTCCAGTTGCTTACTTGTAAACTTGTGCTGTTGTTCTGTAGAAAATACACCATTTGGCTGATGAAATGGCCACAGTATTGTGTACAAAGCAAAAGAAAAAAGGGAACAAAAGTAGTAAAGGATCAATAGAGATTCACTTTAAATTAAGTTGAAAGGGCATAACAGGTTTGGCTTTTACAGTTTCATTTTGATATTTTTCACAGCAAGCAGTTCTAATTGGATCTACAGCTTTGGCTTTCTAAATAGGTAATTATTACAATATTAATCATAATAGACCTTCCATTTTCTTCAGTTGTGGACTTGGTTAATAGACTTGACATTTAAAAATGGATTTCCAACAAAATACAAATTTTTACCAACTCAAATCCCACTGCTAAACCTTTGGAGCTCTTCATCACTTACAGAACATAGTTAGGAGGCGGTCCTGATCACTGATTGCATTATTAGTTGTCGCTGCCTAATTCATATGTTAATCACATGCAAATTGCACGCTCAAAAAGAGTAAGAGGTGCAGCACAAACTTGAGGTGAACTTTCATTGGAAAGCATAAACGTAGTCCTTTAATCTTCACAGCTTCTCTGATGAGATGTTGTGTTTGAAAATGGCCAAGTCTAAAGTAATAGACTATAAACTTCAATAAAATGCAAAACAGGCATTTTACAAGATGGCTGACTGGTATCATGTGTACGAGCATTAGCCTGAGTCAGTGAGTATTTTTTTCTGTAAACACATGCCATCGTCATACAGCCTTACAATTAGCACAGCTTGCATCAGCTGACATCAGCTGACTCAGAGGAATAAGGAAGTCCCCATGCTGATGGACTTCATATGCAGTTGTGCGTCTAAGTGTACACCTGAGTGTGCATTTTGGAGTGCTGTTTGTGTGCCCATCTTGCACAAACACTCTCTTGCAAACGTGATGCAACTCTCAAAGGCACAACCTGCAAACCCATTCAGCTCATAAACAGTTGTGCCCAGCCAGGCAGAGGCAAAAGACTTTACTATGGTACTGCACAAGACAGACAGCAGCGTCAAATGTTCAACATTAGGCTGTTACCCCTCACTATGAACTATAGACCTCGGGGACAAAAAAAACATGCTAATCTGAGCTGAATGAAGCCAAGTCTGTTAGTTTAAGCTGAGAGCATCGAATGAGATTTTTAATTACTGCATGACCTGGGGTATATTAGCGCATATTAATGAGGATCATTAACCTAAAGGTAACTAAGACCCCTCCTCCTTAACTACTACTGATTGCACCTCTGTCGCCTGACATCATAAGAGTGATGTGTTTCTACAGCAACATTTTGCATGTGTCATACAATATTTAAAAGACAGCAGCATATCCTTGGTAAAAAAAACAAAAAAAAAAAACAGTTTCCTTTTTAAAGATGAAAATTTTAAAGCCTCAAGGCTTAAACTCTGGGTCAGAAATACCCGCCGCTCAAAACAGAACCTTGGCTTGTAATTTTAATGCCTGTTTTGTATCAGATGAAGGATGGCAGGGCAAACTAGAGAGAAACATTTCAAGTAGTCTTTCTGACAAAAAAAAAATACTTTTGCATTGGCAGCAGGTCTGGACACAATACAGTCGAATGAAAGATGAGAAAGAAGAAACCATTTCAATTGGCATATGCAAAGTTCAAGGTAATTTCTTGTACAAAGAAGAGGACAAATAGAAAAAAGTAGAAAGTTTCACATTTCTTTTGGTGTACAAGGGGTTGAGGTGGAACAGACGCGTGCCCCTCTTCCTGCATCCTGCAGTGTAAATGCCAGCGATGGTACTGACGTCATTTTTTTTATCGCTTCTGTGACAGCCCCCTCTCCTCCTGTTCCCTCCTCGAACCATGTGTGTCAGCTTAAGTCTTGCAGCGCCATTAGCCCGAAGTCTCAGTGGTGCACAGGGAGATGCTTTTATCTCAAAAAGAGGGCGGATCCGGGCTGTATTTGCCTTGTAACGTTTTCAAACCGCACACACATTTTGAGTTCACGCACACTCACCGTTATCTTGTACTCTGTCCATTTCTCTCCACTCTCCTGTCTCAGCAGTTTATCCTTTCATCTTTACATAACTATGTGGTCCCTTAGTGACCTGCTCTAAAGTTGTTCACACAGCACACACACGCATTGGCTCGTCCATCCACCTTCTTGTATCAAAACAGGAACATTAATATGAAAAAGTCAATACCAGGGCCACAGTGTCGTTAATATGTATACATAATATAATATTACTATAGTAACTATAACTATAGTAGTTCATTCATTCATTTTCTACCGTTTAGTCCCGTTAAGGGTCGTGGGTGACATATCCCAGCAGCTTTGGGCCTGAGGCAGGGTACACTCTAGACAGTGGCAGTTAGTCGCAGGGCTAACATTTAGAGACAGACAGTGATAGACAATCATTCACTCTCACATTCAGTCACTAAGGACACTTTAGAGTTGCCAAATGAATCTTTTTTTTTTTTTTGAGTTGGCCGTGTTTTAAACTTCTTGCTGTGAGGCAGGAGTACTAACCACTCTGCTACTATAGTATTTTTCTATCTAATTGCAATTGCAATATGTAAAATATTTTAAACCCTATACCCTCCATGTCTGAATTTAAGTAAAAAAAATAAAAATAAATGACACCGGCTTTAAGGCAAATATCTCTACACTACTGTATGGTATAAACTGAATGGACAAAAAAAGGAAAGATTTTATTTGTTCACTGTTGAACTGAAAGGCTTTTATTGGTTTAGCTCACATGGCAGCAAACAAATCACAAGATAATGGCTTGCTGCTCCATTCTATCCACTATTTTATTGATTATTCCTGTTCAATAAAAGCACATATTACCCTCCCAACTCTGAATGCTTTCCACAAACCTATTGTTTATATGTTACAGCAATAATTATAGTTCATGCATCCACTTTAAATGGTAATGATGACAGATAAACACACAAAAAAGAGACTTGCTAGCAGTGTATGATATGAGGCAAAAAGATGTAGGGACTGGGCTCCATTGTGCAGCTATTCCACAAAAAGAAACATGTTGAGAGTTCAGGGTGGTTGCATTCACAATAGCAGCAATCACTTGAGCCATGTGGAATAAAAAGCCGTAATGCAGCTCTCTGGTAGTGGTTGTATAATCTGAGAGTATATGGCTTATAGAATGTCACCATATACTGCACAGTACAAATATGGCAACGTGGCTGTGGTACTTTTATTTAGAGTCAGTGTGTGTGCATCTTAGTACAGTGTGCATTAATTGCCATTCCCTGTGGTTGTCAGAGAGCGCTGGATTCCTGTGGGACAGCTGTACCTTCATTAGACTCTACTGATCATCACACAGCAGCACCAAGAGAGGGCCTGTTCCCCTCTTTCATCACTCCTTCTTTGCTTCATGAATCCCTCGCCTCCCTCTGTGTCCCGATACTCCTCCTTTCTATATGTTTAAAATCCACTGGTATTTCTCAGTCCTGCTGTGTCACTTCCTTATAATCACATGAGCCACAAGGATTTTTATGTGGATCTCCATAACATTTATATTTTTATGCCTACAGTATGCATTAATGATTCTGCTTTAGGGCTGAGCTACATTAACACTACTACTGCATACTTATGCTCTCTGTTTAATATAATGAACACTAAAGGGATAAATGACGCAAGGTTGCCAGGATTATGTGATATGTATAAACAGGAAATATGCATCCTCCATTACTGTTTATGTCGATCCACTAAGGCAAGCAGCAGGGCTTTCATCAACAAGTTTGTTTGTGATTTATTTGGCTTTTTGACATGATGGAAAGCAGAAAAGAAGTCTGAGAGACACTTCCTTCTGAGCCACATCAGGGAAATGGACCCGAAAAGATCACATATTAGAAAGTTCTAGATGAGCTAGGCCCCTAAACTGGCCACTCGCAGTTTGTAATGTGATTTTTCACAAACCGCTCCTTGGCCTTCATCCTTCAACATTTCTGTCACTGTCGCCCCTTCGCTCTGCTTCCTCATCTCACACGTTCATTTTACATTTTCATTCCCATCAGCCTTCCTTTCGTCATTATCTCTCAGTTAATACTCCTCACTGTCTCGCTCCCCCAGCGAAAGTGGTTCTTAACCCCAGGGGGTGGACTCTCTAGCACTCTGCAGACCCCTACAGACATGTAACACACCCCGCGCCCCGCTCCCCTCTCCCTGTCTCTTTTCCCCAATCGTACCCTCCCTCCTCCATTTTCTGCAGTGGATGAGAGACGCCAGCTGGAGGAAACGGAGAGAAATGGGCCCAATTACAGCATTGGGAACTGAAAGTTGGCTAATTAACTCTAATTCGCTAACAAACTGCTTTTTCACCAAGAATCATCTCTCTCTGTCACATGGCACGCACATGCATGAGAATCTGCAATAGCATGCATTGCCAAAAAGAAGAAAAAAAACTCCACGCGAACGCAGGTATTCAGACAGCAGCTATGATACAAAAAGATACACAATGTTCCTCTATTCACACGCACAAACAACTCGCATGCCCACACAGACGTGCACAGACCCACTTGCTCAGCTGTATTTACCGCAAGGGCAATATGTTGATTTGGTTAGAGTGGCTGATTATTGCACAGTGACAGTAAAGGAAACAAATGTCTTTCATAGGCAGGCATCTATCTCAGCAAGAGGGCTTCTAGCTATAGACTGGAGCGGCAAATGACTGCGCCGAATACAGCTATGACACACAAAAGAGAGAGGAAGAAGGGGGAAGAATACAAGGAAGAGAGTGATTGCACAAATGAGGTACATGAAGAACAAAAAAAAAGTTCGAGGGGCGCCAGATGGAGACATACGAATGAAGGATGGAGCACAAAAAGTAAACGGATGGAGAGGGGAGATGAGATGGAGTGGAGAGATGGATAAGGAGCATTTCTATCGGTTTTACACTGAAGCGGCACAACAGTTTTCCTTCTACAACAGGATAATGGTGGTTAGAGGCAAGAACAATGGGTTTATCTGGAGCACAGATGCTATCGAGGGTGAAACACTGGGACACACACGCTCAGGCTGTTTTATTACATGTGTGTTATAAACTGAACAGCGAATTACAGTGTAGGCAGCATTTGGAACAATAAGGTTGTCAATGTTGAGTTATCGGAACAGGTGTCCAGTGGGCACTACTCCTCTGAAATGGCAGGCTGCCACTTTGCTTTTCATTGAATTGGGGTCATTTTATGGATTACAAAACATAATTAGCACCTTTTTTTGTTGTAGCTGTAGCCAAACTCAAGAACACGTTGAGTACATGTCATTCTGGAATAATCACAATTTAGATCAAAAATCTAGACTGATTTGTAATATTTAAATTTTGACATTCAATTAACAATGGAAATATGCAGACAGGGCAATGACATGAAGCAAATAGACCTGAGCCAAAACTTACAGAGCTTAGGTTCAACCAGGTGCGCCACTGAACCATGCATGTATAATTTAATTGATTGATCATTTATTTTATTTTGGTTATAAATGTGGATGCTCTGGCTAACTGTTGAATGTTGATTACTAGACAAACCAATAAAATGCGTTTTACTTGTGCCATCTGTTTCTAAAATGTTTAATTAGGTACATCTTCAGTGGTTCATAGGCTTAAATGATGTGTTTGAGGAAAGTTTCTGTTGCTGCAAGCTATTGGAAAAAGTCAGTCTACAAAACAAAGTCACAACTTCACTTTAGGCACCTCTCTGAAATATAACAGCAGTGAGTAAGTACTCTCTGTCACAAAAAAGTCTCAAAATTCACTCCTCAAGTTTGAGACTGCAGTTTGCGTTGTGTATAAAAAGATGGATGAAGCCACGCAGCCCACATTCAGTCAGCAATGTTGCTGTGACTTTTTTCTGCTTGTAAAGACAGGACACCACTACAGATCCATGCATTTTATAATAAATTCAAAAAATAATAGGGATATATAGTGTAATATGAAAGAGAAACTTAGAAAAACACGCAAAATATTACAATACAATGCGAAGGTGGGATCTTTTAAATTAAGTACATCAGCTGCTCATTTGGCTTCTTATTTGATTTTATCTATGTTTTCTTGCTTTTAATAAACAACATGCATTAGAAATGATTGTGGTGACATAAACATAGAGTAAATCAATCAGGCTCAAACCTAGTTGGAAAAATTATTCTTGGCTTGTAGCAGAAGTGAGACACTACAGACATGCATCCCAGCTCCACCTAACGTCAGAGCAGATGGTTTTCAGATGGGATTGTGCCACCTTTCACTGTTAGTCTTAGATGCTGATAGTAACATCCTCCCTGCTTCTTTTCTACTCTGATCCACTTCTGTTTTCCCTCCCTTACACCTCATTAGTGATGCTAATACTCCAAGTAACAGAGGACACCATTCACAGTCTGCATCTATAAACGTGTGTGTGTGTGTGTGTGTGTGTGTGTGTGTGGATAAATTATGGCCGCACTCAGAGAAGGACTGGTCTAAGGCAGGAGATGAGTTTCCTACTCTGATCCCATTTCTCCGACTGGATCGTCTTCTCCTTCTTGCTGGGAGAGAATCCGATGGAAATGCAATCACAATCAGTTAGGGTCCAGACAAGGACGAACACATGCACGCACACAACCGCGCAAACATCCTCTATTGCACTAACGCAAGGGAGCCATGCAGAAAATTGTTTTGGACATGGTGATGAGGAGTAGGGGTCTGAGCTGTGGTAAGAGGGGGGGATTTTTAATTTACATTTTTAATGCAAAATATCATTCAAAGAAGGAAAGTTAGGCATCTCATTATACCATTTCTTTATTACACACAAGGCACAGGCATCAGTCTCAGGGTACTGTGTCCTAAAAATATGCACAAACGCAAACACACACGTGATCATCCTGCTGAGCCCCGAAGCCGTAATCACCAAGTTGGAAATAGGGCTCATCCCCAGACTTCATAAATCTGAAAGGAATAATCTAGCCTGTCCTTCAGAGATCATAAATCACAGATACGTTTTTTGGATTCCCTCCCTGTGCTTCCTGCCAACAAGGTGTAGTCACTGTGAAGAAAACTTGTAAAAAAAACTATGACAAATGTCAGGATTTCAGGAATAAGCATAAAAAGTAGAATAGTGGACTGTAGGACAGTGACATATAACAGAGCTGCTGTAGAGACAGAGAGAGTGGTAACCACAATCAGAAGAAGATCATAGTGAGAAGCCTGATCATCTGTTGCTACAGACTATGTATCTAGTGAGAATAACCCATTAAATACTGCTGACATTAATCTAGAATTATTGTCTCACGTCGATGAGAGACTGTCCTGAGTAAGGCAATAAATATTGTTTTAAATATTGATATTTTTGCAAATAAAGAACAAATCACACTGAGTTAGTCCTCACTTCTGCATGAGAAGTCATGTATCTGCTGTCCATGGACTAATGCAACGTATTAGGCAATGTACTAATTCCAGTATAGAATCTTAATTCAGTGATGACCAGTGTCAATGATGCTTAACAGTTACTGATAATTGCTAAGTATCAGACATTCTGTTTTATGTTCAATTGCTCTTATGACTCTGAGTAAAGGCAGTACTTTAATCAGAAGTGCACTTTTCCATACTCCACTTCCATGTTTGCCATACTCCAGAGTGAGCTGAGCGTCTTTCAGTTGCACATAGAGACATTTATTATGAAATATTATTGCTATAAATTGCATATTTACACATCCAGCACAAATTGCAAATAACATTTGCATTCAGGTAGATTGGTGTCTCTGGAAACCTGATCAACATAAGTACAATTTTAACACTCCTTCTAGCACTGTTTGGAAATAAATGATCTTATTGTGCCCCTTAAAACATGTCGGGCAGGTGGCACACAGGGTTTAATAAAAGCTTTCCTTATGTTTTTTGGACTTGTAAGAATGAAACAAAATTATTAAAGCCGCTAAACAAACTGCTAATTTCCTCAACAGCTGTAAACCGTTCACTGTAGCATATCTTCATCTTTCTAAACTTCAGCACAATCAAATAAGACACTTGGCGCCTGAAGTGATGCCTGTGTGTGAGGTCAAAACCAGTGATGCCATTCAACAGGCCCTAAGAGTCTCCTGGGGCCCCTAGTGGCCTAGCCATGTCATAAACCATCAGTGCAGGAACATGAGTCTGACATACGGCTGTCGCAAGGCTCTAGCACGTGCAGGAGCACTAGCGGTCATCCCTCTAATGCTATGTGTCTTTGAGAACATATGAGAGCATCTGTACTCAACACCAACTGAGGACTCACCATCAGGATGACTTTTCCCCAGCACTTCCACCAGTCAACAGGCAGGCCCACCAACATCTGCCTGTGTTTTTGTGGACTAAGAGGACATCTGCCCATGTCAGCAGTGATTTAAATCTTCACTAAACACCACAAGTGCAAGTTGACACACAGTTAATAAGCCTCCTATCTGACGGATGAATTTGATTGACGCCAATTTAGGTAAACACATGATGTGTATTAAAAACCTGGACTGTAACCTGCTGTAATTTAAATTCAACATGTGTTTGCTTATCGAGCTGAATCGCAATTTCAAATCAGCAGGATTTGTGTCAGTGCTCTGATAATCAGCCCGCAAAGAACTCCTTGTCAAAAAGTGTAGTTTCATAAAGTAATGCAAACACACGGTTGGAAAGTGAACCCTACACTGCCCTTCCTCTCTTTTCTCCTTTTTTTCTCTCTCCTTTCATGCTGCTTTTTGTCCTCTACAAGTCTCCTGCAGTTCTTAAAGGCTGAGACAGGCACTGTGGGAGTCTGATCACTACCAAGTCCATACACACACACACACACACACACACACACACACACACACACACACACACACACACACACACACACACACACACACACACACAGGTTTCTTTTGTGGTACAGAAAAAAATGCACCCTTAGAAGTGTGTCTGTCAAAATGAAATTGCTGGCTGCATTACATGCCTTTGAAGGTATTGAAAACTCATTTTTACAATCACCCCACAGGCAGGTAGAAGAGACGGTATCTCTATGTGGAGTTTTCACCAGGTGGGTCTTTTCTTTTAGTCAGTTTGAGTTTATTATTTGCTTATTTGGATTGTCTTGACTACAATGTATTGCCAAGCTTGATGTTTCTCATCAGCACTCCTCCCGTTTGGATAATCCTTACCTATTTCTTCCCTTCGAACTCTAAGCAAAGTCATTTCACTCCGAGACCCCCCACTGGGGAAAAACAAACTGTCAAAGCCAGCCAAACAATAAGTCACTTGAACACAAATGGCTGCCTAAGAAAAGACACACGGACACACTCCCGCTGTGGAACATCAAGACGTGCAAAATGGACATAATGGCTTTCTGATAATTATTCATAAAGGTGACTTTTAGTGCGAGTGGCGCTTAGTGCTCAAGCTTAGCAGCATGGGATGGAGTTAGTCACAACAACGCAAGCAGATGACCGCCATTATGGTTAGGCCAGAAGCAGACTGACACTACACACACAAGGGCCACACACATATGCAGATACCGCAACTCTGGCTCATTGGATCGTTTCAATTAGCTGCAAAGGACAGTCTGGCCACAAACTGACAGCCATGCCTCCCATCTGGGGTTAGCGCAGTCAAACGGACACGGACAGAATGACAGGCTTGATGGCCGTCCATGCTGATTAATTTCGAGTGATTAAAAGGGTGGGGGAAATCAGAACGCTACAACACAATATTGCAATATTGTAACCAAACTGCTCTTCTCTAAAGTTTCTGTTGCAATCCCCCTTTGGCTGAATAGTTATAAAAGTCTCAGAGTTTCTTGAGAATATGTTTTCACCTCATTTCTCCCATTGCTTATGATTCCACATTCTGCTTGAACCCAGTTTTGTTTGCAGCTGCCGGTACTGAAGAACAACCCATTTTGCCGCAACAACAACAACAACTGCAACAACTGTCCCGTAGGACCAAACGGGAGGAGGGAAGGGGGTCTGCATCGCCCCTTCATGATCTCTCCCTTGAGATCCAGCCATAACTCCTTCATTCCTCATTTCCATCTCCAAGTATTTATCCCATCTCTGATTTCTAGCGACGCTTTATCGTTCCCGTACGGAAGTCGTTACAGAAAAAAGGATCAATAAAAATGGTGAAGGACAAACTACATTTCTGTCTGTCTGTTCACCTCATCCTCGCTCCTTCTCTTTTCTCTCTATCACCCCTCTCTCTGGTGGAGGATAGTAATCCCATTAGGATCAATATTCCAGGCGAGTGAGCATCCTTTCACTGCAGCAATTACAAACCTTTAGAGACATAAAGGAGAGCATTTCTTCACAGCTTAGACCATCAATCAACTATTTAGCTTCAGAGCAAAAGGATGTTGCGTGTCGGCTGTGCGCGTGCGATGGTTCCTGAACCGTGCACTGCTGTTTTGTCTGCTCCTCTGAAATGACTGTTGGGATTTGGGTTGTATAGATCCTATTATGGGCATATGAATACATGAGAGAGCTTCTTAATGCATATTTCCCATCCGACAGTGCAAGAAGGCCCCTATCCTCCCAGGAGGATGCATGTATAAGCATTGTCCACATTGGGATTTCACAGACGGCTAAGCTTGGATATTTAGCCAGGGGTTAATATTTCATGCTTTCGTGTTATCTCCCCTAATGCCCTGCTGCTGCTACTCCACCCTCCTCACTAGCCGTTGTGTACCGAATTCATGCCTTCTGCAGTGCTTCATTGCTATGCTAGTGCGCCAAACACTATATGCTAATTTACCAATCTTTGAACTATTCCTTGACAGCTGGGGTGCCTTCGTGTGATGGTAATGCTGGTAAAAATTGGTTTCTTCGCCAACATAAATACCACAGCTTGAATCCTCCCTGTTGCTCTGAATACACTCTGCACCTTTTCCTCCGAGTCTCTAATGAGGTGGCGTGACTGACAGGAAAGGCGAGGGCATATCACTTCTCATCTTGTCAGCTCTGCGGCCACTTGTGCCCCTCAATGTCACAGGGCTCCTTCTTTGCCTGGGGGGCCCTGGCTTCCATCTATCTAACTGCTTGGTAAAAACCCCATCTGGCACGGCTCGCCCCGAGACATAGGCTGCCTCTGCTCAGGTCACATCTGGAGGCACCACTGGCGCTAAGCTATTGGAGCTCACAGTGGTATGTTTAACACTAAAACAACAGGAAAATGCTTTTCATCAGAGAAATACATATACACTCTCTGCAGAGAAATTAAATCTAGGCATGGGCTAAATTTTGTTAAAGACTATAACAATTTAATCAGTGTAGTAGCAAATAAAAAGGATGTATACAGAACTGTATACACGGTATGATGCTGCAGCTTTGGTTTTAGTAGAAAAACATACATTAAGTCTTATCTATACACTTTGGGAAAATGACAGATCCAAATGGCTGGCTATTTTTATCGATGACTCCAAGCTGCATCATAGCCTGTGGCTCACACTGTCAACACGATTGTTGTAATTCTTTGCCATGAAAAAAATTCAATTAGACTATCATTAGACTAGGCTGATGATGAGGTTCTGTTTATCGTTAACTTCACATTATTCGATTCTTCATTTAACAGGCAGCGCCTCATTTACTGATGATCCATTTAACAAATGCTCCTCTAAAAAGTTTCTTTTTGGCTGAAAATGTTGGAGCTTTGAATTCATTTGTCTAATATAGCGAGCGCGGAAATCCAGGGCACATTTTCATGTTTCGTCTGTCTGATACAAGATTTAGTTGGAAAGACAAGATTTTTTTGTGCCAATTTTACACGGAAAGTTAACCATCTAACAACAAAAAAGGAGAGGCAGGAACTTTAAGTGCTCTGTTGTTTATAATCATGAAGGAAGCGAGAAGAAGCATGTCTGACAGAGCCGAAGAGAGAGCAGCAGAAGGGGCTTGGTGGTAGTGGATTAACTGTTACATCCCGAACAGAAAGTGGGAGCAGGAAAGAAGAGGCCAACATGGATGAGTCTAAAGCCGAGCCCTCACTCTGCTTTTCTTTTTTAAAACCGGCAAAAGACAGGAACAGATTGACTTCTATAGGGCCAGAACTGTGTGTTCTTTAGCTCATATATAATTCTGCAAATATTAGCACTTCCAGACTGAGGCTAAGTCCACACTAATAATCTTTTCTGCATTTCAGGCCAGCTAAATATACAAAGACTGCATGGTAGATGGAAGACTTCAAGCTTGTGTTGTAGCATGAAAAGTAATTGCAGAATGCACTAACATTATTTCTGAAATGCATGTATGGGCAAAGATTATTTTAAATTGTATTCTTTTGGCTCCATATATCCTAATCTCATTTCCAGTTTACGACCAATGGTATTTCCTTATTTTACACTGTATATAGGCTTTGAGTTGATGTGAGTTATAAATTAATAAAAACAACTATTCTCCATGTTAATGGTCAGACAGTCAAGCAAAACATCTTAAATAAAAGCAGCATATATTGGTATATTTCTGCAACTTTTAAAACCCACAGCCTTCAAGACCTCTTGTTTAAAATGTGTATTTGTTTCATATGTTTCCATACACTACTGCACACTTCCCACATGTGGTTTAGGCCGCGTGTAACGGTCACCCACTTCTTCCTCTCCAAAAACCCTGGAGACCAAGAACGTGGTCTAACAAGGGGATGGGGGGATGAAAACAGGAAGAAACATAGCGCTGGAGGAAAACACAACGGGTGTAGGGCAACTTCCCTAAGTATCAAACTGTGCACATTTTCATCTTTGCTCACAGACCTGCTCCCATAGGACATCAGTATGCCAAACTGAGGGCCTGCAGTGTCTGTTTACACAGCGCTACAAGAGAAAAGAGGCAATCAAACTCATCTCACTAAAGGCAAATTAGATCCTCTTTGATGCCGGAAATCTTTATCAATGCTTTCAGGGAGCTACCTTGGCTAAAATGAACACAACACTGGCTATGAGGTGACAAAAAGGCTACAGTCAAGCGCAATAATTGAGGGATAACACAGTTTATTTTATCCAAGCAGTCCTAAAATTGAATACACAGCATGATAGCTTTTATACAGCGCATCCCCACAGCCTTTGAATTTTTTACAAGACCCTGCTGGCATTATTGGTTCCAGAGTGACCTTAGAAAAAAAACACTATGAAACTGAATAGATAACATCGACTTTACATGCTACACACACACTCGAGCTGAGAAAACACAGACATTTGTTCTTTAGGTTTGTTTATTACCACACACACACTCACATATCCCTGATTATAATGTCAAGAGAATTCTGCCAAAACAACAAATTTTCCCTTTTTGACAACTGTCCCGCAAGTCATATTTAGCAGAAATTAATGCATTAAAATTCAAATTGAACTGCGTTATGTCTATGGATAAATTCAAGACTTTGTTCAGAGTTTTCTCCATAGCTCTCCACTGCATGTTAAATGCAAGTTCATACTGTAGAATAGATATGCACTGACAGCATGGCAGCCTCCATCACAAGCCCACATCTCTGTCAAACCGCAGGGGACTGACTGATGAGGCGAAGAGCAGCAAAGTGGAAAATGAGGGTAGCGGGGCAAGGAGGACAATTTCTGTTAGATAAACGCAGTGTTGTAGCATTCAAGACTGATCTTTCCTTGAGACTAGTCTTGAATCAGGACTCAGGATTTTAAATCAAACCGCTCAAAGACCACAAATGATTTATTAGTCTGCATTTTTTTCAAATATATACTAGCATAGCCTTTGTCTTTTAATAATGAGATTGGATTTGTAGTCTTTGAATTTCAAAGCTGTTCCTTAACATCTCTTAACGAGTATCAGGCACTGGTCCTGGACTTGACTTGGTCTTGGTATGGCTTGCTCTAGGTCTGGACTTTGTCTCTAAAAGTCTCGATACACTCGATACTTGTAATGTTTTAGTCTTTGTATTTTGGTCAACACTATGCAGTTACGATTGACCATGACAATGATGGCAGATTGTGTTACAGTAGATGGACAAAAATAACAAACCAGGCTGAAAAAAATGGATGTTCTTTTAATTTGATGTTTATCCCTGCAAAAATGGTTTAGGTGAGTGGCAGGGTGTAATAAGAAATGTGACCTATTGATTGGCTGCAGAGAGATGTCAGAGCTCAGCACAGAAACTGGGATGTCGCAGTAACAACATTGGGACCATGGGAGAAAAAAACATGTCCCTTTCTTTTCTCCTTCATGTATTTATTTCACCGTTATTACCTGTGGTGGGTCTTAAAGATCCGACCCAAGTCTTGTCTGGGTGACAGATAAAATCCGATTATTGTATGGTAATGATGTGTGGTTAAGATAACTGCACCTCAGGACTTGAGACATTATTATACGAGTGTTAAACAGAGCAGGAAGTGGGCTTCCCCAGATTGACAATCCAATTAAATGATTGTGTTGTGTTAACGGCGACTGCGGACCACCCACGGAAACAACAAATACATTTCTGGCAGGGGGGAAAAAAAAACACTTGAAATTGGAGTATACGTTGTGTTGAAAATTATACTAAACAAATCTGTAATCATTTGTTTATCCTCATTCAGGGTCACACAGGGACTGTAGGCTTTATCTGAACTGGCTTTACCTTATACACACAGTTTGAGACTGGACTGAAACCTCTCACTCCATGGAGACCACACCAAGGCACTGAGGACTTTCTCTATTGCTCTGTATTATGTCATCCTAACCATGGGAGTGTGTCTGTGTTGTTTGCCTGACTTTTGCTGTGGTGCTGTAACTGCCTTGCTTTATAGTTTTGATGAATAAGAAATATAATATAGAATTACTAGAAACAACAGGAATTGGTTTGCATGCACAGGAGGCAACTGTCACAGTGTAGCTATGAAATAGTGCCAAAGAGCTTAGTGTGTTAGTTTATTTATTGGTTCGGACTAGAAGAAAAGTCTGAAACTTCGGACCATACCACAGGGTTGTAAAAGCCCTCTTAGAGTAAAAATTAAGTAGCAGTCGCTATTGGTCTGCAGTGTTGATTAGAAAGGTCATCAGAAAAAAACAGGAAAATATGATCTGCCATCTTCTTGAAACAGGAAAGTGGTTTATTGGGCATTTAGACTAAATTGCTGGCCCAAAACTAGCCCCCGTTTATCTTAGTGTAAAGGTGGCTCCCTGTAAACTCGCCACTTAGAGGTATAGCTGAAGGACAACCATTAACCTAATTTTCTCATCTCAGGGAAATGTTATTTTTGTCACACATACACCTCGTTCTATATCTGGCCACAATTTTTCCTGAACGGTGTGTATTTATTCTGATCACTGTTACACTACAAATAGCTGTGACCATCGTTTCAAGATGACCCTATATGAAAGCTCTGAATGGACCCTGTGAGCAAAAGCATTGAAGATGAAAGCACGCACTTTGACACTGCTGCATTTGCTTGACTTACAGCGTTCTCCGTGTCAACGTGTGGACTGTACTCTCCTTGAGGACTACAGTGTGTCTGTATGTGGCCACCTTGTCAGTGTTTCCGCCGAAGAAGAGATCAGAAGAGTGAGAAGGCCGGAGACACGGCAAAGCATTTAAATGCCACGCAAGTGATTGATTAGCTGACCGATCCACACTCCTGCGTCGATGAGCTGGGCCATCAAAGAGCATCAAAGGCAGGTAGGTGTGTAGGTATATAGAGCATGTGGGTCTAGCCATATGTGACTGTAACCCAGAGCTGCTCATCACTGAATAACAACTCAGCTCTTTTTTTTTCAAATTGAATGTGTGATATTTTTAGAGAACTAAAATCAAAGTGTTTTAAAGCAAAAAATAGCTATTATGGTTACAATACAAATATGCACACTGATCAAAATTTAGTCTCCCATATGAAACAATAGAAAATATTATATGAACAAGGGAAAATGTGGCTTATCATAGTTTCAGAAGGTTAGGCTTATGTCCTTGTGTATCTGCTCCTCCATTTTTATCGCTTTAGGGATGTTCTGCACATAACTTTATTTTTTGTCATAGTTGAAGACTATTTAAACTGTGTTATATAAAGTAAAGCTTTTAGGTGGTTTCTAAAGGACTATTTGTAGACACAGCTGGGTATGCGTTCTTTAAAAAAATCTGGTGGGATGTTTTCAGAGCCAGAACGTGTGTACTCTTAAGTGAGGCGTGACTAGAGAAACCTACACATTTGACACACAAAAAAAAAGTCTTCCTGGAGTAACGCCATGTTCAAAAGCCTGGAGGAAGAATATGTTGAGTGAACAGATTTATTTGCACACAGTGGAAAATCAAGAGCATTCCTGGCTGTTTCCGTTGTACGCCTTATGTTTCCGTACATATCACATTGCCTCCTTTTATCTGCGAGCGCTCCTCCTTTCGCGCCTTGTTCCCTCCAGTATCTCCATAGTGCAACCAAACCATGTCGACAAATTTATGCAGACGTCGCGTCCCATACGTGGGCCCATTTTAGACAATCAAGGCTACCTGATGAGACCCTGGGGGAGACGGAGGGAGAAGGAGGAAAATGGAGGAAGGAAAGGATGCAAGGTAGAAGAAGAGGGTTTGCAAAGGGAAGGTGGGAACCGGGCGGCGAAAAACAATGAGGCAAAATCAGAAGATAAACGAGGCGCTATTTCAGTGGCAGGATTTATGTACTGTCAACATTACCCTCGCTATTAGGGGGAATCCAATTACTCTGCGCCTCTTCTTTCTCTCTGGGAGGGAGGGAATAAGGGAGCAATAGAGTGAAGGATGGAAAGAAAATGGATACACAGAAAAAAAAGAAGCTAGAAGGGGGCCAGACAATAACACTTCGATGATTTATTCAATTTTCAACACGTATTTTGATGTTAAGGAGACGAGCATGAGGCACAATGGACCCCATAAGTGAGTGAATGGGGCAGGAAGGAACGGGATGCACAAGTGTAAAAGGAATGACACATATAAAGGACTAAAAGCTGTCGGAAAGAGAAAAAATAAGTTATAAAATGCAAAGAGGAAGGGGAGATTCGGAAAGACAGAAGCTCCCTCTAGATTTAATTGAATGCACCTCCGTTTTTAAACGGCTGATAAATTATACATGAAGGACGCTAAGACAATAATTATGAGCTGTTTTAGCGCAGGATGGCGAGATGAGGACAGACAGCGGTGGCAAGAGTGGGGAAGGCTTGACTCAGCCAAGAAAAATCTCCACGGAAAAATCTCCAGAGAGCGCACAGGGTCCGGGGAGCAGAGGAATCCAAGTGCATTATCATGATATTACGGAGGCTACACAGAGCAAGTAAGTCTTATAGTGAAGCATCCAGACACACACTGAGGCAAGCAGATATAAAAGTGCTCCCATACACACAAACTGGATTTCCTTTCAATACACTGCCCTCAGGTTATAGCCTCAGCAGCTTTGGCCCCTCAGATTTTTTACTTTGTTTTTGTGACCTAGCCTGCAGCACAGACACACACGAACACACACCGAGGATTGTTGCATTTATAGCTCTGTCAATATCTCCCCCAATGTATCCTCCACTGAACTCTTCCCTTTAACCAGCCTCACCAGGCTCAAATCAAATAGAGCTACGCAATTATCACTCTGTCTTCAAAGAAACTGCTTGTGAAAATAGACAATGCAACAATATAATACGCCTTTTTTTGTTGATTTCTAGGAAACAAAAAACACAATGAAAGATGAGTAGTAGCGTATTGTATTGCCATGTTGTATAGTATTGTATAATATATTTTGTCCTAAACCTACAGCCACTATTTAATTTGAGAATGAGTAGTATTTCTCAACCGAAATGTATTTGATGGATGGATTTAAAAGTTGAAGTTGTGATCCAATTTGAATTTGACATGTTTGTTGTAAACTTAATCAAATCTCTTGCCTTCTTTCTGCCTAAACTAAGCCATCTACAGAGTCAAAGGCAAACATTTTTTGTGACTTGAACCCCTTGGCCCCAGGAATTATGCTTCAAACCTGCCTATTGGGAAAATCTGTTTAGATCAAAAGAAAAAAGGCAAGGTATTTGATGTGTTTTTGAATCTAGACACCAAAGAGCATCTGTCAATATCTCTGTATCCTCCGCTGAACCCATCCTTTTGCCAGTCAGTTTTATCAGCAGACTGTATCAGCAACGATATTCTCTCTTAGCCTCCTGATAATCATTATAAATCTCTATTAAACCCCCACCTTCTGGATAGATGGGGGGTGTCAGCGCACATCTGGCACTCTCTGCCTTGTGAAAGACGACGCTCGCAATCTATAAAGTGTGGGAGAGAAAGAAAAAAGGAAATGAGAGAAATACAAATTGACATTCTAACAAAAACAAAGGGATGACAGAAAATCAAACATCGCTTCCCTACAGTTTGGTCCGCTGTCTCTCTCTACTCAGCTGTGTGTGTTCATGAGCCCTTTATCTTGTTTTGCAGGGCTTGCTCCAAAGCTGTACGGGGGCAGCCAGTGATCGCAGCAGTGCTGTTGTGCCCTTAAGCACAGGCACTTAACCCGGGCTAACTCACTCACTCAATACGCTCAATACCCAGTCGGGCAAAAATGGAAAAAGCCGGCAATAGTTTATGCGCTGCTTAACATAAAAAGCTATAAAAAGACACAGAGCTGCGCTAATGCTGTGTCCACAGTCCGTTGTTGTATCGGCGATAGCTGAGGGTGGATTTGTGTTTGTGTGTTTGTGTGTTTGTGTGTTTGTGTGTATGGTCCTTAGTGGCTGGCTTAGGGCACTGCCACACTGGATGGCACCATGAGCTTCAAGGCAGATAGCGTCTTCGCTCTAACTGCTTTCCTCTGCTCAGTCCGTCCACATACACACAAAGTAAAAGGTCAATTTCTTGCCACACCACTGGTCTGCCCAAGAAACCTGAATTGATTGATTTGACTCGTTTCTACCACAGGCTGAGAGAGGGGAAAAAGAGGCAAGAAGAAAAGATAGACAGAGACAGAGAGATACGATAGGGAAAGTGAAAGGGAAGGGCACAAGGGGAAGTCGGGGAAAGCAATCCAATCTTTGAGAAATTCTGTTGTAATTTGGTGCAAACATCTAGAGATGTGGAAGAATGAATAGTCTAATATTGGCCTATAAAAATACTTTAAAGTTTTGTATCAGCGGGTGGGATGTGCGATGAAGGTGGAAACAGGTTTGGGAATAACAGAAGGCAGAAGTGTATTGTCTTTTGGCCTATGAGGTGGTGAAAGAGAACATTATGTAGTAACAGTATGTTGTTTAAAGTATGTATATTACTTTCAAAAATCATAAAACTAGTTAAAATCTTTTCGGCCTGCCAAAGATATACTTGTTAATATGTGATATGTACTGTATGTTATTGTGTAAACGCCAAACTGTAAACACTACATTAAATTGTAATTACCAGTTCTGAGAAAAGCTTTTTTTTCAAATGGCAGAACTGCACATACTTAAACATAACCATAAATGTCATGTCTATATCTGTTATACAATATATAATTTTAATGTGATTTCTTTCCAGCTGTAAATACCACCAACTGTTACAGCACTGAACATTAATGTAATTGTAATAATGCAACTCTTTCTTTAACAGAAACATCACATCCTGTAGATATGTTTGATAAGGCTGGGTTTGACAGAATATTTATTTCCAGTATGTTTCCTGTCTGTTTTTAAATCTAAAAGAGCAACAGCTGAAATGTGAATTACATGCCAACAGTTCTGTCATTATCTATTATCATCAGAGCCACACAAAGACACACAGATACACACCTTGGTGTGAACCTGGCATGGTACAGGCGTGAGAAGGAAGGTGTTATTGGATCACTCTATTCTAGTCGGGGTGCATGAAGGGGGGATTTTATGTGAACAGATGGTGTTTACCTAGTAGCAGGTTGGTTGGATCACCTAAGTACCCCCCCGGCCGACCATACCATTTTAGAAAGGCAGCCTATATCGCAAAAATAACCAACTTTAATACACAACACTCCTCTCATCTCAATGAAGGGTGATAACTTACCACGCCGCTACCGGGGTAAAGGATAGAGATAAAGGAGGGGTGACGAAATGAGAGGGAAAGACAGAGACAGAGAAAGAAAGAGGGAAGAGAATTGGGCCATTGGTGCTTTTTTTCTGGTCTGTAGTTATGTAGGTCACTGTTTCCCTCCGACACCGGAGCAGGGAATTTGTAAATCTGACATAATAAGGCATTTTGCCCGCAGTGACGCTTCTGAAGATGCTCTGTCTTTTTCCTTGCTCATTTTCTTTACACAACGAGCCATGCACTACCTGGTGATCTGAAGTGCCCGAATGAAGAGGGGAGAGAGGGATGAATGGAAACGAGCGGGTTGGCTGATTAGTTTTTGCCAAGGGACGAAGAGGTAAAAAAAAAATAGTGATTATTTAAATGGAAATAAGACTCTACATACAAAATGAGAAAGGGTTGCAAGCTCAAAGGGGACAAAAAAGACCTACAATTTTAGAGAAGCCAAAAACGATGTGGTATTTCATGCTTGCTTTCTTCCTCTTCTTTCATGTTAGAGGCAGTGGGACATCTGCAACAGAAATCCCCATCTCGTTAATAATTCACCTGTGGCTTCGGCCCATTCCAAAACGTAACACATAGGGACAGAAATCATAAAAAAATCAAATCAAATAAAAAGATTCCCATGGACCGCTCTTCCCGATGACACAACATGTCCCGTTTGTCTTGAGACGTGGTACGGTGCGCTCACATATGCATGAACATAAGCATTATAAGAGCGGCGTATGAGGTCTGACATAGCTCTCTGAGGACCGGCTTGTGTTGCTAAAATAAGGCTGTGTCTGGAAAGAGGTGGATTCCCCTTGAGTGGGGCACAGAAGAGCACTAAAAGCTAAGTGGATAGGGTTGTGGGGGTGGGGGTGGGGGGACTAAAGCCAAGAAGATGGAGGAGGTGAAGGGCGGGAACGGAGTGCAAAAAGAAATCAAGAGAAGAGATAAGAAAAAGCAACAAAAGGAAAGGCTACACAATATTCTTCAAGTTATATTTCTAAAGAATAATGACTCAACATTTTTACTTAAACCGCAAATTAAGCCATTGCATTAAAGACTATTGCTTTTTGAAGAAAATGAAATGTCTCAGAGAACTCATGACTGAACCGAGGCTGTGTTGCAGACATTAATTTTTGTATTAAAATTGAGAATAATTGAAAATAGACATGTCTTGACAGCACAGAGAATAGGAAAATCAAACCACAGTGGGCCTTCAGTACTTGCTGTGACTAAGATGTGACCAGTCTATGCATATATGGAAACATTTATAAATGGATATTTTGCAAAGAGCATTTATTAAAATATCTCTGTCCATGTGACACAACTACAAATGAAGCCAATGGCTATGTGACAATAAATGATGTGACAGATAGCAGTCTGATTCATTCAAGTGATTCATTCTCGCAGACAGAAGATAATGTTGAATTTGTTAAGCGTCACATTTCATTATGAGGTGATTAAAGACATAAGCCATAACTTAACAAAACAAACTTCTAATTAGGCAAAAGAGCTAAGATGAAGGCCACTGTGAGTGTCACTGATAATACCATATCTATTTTTTTTTGTATAAATCATTGCTTTGGAAACCTTGGATTTTAAAGTGAAAATACTTTTTGAGTGTGGATAGTTTACACAAATTTCTATACACACGGCTTTAAAAAAAGGTGAAATAAAGTTTATGATTCCTAAGTGTGATTCTAAAGTTATTAAGTGTTTTTCATAGTACTGTTTTCTGAAATATTAGTTTTACAAAATGAGCACATTCTTTTGCCTTTGAGTCTGGAAAGCTGATTATTTCAGAGCATCTGTCACTTTGCACTTGAAGTTGTGGAGCGGTACAACAAGTGCACACAGTCATTTTCTGAGTTGGTGTTTTGCTTAAGTTGTGAAGTACTTTACGAGTTGGAAGCGGAAGCCGTGGATAAACACATGGAACAAGGGTGTTACACTGGCACAACGACTGAGAGCTTTTTACTCTCTGTTCCGATTCTTGCGTACGACATTGTGCTTCCCCTCCTGTTCCTATCCTTCTGTTTCTGCATGGCTGTCTCCCTCACTTTTTCCTTTTGGCCTCCATCTGTGCCTGTGTAGGTACATTCCTTCTCCATTAGGGACAGAAATTGAATGCTTTGATGTTCTGTCAACAAATGTACACACACACACAAGTCCCAACCAAATAATAGAGTTAATATAAGAAGTACCAAAAGCACATTGTAATACAAATGTGTCATTATTTTATCAGTGTGTCAAGCCATTGAGTACAAAGAAACAATATATTTTTTTATGTTTTCCAGACATCCCGGACCTTTGAAAACATTTTGCTTGTATGAATAGTTGTTCCTCACTTGTTTTATTTTCATTTTCTTCAACTTCACAGGCCCTAAAATTGAGTGTGGTGCATTAAATTCGAGCGGCCTTGATCAGGTCACGCAGCAGAAAGAAGCAGAAGAGAAGGACGCACAGTTATACATTTTAAAAATACTCCCTTATCAGTAGGCTCTGGTGTCTGCCGGCTGAAGTCGCCTGCTTCCGGCCATGGCTATTCTAATCCTAACCAGGGACAAAATGAGACCACGAGAGCCCTTTCCAATGCTGATGCAGCTTGGTAATATCCTCGCTGTGTCCCCAGTGTGCTGTTTCAATCTCACCCAGTCGGTGTGAAAATGATGAAGCGAGATATGAGCGCATGAGGAAAAAATAAAATCTGTGGCTGTAAACAAGCTCAACCTGTTCGAGATGTGTGTGCACTGGGAACGATGGCGAGAAAAAAGAAAGAGAAACGTAAGAGATACAGATGAGACGGAGCGAGAGTATTTGAGGAGAAGCACTCGTCCTACTGTCTGTTGTTTCCTTTTTCTCTCCCTCTTTACTGTGAGCGCTGTGTGTGTGTGTGTGTGTATGAGTGGGTGAACACTGCCACAGTCCTATAGCCTCCCGTGAGACACCACTTCAAACAGACTGCAGAAGTACTGCCAAGGGTGCACTCGCTGGATGAGCCTGTGCATACATCAGTCGTGTGTCTCTATAGTTCCCATAAAGCTATTTTACTGAATTTGGTATAACTGCATTAGAAACTCTCTAATACCACTAATAGTGATAAAGGCACACATATGTAAAATTATTGACAGGGATAACATACAGTATGTTGGTCACTCTTGATCTTACAACTCCACTACATTTCCTCGTCTGTGCTCATTGCTTCAAAGACTTGAGTTTCCCTAAAATGTACACAACCCCTGAAGCACATTGATTTTCACTTTGCAGCTCTGACATTTCAAAAGTTTGCCTCAAATTCTCTTTTTTGAAACGCAAACACCACTTACATAACCTTTTTTCCTATTTTGTTAAACAACATAAATAATCATCAAAGTCGCACTGAAATAGCCTGTACTTTCACACTCGGCACACACTCAGGCAATCACACTAAACATAATTAAACAAATCCATAGTGTCTATTAAGCGTGAAGGCCTCCCTGCTGTGAGAGACATATTAAAACCCGGATTAGTCCAAAACAATTACAAAATGCTACAGATACAGACCGTGTACTCCCTTGCCGGTGCTATACGTGTGTGAGATCACCCTCCTGTAGGCTTTAAACTGGGAACACACACCAGGTTGTTGCATAGGTTTTAATAACACTTGCCAATAGTTGTTGTATAAACCAAAGGCAGCAGGGACTATGTGACTAAATAAAACTCACTCTGAACAGTGCCATGGCAATGCCTCAAGCCTTATTATACTGGAATACGACATTATACTTGAACAATGTTAATAGCATCCACAAAAAAAAGCAGACAATGTTGACACAAATATATAAATGCAAAAGGTGTAGTGAATTTAATCACAGAGTGAAATACAATAGCACTGTTCTTGTCCTTTTTTTAACTCCAACATTCACACTACATGATTAGAATTCTACATTTCTTCTTCTATTCTCCCACACAACATCAGGTCATGCATTAGCAACCAGCGAGTCACTGAGTAGACTTTAAAATCTTACATGTAGTCTATAAATCATTAAAATGGCTTAGCCCTCAAGATGCAGGCCTGACTCGCTCATATAATATGGAAGTACGAGAGCTCCATGGGAACTAGTTTGTTTGCTATTTCAAGAGCAAGAACAAAGATTTGTAAATATTCAGTGTACCTTGGTTTTATAACAGTAATAAGCAAAGGATCTCAGGAGTGTGCACGGGTACGCAGGTATGAGGATATTTACTTACTTATAAATAAGAAAGTATGTGAGTGACTTTATAATGTCTTCACAATATTATTTGTCTTTCTAAATATTTGTCGATAATTTTCTCAGTAAATTATGTTAATTATGTTATGTTAATTATTTTTTTCTTTGTTTTTTTCTGAACCACACTTCCTCTTCATATCCATCCATCTAGTCCTCCACAGCTCTGCGCCTCTCCATCTCTCGACTGCTGAAGAAGTGGGAAGTCTACCTGCTGGATAATCCTGCATTACATCCCTAATCCCCTCTACGTGCTGCACACACATACTGCCACTTGTGCACAAACACACACACACACACACACACACACACACACACACACACACACACACACACACACACACACACAAGATGCTAAACAATAGATGCAGCTGTTGGAGCTGTTGGATTGCACACACCTGTCTAGATATAAATTCAAATATATATGTAAAACACATACATTTTCATGTGGCAACCATAATTAAATTCTTACATCAGAGGTTTTATATAGATATTAAGAGAATAAATTGAGTGTTTTTTTTTGTAGTGAGACATCATTGCATTTGTTTCCATGTTCCACAGTTTATAAATGAAACTGAACAATATCTGACCGTTTTGTGTAATTGTGACTTCCCTGTATTATTTTGTCATGTTTTCTTTCTGCATTGTGGTTTATGGATAAATGTCCAGTTCTCATATTAGCTCAACGGCTGATGGGACCATTGTCTAACTGTGGATGTGATAATAGTATTGGAAGACTAGAAAGACACCGAGACACTCTTTATATATATATATATATATATATATATATATATATATATATATATATATATGTGGCATATATATATATATATATATATATATATATATATATATATATATATATATATATATATATATATATATATATATATATATGTCATCTTGTGGGAAAAGGGCAAGGGGTGAAAGAACTGAGAGTGTTGGAAAATAACAACACTGCAAGATAAAAACAGAGCAACGGGACGGACTGATGGAGAGCAGAGACAGAAGAGGCAGTATGGAGATCTCCGAGAAGTGGCTATCATTAAGAAGTGGCTCCAGGGTCCAGTCACTCGTCATTGATTTGTTTAAAATCCCAAGCTCAGCCATTGACAAGTGCACTGTCCTCGAGCCACTGTGCGCAACGCAGACACTCAATGCAGCCAAATCCTATTGTGTAACGCTTAATTTATTACTAACATCTGTGTGTCCATGTACAGTAAATATATTTTATCATTGTTTAAAGTTACTGAGAGCTACAATCATTAGTAAGTCTCATGTCAAAGGCTGATAGTATTGTGCCAGTCAACTGCCTCTTCCTTTTTGAAGACAGTTAAACCACTATATTACTTATTTTCTGCTTGTTATTGCCAATCATATATATTGATAAGAAACAAGCCAAAAGAAAAATACAAAATCTCAAAGATTCATTTCTGTACCAGAGGTTGTGTTTGACATGTTTAATCAATAGGAATAAACACAATATTTAACCAGATTTCTGAATGAATAGAGCATTGTGGAAGCCAGACAAAAACGCTTGAACACTTCAGTCTGGTTTCACATTAAGGCTATTCTTGTGTGTTCATCTTTATGTGTGTGTGCTTCCATCTGTATGGCCTATGAATAGAGGCCATATTCAATCAATAGCAATCTACGGCCAGCCTTCGCAATGCTAATGGAACTGTGTAAGAGCTGGCATTTGGCCAGGACCATCACTGTAGCATCAATCTGAACGCACACACACACACACACACACAGACACACACACCCAGACACACACACAAACACACGCAGATACACACACACACACACACACATAAGCGTATCAAAAAAGAGAACCCTTACTTTAAAAGGTGAATGAGCAGAGACGTATGAAAAAAGATGTAATATAATAAGGTTTGGTAAGTTACTCTACTGAAGCAGAAGGTGCTCTTTTGTGTGCTTTGCTACGTACCTGTATATTTAGGTTGTGTGTTTTAATGGATGGAAATGTAACCTATGTCACACAACTCTTTGGTTTATCCTATTAAATCTTGTTTAAATTACATTTAAAATTGAAAAAAAAAAAAAAAAAGTCTGATATACTGTACATGGGACATAGGGTGTGACACACAGCAATGACACTGAATGGTTAAAATAGATGTCAAAGAACTATAACACCCAGGGCTGTGAAAACACTGGAAAATTTCCCAAGGGCCAACTGTCAATCAAGATGTAATGAAAATGCACAGTACCATGACAATTTCAAATTCACAGATGCAAACTTGTTATTTCTGGAAGTGTCAATGGAACCAAATGTCAGACATTAAGACCTCACTCACTGAGCATTAATGTGTGATGTATGATTACTCTGACTGACAGTAATAAATAATACACTTTACGACACAAGCTCAAGCTGTGATTAACCCACAGGCCATATTTTGGACATGACTGGTTCAGCTGATCACAAATGATCAATGGGATCATTTCACTGCCTCCACTGTCCCATTGCATGGACTATCTACCCTCATCATCGCCTTAAGCAGAGGCCATTAGTAATACAAACACACACAAATGTAAAGGCAGTTTCACTTCGTCAATGTCCCTAAGGCAAGGTTATTGTGTCCTGTATCACCAAAACACAACTGCAACTGAGCTTATACCTGTGTGTTTTTATTTATTCAGGACAGAGAATTTGGATTAAAGAAAAACTGAGAAGCGGGTTAGTAAAAAGTGAAAACAAGGCGTTACATAACTATATCATACCTGCTGATACATTACTTACTCCAGACTATTGTGACCTTTACCAATTTTATTCTAAATCTACCGTGAAAAAAAAAAAAAAATGAATATAGTGAGGACACTCTGGAAAAAAAAAGTCTGAGTTTTAAATAGATGTGACTGGCTGCTGAAATGGAGAGAAAGTGGTGATGTCTCTCGAATTCAATCATCTCTCGTGGAAGTGAGCACATTACGTTGAGTTAATTGAGGGAAAAAGTGAAAAACATTTTAGTCGGATGTGTCATCCACCTCACAAATCTGATGGACAGCTAATGCAACTTTTTCACCAAGCAGAGTCATTTCGCATGTGTTCATCAAAGTAATTTGAAAGTAATAAAACTAAGTCTATAATGCATTACTGTCTGCATGGGGACAGGCTGAAACTCTTGGCAATGATTTAAAGGATGCTCATGATTGATAGTGCCTTCATGAAAGCTGAGAAAAGGGATGTTACAAAAGCTCTGACACTTTAAATACAGATAGCATTGTGTTAACACAGTCGTTTCCCTCTCTGTGATTATGAAACAACCCCATGTTTGACCTGTTTTTGCAGAAGCAGCCCTGCAACTGTCTTTAACTGAGGAAGTGCTATATGTGTCTTTAGCTATGTTCACATTACCCTCAAAAGAACACCGTATGTATCAACACAATCGTCACAATTTTTATTTTTCAGAATAAACCTTACAACGTCCGGGTGGTCATCATGGATTGTGAAATGCCAGGATTATGCTTGTGGCTCATGTGCACACGACATAAGGGGATGCTTATGTTGTGTGACAGACACATGGAATACAGTATATACTTTTATATTAATATCCTTTTTTGAATTTATTGCATAGCGGGTCAAATACCCATAGTAGTAGTTTAAATCCATTCACTAAAAACTCCTTTGTCCACCAGTAGAGATAATGTAAACAGGATTTCACCAGACATATATAAAAGAGCATAAGGTGTGGACAGGCCAACATGCAGACCACCTGAGATTGCAGGAGAAAATTATTCAAAATGAAAAATGTTTGTCTAATTGTTTTAATGATCTACTTCTAAAACAAAAACCCTCATCACATTGGATCTAATTTTGTAAAAGTAATGTGTGCACAAAGAAGAAAAAAATCTAGTCGCAAAAAGAGCCTTAGAGACTTAGAGTCACATCTGTCGCGACATGAAAGCCAGGGAGGCAGTGGCGTGGCAGAGTGACTCACAGTCTGGGCCGGAGGAAAGGTAGACTCTCCTCCTTTTTTATGCTAATAAGTCAGACCTAAAGAGAGTTTTTTTGGGGAGGGGGGGAGTGAGAACAAAAGAGTAGGTGAAGAGTTCAGAAAGCTGGAGTCAGTGCTCTGGGGAGAAGGATATTATAGATGAAGGAAGGTGGTTTGAAGGAAACATGCACAGCGGCTAGTAGCACAGAGATAGCAGAGAAATGGGGGCCATTAGATAAGATGAAGAATGGAATGGAGTATGGTTAGTCGGGTTTGGAGTTTACAAACAACAGCATGATGAGTCAATGAGTCACTCCTGTCGCCCGCTACCCCAGAAGGTATAATGAGGCTGTGTGCATGAACGATGGCACCTCCAAGACAAAAACTCCTTTCCAGCAGAAACACTAGGATCAATTTGTCACTTCGGCATGACTGTAATTGTGACACTTTCATCTGTCACATAGTTAGCTCTGGCACGGATCGATCACTTAGAGAGTTAGCGTTGCATAGCTAACAAATGGGAGAACAGTGCTTCCTACACAGCGCTGATTGAGGATGTGATGGGCTTTTGCTTTAAGGAAAATGAAAAAGAATAGATGTAATGAATATGCTTGTAAAGTATATTAGTCCTTGTATTAATATTCAATAAATTAAAGGGTTTAAATCAACTGAAATGTTTTGTGTTCTTGTTATAAATACCGAATATGCTGCAGATAAGAGCACAATGGTCGGGCAGTGTCAGGTGTGGATATGGTCAGAGATATGAGGGAAGTGTTGGGGTATAGGTGACACACATGGCAGCGCCACATGCAGATGGTACACATGGATGAGCAGCCAGGCTAGTCAAGCAGAAAACCAGCCAGTTCGCTGATCAGACACACACATAGACACTCACACATGAGCTCAAAAGCATGCTGGGAACACCGGTTAGCTTGCCAGCCCTTTACTCACCCAAATCACCACTGTGAAAATTAATACCTCCAACCGTCCATACAAAAACCAACCACATGCTCTATGCAGCAAAAAGTTCAATACATGCATTAAATATTTACAGATGCAAATGTGTCTGTAAAATTTCTGTTGAAAGCTTTTTTTTTTGGTTCAATAATTCGGATGTTGGCCGAGTTAACTCGAATGATTTTCTTTCATTTCGTCAGAATGAAACTGCTGCTTCATGTTTTTCAATCGCAGTGACGCTGCAGTGCTTACCTAATGAGCAGCTGGACAGAGTAAATAATGCAAAAAACACCACAGCTCTTCTCCTTCTCCTCCTGTAGTCATGGTTTTACCAACAAACAACTGTGAAGTCATCTTTATAAATGCTTGTAACCTGTAACTTCTTTTAGTCCTGGGTTTATCCTGAGTGCAAGTATTAGATTTAGTCATGGGTCTGAATATGGCTGTCTCCTGGTTTTTGAATTTATTCCTTATGGGTTAAGTCCTAGTTTAGTATTTGTTTAGTGTTGTTATTGGCATTAAGTCCTGGATTTAGACTTGAGTTTAATGCTGGTTTAAAGTTTTCATCCAGGTTTAGTCTTGGGTTTAGACCTGTTTAGTACTGTGTAAAGTTCTAGCTTTAGTCTTGGATTTAGTTTTGTTTTGATGCACTAGTTCATTAACTGAATGGGTACAATCTTGTTGATAAATAATGATAAATAAGCCATTTCCTCCCCACTTTAAATAGTTTTTAGCTAGTTATAGTAGTATTTAAACAATGTTTTTCAATTACTAGTAAAACATACAATGATAATATAAATTATAATTATAATGGATATATTTTCTACATGCTCTGATCTATTTCAATAAACTGACCATACGTCTTGTCCTCAATGTACTACGATTACAGCCCAATCCTTCTCCTGCTCCTCCTTTTGATTCCAGGGCTTCAAAACCCTCTGTTATTATACCAAAATGCACAGGCAGAAGCAGTGTCCCCACAATAAAGCCAGGTGCATTGGTGGAGGGACACAGGGGGCTAAAAGCAATCTTCCGCCTGACCTTGAGTTGCGAGGACAAAACGTGTTGAAGTGGGGTGTGGGGGAGAAAAAAAAACACTAATGCAAGGGAAAGAAGTGAAATACATAATGTATCTCACACTGGCACCAAGGAAACAAATGCTTTCAATGTGATTGAGGACACATCACCCTCACACATTTCACAAAGGCACGCAGGGCGCATTTTGGATTCTGTTTGGAAAACTGGAGAGCTGAGAAAAACTCATTTCCCTAAAGCGAGAGGAAAGGAATGGAGAAAGGTGCGGAGATGGAAGGAGAGAAGCAGTGGGTATCTGGAAAAAAGCCAGGCCCAAAAAGGTGGCAACAAGCAGAATATGACAGATGGACAGAGTGCAAAGACAGAGGGGACAAAGAGGGATAACTGCTAGTGACCAGCCTTTGAAGACGACTGTCACTGTTCACTTTCAAGTCACAGAGGCAAAGTCTTAATGACTCACAGCCCAAAACTCTACATAATCACGGCGTGCACGTGCGTATCTCTGTGTGTGTGCACGAGTCTTGTAACAGAGAACTTTATTACCATCTGTTCCCACACATGCTTATTTGTTTAGCTGTGACACGCACGTCTTCTTCAATCGCTTTGCTCTTTTTTTTCTCCTCTCCGACTCCGTGCCTCTTCCAATCACCTTTTCCTTCTGCATCCTCTCCTCCCCCTGCTCCGACATTCTCCGCTCCACTCCCCATGTGAGCAGTCCAATAAAATAACATCCGACCCAAAATCACGGCCATTATCTCAGTGGCTTTCTAACTACAGTGCTCGTCGTGCTGAAATGGAATCCAGCCATTTTAATCAAAGCATGTGTGTCAGTCAGTGTCAGTGTGTGACTCAGTACCTGCAGAGGCCATTAGGTGGAGCTGGTGCCTGACTCAGAGAGGCAGGGAGGACGATGGATGAATGGAAGAGAGGGGAAAGCTCACTTGCTTCGGCCTCTTATTGTCAATTTGCTGTCTTTCACGCTGTAATATGCACTGGACAATTTATGTCCAGCTACAGTATTATATTTGGCCTATACAGTTTCTCTTGCTATACATTCTCTTGCTGTTGATATATTGAGACTTAAAATTATATGTTGTAGTTTTGTTGCTGCATCACTTCATGTTTTGAAGAGAAGGGTGTTAAATATTTTAAAAGGCAGTGATGTGATTGCATGACATAATTATATTGCTAAGTCACTTGAAGAAAAGTCCATTTGTAATTTTTACCTGACACATTCGTGGAACATTTCTGGTCTCAAATGAGCAATTTAGCTAAATGTCTTTTAAGAAAAGACACAGCACGCTGAATAGTAACCTTTATATAATTGAAACAAAAGAATTACACAAGCAAACCCCGCTGACACATTTCTTTCAATTGCTTCCAATCACTATTACATCTGTTAGTATTTGGACATTTTCAATGTTATGTTTTTTATTTTTTGTGACACATACTTGTGCACCTGTGCAGGCCCAGATCTCTGGCAGTTCACTCTAAAAGGCGGATGGAAGCCTGGAGGAAGGGCAGGTGCCCGCAGATGGAGCGCTCGTCCTCTGTCGGTGTCTCTCTGCTACAGATGGACCCGATCACACCTATTTCTCCCTCACATGCCCTGTAGCTATACACAAACTGTGCTCATGAGAAAACTGACTTGTTTATTGTCACATTGAGCGAGTGTCATTTGAATGACTCTAAACATGCATGGTGGTATTAAATTAGCCTTTAGCGTTGCACATGCCAGTGTTTACAGTTAGGTTAGGTGAGCATCCTACAATATGGAAATAGGGTTTCCATGGTTGTTGTTTTTTTTTTTTTTTTTGTATATTTACATTTCGCTGAACGTCCATTTCAACAAATAATGCCAGATCCTTAGAAAGATCAAAATGGTCCCAGTTTGATTTCTGGTTCTGGCCATCTGCGTTGCTTTCCCCTTTGCCAATCTACTGTCTCAAATGCTTAAACCCCCCAAAACAACATTCAAATTTGAACAAATATGTTGCAACATCACAAGTTTTAATTGTGTCCGGTATTAACATGTTTGGTGACAGCTGAGCGTGTTGTGAGGTGGCCTGCGGAGGCTCTGTCTGTCTCACATGGCAGGGGGTCCCGCCAGCCAATGGGGACCACCCGCTCTGTATAAGGCAGGAAGTGAACCACCGATCTGTCATCTGTCTTCATAAACCCACCAGTCAGGACCCTCCTAATTAGTCACCATGGAAACCGTGGCTAATTCCCCAGTCTGCCATGCCAATCACGTCCTGTCTGTGGCAGCAATCAGAAAGGAGCATTTATCCACCGCTGGGCCAGATCCGTGTAACAGATGTGCGTGTGGGGAAGTGTCGCTGGGTGTCTGTGGTTGTGAATAAAATGTGGGCGAATCCGGGATGTTGTGAGAGGCCTGTATTTCCTGGGACAATGTTGCCTTTATCTATTTAGATTCCATATTACACCTGTCTCACTTGTAAATTCAAAATGTTTGTTCAGATAACAGGCAGATGTGTTGGAGATGCAAGAGGGTTGTGCCACGTTGTGATTGTCTGTGGGAGCTATTTGATTAGCTTGATGAGTGCTAGCAATCCCCTCACGCCCACAAAGCAATCAAACAACTATTATAAAACACACACAGAAATAAATACCCTCGAAGACAGTAACATAGACATTTGTAACCTTTTTTTTCCCCAATAGGTCAAACTGTTTTGGAAAAATATATTACCCATGCTGTGTACACATGGAGTTGAAACACATCAGACAACTCTGATTTATAAAGTTATATCCACATCACATCTAAATATTCAATCAATTCATCAGGGATGAATTTGAAAGGCAAATACCAACAAATAACCTTGTAAATATTGAGGAACACACACATGAATAAATTACAGATTCAAGTGGAACAAGTCAACCTGTGCCCCGTCCATTTCTTCTTTTTTTTTCTTTTCTTTTTAGAGCCATCAGCTGCCTGTCAATCACTCTAATCACCATCAATTGGAATACTCAAAAAGCTAAGGGCGGACACACAAACTGAATTTATAAGCACAAACACAGACACATGGACAGAATATGAACGAGAAGCAACGCTTGGCATTGGAGGATGCCAGTCATAACTTCAAGCGCACATCAAAGTCAAGTTCTATTCAGATGTATGCCGTTTGATCACTGCCGCACTGACTCACGAGCATTCCCATATACTCCAACAGATAGACACACACATATATATAGTAACCTACATTTCTTAGAGCACTCAAATCCAAAATTTATGAGCTGAAATCATGTGAAATTAATAAAGACTCCCCCCCATTGGTGACCACACACAGGCTGGTTGCTACTATTGTTCGTTAAAGACAATAGCTCTGTGCCACCTGGCTGCTTTAGAGGTAACAGGGGGTCTTACCTGTCTCGTGAGAGAGGGTCTTGGTTCTTCCCGTGTTGCCTGAGTGATGCATCGCTCCGTACTTGACTCTCTTTTTGACAAACCCTCTTCCCTTTTCTCCTCTCCTCCACAGTCCTCTCCTCTCCGCTCCCTTAAGAGTCCTTCTTTCCTGATTCTCAATGTTTTGCGTCCTGTTGTTTTTTTGTTTTTTTTTTCTCTTTTTTTTTCCCTCTCTCCTAAGTCCTCAGTGTTGTTGCCTTGTCCTCACTGCTCCTCTTCCCGCGTGTGTTTTTCCGGGGAATCACAATCTGGAGCACAGCGCGACAGAGGAGGCACTATAGACACGTGTATCTGTGCACTGCAGAGAGAGCACCGCTGCAAACCTAAAACACTATGCCACGCTTTGCTTTTTTTTCCTCCTTCCTTTTATTCAAGACACCGGCGGGGTCTTTTTGCGTCCCCTCTGTTTTAAGTCCTCAGTCCTTTTTCACGCTTGATCCGTCACACATCAAGGCCAGCATTGGCATAAGGGAACGGACGGATGAGGAGACACTAAGAGTGAAAAAGAAAGTGCCTTTTAGCCAAGAGAGTGAAAGATGTAGCTGCGGCTCCATCCTCCATCTGCCCACAGCTGAGACTGAGAGCAGACTCGATACAACAACGCACACCGACTATCTCTCTGCTATTCCCTCTCCCTCGCTCCCTCTCTCCACCACACCGTCGAGATGGAGGGGGAGGAAGGATGACGGCGGCAGCTAACGAATGAGCAGACAGAGGAAAGGGGGTGAGAGAAGTGGTAGAAGTGGTTGGAACGGATGAGAAGCAGGTTGGAGAATGGGGGCAATGCAATAAACCCACACCACAAAGAGTGACAGAATCACGAGGATGTGCCAAAGCATCAAAGGTAAAGGAGAGAGAAGGATAAAATATGAGATATACGGGACCCAAGGGAGCAGGTGGCAGAAGAAGAGTGGGGGGAAGAGATGAAGCAGGTTGCGGAGGAAGAGAAAGGTTGGAGGATGGAAGGAGAAATAGACAAGGCAGTAAAGCAGGGATGCAGAGCAGAAGGAAGGGAGGGGAGGCAGGGAAGGGCAGAGGACACTGCGGCGATGAAGCCAGTAATATGTCGAATCTCACATGGGCACACTCGCATCAACATAATGCCTCTAAACAGGAAAAAGAGCAATGTCAAACAGTACAGCAAGGACAAGCCACTAAAACACAACATATGCCGTTTAGCTAAATCTCTTTCAACGCAATGAAAACAATAACTGTCTGGGTTAGACAAGATAAAAACAGACCAGATAAAAACAAGGAGTGTTATCTCATAACTCGCTGATACTTGCCTATACAGTTCAGAAGAGCCCAACTGTAAATGTTATATTTTTATATAAATGACCACAAAACATATAAGGGCAGGTTACCAGGTGAGTGGAGGTCTTAGCTGTGCCCAGCAGAGGGCAGACATATTGTCAGGTACAACCAGTGTCATGGTCATCCTTATAAAATGAAGAAAATAACACATTAGCACATATCAGCATTTACTATTTAATCATTTAAAGCCATTGCATTAGCCTGCAGGCTCATCAGAGCTGCTCAAAAGTTATTATGCATTCACGCCCAGTATAACTGAACAGGATGACTCAGAAGGATAATATTTAAGGTATTTAATTCAGATAGCCTGTAACATTGAGCCGCATTTCTTTCTCTGTTACATAATTTCAATTTGGAGCCTCTCTACCAGAAGCGGGAGAAGAATGATGACACAGAAATCCAAGCAGACATTGATCAAAGAGACCGTACAGAACAATACACTTATCTGTATTGAAGAGCAGAGCAGGTATAAGAAATTGCCGCTCTGTGGGAAAGCTAGGTAGGACAAAAAGTAGGTGTGTGTCATAGAGAAAAGACAAGGGGGAGTTGGAGGAGGAGAAGGGGTAAAGGCCGAAGCCAGAGGCACCACTCTAGAGGACCGCTGTCAGCCTCATTTTCTACCTCTTCATGTGACATTCTTAGACACCATCTATCATCCGAAAATGAGAGCAAAAACACAATGAAAGCCCCGTGCTCTTACACACAGGTGAGATCCTGGAGCACGTACACATCTAAAGAGCATGAGCAGCCCCCATTCATACATACAGTATATTCTGTGAGGATGGCGGGTGCTCCTGTTCACAAGTTTTACCTTTCTCTGCTTTAGTTCCACATTATTTTGTTCATAATTTTCATGATGATCTTGCAACAAGAGACCAATTGTTGAGATGCACCAGCTTTCTGACTCACTGCATATGAAATTAAATACCACAAGAGACTGCCAGATTTGACATTACCCAGCAGCCGAGGAGAAGGAGGGGGTAGATCGCAGTGGCTCAATGATAGGAACAAGTTTTCAATACTGACGTGAATCGACAAATACACAGTACACGACAGAAAGACCTTATTGGTCCAGAACACTGCAGAGATGAATGTATCTGTAATCTCTTTGTCTGTACAGGAGAGGGACGTTTTTGGTTCTTCCAAAAAGAAAGCAAAACATAGTACGAGAATGTGAGATTCATTCATTAAAAAGCCAGAGGAAACCTTTACTTTCTAATTAGCGTTAACAGAGAACATTTACACAAAGACATGGCTAACATTTATAAATCCAGATGCAATTGATATGGCCAGTCTTAGTTGTTAGTGTTGTAAAATAATTCTATAGTATTTCTATTATTCAAATTTACTTGCCCTTTTGTTGAACTGTCTGATCTTATCTCATATTGTCTTCATTGTATATAGTACATTGCACACATGTTTTGGGATGAGGGTTAACAGCGAGGGGTGGGGGGAGTGGATGCTGTGGCTATGACTTCATCATATTAAAGTTGAAAGTGTGGCCCGTGGACGAATCAGCGGGAGTGCAGGCGCAGACACTGGATTCTTAAATGAGGTTCATGTCGATTTGTCATGATAAAAAACCCATCTGAGACAGGAACAAATTGCTTTCTTGACAACACCTTGTAATACTCCATCATACACACATACACACATACCCATGTAAATGCACACACATGTGAACACAAAAAAGTGATATATTTTCTCACACGGGTTATTTATCAATGCCATTCAGAATCATTAGACTTGGCATATCTGTAAAACCATATATATTAGGTGTATAGGTTGGAAAAACACAGGAGCAGGATTCACTTGAGACCCCCTTTCAAGCTGCTGTAAAGTCACAATAGAGGACGTAAAAGGATGTTGAAGAGAGGAAAAAGAATACAAGAAGAGCAAAAAAAAAAGATCACGTGAAAAAGGTCACACACTGGAAGGTGAAAGTGGGATTGTGTAACTGCATGAGATGATTAAAACCTTTACGCGTTAGGCCTATTATGCAGATGTACTCAGGCTCTAGTTCTTCTCTTACTTTTACAGTGTAAGGTTAATGACAGGCCTTGTAAAAGGTGAACTGAGCATCAGAATTGTAAAGTGTCAAATTTAAAGGCACTATATGTGGTTTTGGAATTCAGGAATTAAGTCCAGTGAAATGACAAGGGTGGTAGTGTACACAAATAAATCTAATATGCACAAGGACAAGTTCCTCAAAGAGTCTTATTGCTACCCTGCTCTTGTTGTTTGTCATCAGAAATTTTTAATAAAATGGGACAGACTGTATTTGAGGCTTTGTTTCTCTGATTGGTTGTTGGTCTTATTCAGTTCCATTCAGAAGAAGTTCTACATCTACATTTTTAGGTCCTGGAAATCAATCACAAACCCACACAGACCAGACTTTTTCTTTGTTTGGGTAGAAAAATAATTAGGATGGCTTTCCAAGCTGTATGAACTCCAAAAATGGAGAAAATGTCTCTGATTACAATGACAACTGAGTACAACTGTCAAAAACAAAAGTTATAGTTTACATTTTTACTTTCTTTGTAACAAAAATTGCCATAGCAGAAGCATACATCAGTATAATTTGTAAAATTCTTAAGTTCAGTTTGTGGCAGAAGCAGCTCTACAGATGCTAAATAATAACACGGCGCCTGAGACAGCACTTTTAGAAACCTCTGTTGATATCTCTATTCTACAACACATCTTTTGGCATATACTGTGAGACAATATTTGTAAACACGCAGGATATTTGAATAAAACTGAGAATATTTATATAAAAATAATACATAGGTGCCTTTAGGAATGTTATTTTTGTATTTTCTTGTGCCTCCTACATCTTCTTGCTACTCCATGGCTCCTGAGCTGAAACGCAGACAGGGAAAAAAAAATGAGAAAAGGAAGAGAGGGAGGGGAATAGATGGAGAGAGAAGGTGTGCTATAAGGTGCCCCCATGGGTTGAACATGGTCATTTGTCATGAGACTGAAAGCTTAAGAAAAGACTAGTTAACCTTTACAGCTGATCCCCGCGAGACACAGGAAAAAACACAGCCCAGCAAAACACCTCCAAGAGAAAGGGCTTGAGCGGCTCGTGCACATGCGTATGAGCGTGCACGAGACTCGCACGCATGTGAGCTTCACATCCTAGAATCAAATTGAAAGAGGAGGGGGTGGTTACCCTTTTTTTTCACCACTCCCCTCTCTGTTCAACTCTTTTCCCTCGACGAACAGCCCTGTTGTCTCCCTGGCCCTTCAACCCCCACCCACCCACCCATTCTTGTCATCCCCACACTCTTGCCAGAGTAATTAATCACCATGTGCTAATGAGCTATTAACTAATGACACATTGACATGCCTCTGCCTGTATGTCTTAGTGTGTGTCTGTGCACTAGTCCAAGCATGTGTGAGTGTCACCAAAGCCACCCTTAGCACACTAATGTGATTAATAAGGTTAAACTCTTATTAGGGAAGGAGCATAAGGAGTGCACGTACAAGCACCTGCATGCACCAAAGCCGCAAATACAAAAAAAAGAAAAAAAAATCCCTTAGCCGCGGGGCAAAGAATGACTTGTGTCTCCTGCTCGAAGTCTGAGTAAAAATAAAACTAGGTCAGAGGAAAAAAATAACATCAAGTGCTTTATACCTTTCACCATATATTCTCATTACCCAGAGGCTGACTCTGCTATACACTAATCACATCTCTGGGAAAAGTGGAAGGCAACTGAGAGCGGCACATCACTGCAATTGAGCTCCTTTTAACAAAAACCTACAAGCCTTTATGTTGTTTCTTTGTTGACAGCTTCGTTTTCATTCAGCCATTTTTGTTGACACCTTAACACTCGTTCAAGTCCGGGGAGATCAGCTTTGCTTTGCTTGCTTTTATTTTTGACTCCAATAATACATTAAAAATACAAAATACATACACTTACTCAATCTTTTCTATTTGTCTTCACTTTCAGCATCATGGACAGTGAGACAAAGACGCTGCTTTGTGAACAAATTTGAAATGTTCTTACAATAACATCGCTTCGTTTGAGTGCACAGTGTTCTCTGTAATAACACTCACACCTAATAGACAAACAATGAGGGAGTCACTAAATCAAACTGCAACACAAAAAGGAAAGTGTGGCTCCAGACAAGTCTGTACCTGGAGTCTATTTAATGGGATGTATTGTGCTCTAAAACCCTGTGCATTCCAAGTCGAAGAGAAATGTACTTACAGAAAGATCATTTGATACTCAGGAGAATCCTTGCACTACATAATGGGGATTCTAACCTAGCTACACATGTGCATATGAGTAGCAACGTATCTGTGCAGTGTGTATGTGCAAAGACATGTGCTATACTGCATATGCGTCACCATGTGTGTATCTCTGACCTAACAGTGTTTCCCACTGGAGAAGTTTTGGCGCATACAGAGACTCATTTGCATTCTCACAACTCTCCCATTTCTTTCGGTGGCTTTAGAAGTGAACAGCTGCTTAATGGTCATAGCTCTTCAGAGACAGGACATTGGGAAGCGCAGAGGGGGTTAGCCAGGGTTTCTGTACTGCCAAAGACACACAGACACACAAACACACGCCAGGTAGAGCCCAGCTCAGCCACGGTTCGGAGAGCGAGATGTGACCATTTAGCAGATGTTTTTCTTTCCCCAAAAGTGACTTTGGAGGTTTTTCACACTGTTGAATTTAACTACAATGGAAAAACAAAGCCAGCCACACGCATTATCGCTGACAACAAGAGAGAGTGCTTCTGTGCTCAGTATGACAAAAACAATACTTTTTAGGTAGACTGTGAATATAAGGTTTGTTAACAGAATCATTTTGGTGTAGGTATTGTTTCAAGAAAACAGCGTTTGATGAAATAGTCTGTGCAATGAAAGAATTAATACTAAAAGTGAAATATAACATAATAATATACAAACAGTGGTATAACACATATTGGCATCATTTCTGACGTCACATGGCTATTGCTATTTCACACGTTTATGTTGAAATTGCCCACTCCACCAACACAATCTAGCTGCTCGTCTTTTAACTAACTCGTCGCGACACAGCCGCATCACTTCCAGTCATTTTTCACTCCATTGGCTCTGGTACTGTTAGCTGATCCAGAGCCTTGAACTTGAAATCAAAATCAAGCCCCACCCCGTTTATCTAATTTATCCAAGTTTTCTCCAGCATAGAAGAGTTCTGCGGTCTCCTGTTTAGCTTCTGTTAGTCTTTATAAACAATCAGGAAATTGTTGCTTTTTAAATAGGCTCCTAACACTTCACCCTGACGCTGTGATGTTTTCATCTATTGATTTAAATTTGTTTCTTTTATACTTGCTGATTTTAAAGCACAATTTACAACACTGTGGTCTCCAGTTGTAAAATGGTAAAGAAGTAAACGGTGATAGATTGAATGTGTGTGACATCAAAGTCACAAAATGTTTGTGGTTTTAAAATTGTATTTCAAATATATCTCTGAAACCGCTCATCGGTTTTGGGGTGTCAGTTTTTTATTAAACATGTCTACATCAAACATAGTCTCTGAGCTCATTTAACTGTTTGACTTGAGCGGAGAAGCGGAGGCGCACACAGATGGGGTATGTTTCATGATGTGCCAAAAGAAGTGATTTGGTGCAATAAAAGACAGAAGCGAGCACTAGAGAAGGTTATCGCCTCGCTCGCTGTGAAAAGTAGAGAGTCGTCACGGTTACACAGTGTTCCCCTCAGGCCCCAACCTCACGACTTGACCTTTACATCTCAGATTACTCAAATGTCCTTTTTTGACAAACTACATTGCCAAGAGCAGGTCGGTGCACACTTGTAGAAACCCACACACACAAACGATTGATTGATTGATTGATTGATTGACAGGTTTGGTGACCTACAGGTGTGTCATTACCAGGAACAAAAAATGAATAACAAAATACGTATTTGATCTAAAATAGAAATTAATAATTAAACATGACTCTTTGGCACAACCAAGATAAAAATGGAAACATTGTGAAATGATCCCACTGTTAGTTTTTGGTTAAATTGGAAACATTATGACAGGAATAAACACCCAATCTGATTTGATGATTATTTTTATTGGAAAGATGTTGTTAAAGTCTTTTTGCATTTTGTTGTTTTTCTTGTAAAAACATTAAGTCTTACTCTACTGTCACCCATAACTGTCCTGTGTGTTACCATCCCATAAACATCTCACTTGTGGACAGTTTTGTTCATCCAACTTCAGAGGGATGCTTCTTAAACCCAAAGGTTTCACAAAGGCTAAACTAATCAAGGAGGTTTTGAGCAGTACAGTTAAAGGCACCATAATCAAGCCAGTCACATCGATGCACATTCACCCAACGTAAAAGTATAGCAGGCCGAGAAACCAACTCAGAGTTTTGTGGACAGTTTTATAGTTGAAGCTCTATCTTTCTCAAGAGCCTGCCCTCCATCCAGTCAAGTGTTATTTCCAATCAGTGTGTGTAAATAATCCATGCTCGTTTCTCTCTTGATTTGCAACCACCCTCTAAAAACAAATGATTTTAAACCCTTTGTGTGTGACATATATCAGCAAATTCAACATTTTTACACATTCATTATACAGCTGTAAATATTATTAAAGCACCGGCTTGAACTTGCTGTGATAAATGGCGCCCACGTGGCACTTGTTCCAGATGCCAAACAAGCGGCAGGCATTTACAAAATAACAATAAGAGATGAGTGCAGACAGGCAGAGCCAATAGAGCCATACATAGATGTAAATTCCCCTATTAAAATCCCCCCAAAAAACACAACTCGATGACACCAGCCTGCCAAATCAGAGCAGCTCAGATATCTGTATGATGATGAGGAGCCTAGAGGCTTGAAGGAGCTTATAGGACAAACAGGGGACAGCTCTAACATAGAGACAAATGACCTCCCAACATCATAGACACAGAGGGTCTGAGGAAAATGGGCCAAATAGAAGATACACAAGACACAAAAGGAGAGCTAGATCAAACACAAGGATTGATGTGCTTGTAATTTTCCTCTTTTTCTGCCTGCTAAAGATGATGAATCCCTCTATAGGGAATTTAATCAGACTCCAACAAAGAGCGTACACACGAGCGCAGCTGTAACAAACCTGTCATGGGTAAGTAAACAGCACAGTACAAACAAATACAAAAGTGGTGCGCTCATCCCTGTGCGACAACAGAATACAGGTAGATTCTCTGCTTGAAGAAAAAGTTTAAGTGTCCGACGGTAAACAATGATAATGAATTATTTTTCAAGGACAAGACTGAAAATGATATGCACACAGTAATTAAGCAGGGTTTAAATCAAAGTGCATGCAAATTACAGGGGACATTGATTTCTAGTTGGTCCCTCACTGGGCTGGGCATGAATGCTGCCTCTTTACCCGACACAATGAATAGATTACAATGCATGTGCCACACGCAAATCAATACACACGAGCAATGGACAAATGAATGGGTCGTGACAGGAGCAGGAAGAGCAAGAAACTTATGAGATGAAGTGTGTGTGGTTGAGAGTAAAGTTAGCTTAGTGCTAAATAGTGAAGGTCTTGGAGGTTCAAGTCAATGAGGTGAGGTCAGGATAATGCATGTCCGATGTGAATCGTGAGATTAATAGCTACAAATAAAATGGGAATAGCATTTTACAGATATGAGAGTAAATAAAACTAAAAGTAAAGCATTATATAGTACTGGGAATGCCCCTCTCACTGTTTAAATGTTGTTTAAATAGTGGTGGGCGTATTGATCCAAAATATTGATAGTATTTTCTGATCGATACTTGCGTGAAGAGATCGATACTTAAGTTATAGTTTCTTCAGTAACTTCAGTTAACATTGGTTGCGCATACTGTGTCTAGATTTATAGAAGTGATGATTTAGTCACCTCCTGTATTAGTTTTTATTGTTTTATTTTATTGTTTTATTAGGATCCCCATTAGCTGCCCATTTAATCTAATGGTCATATCTAATCTAATCTTCCTGGGGTCCTCTTAAGAATCTCCATTATACAAGTCAAATATAAATCAGAAATGCATTACAAAACATATCCACGCATTCCATAATAATAAACATAAACATCAATGGTTATACATGATTAAGAAAGGAAAAAAAGAAAAAGTTTTATGGAAAAAACTTTAAATTACGATGATAATTGTAGTCTTACTTCGAAATATGGTCATATGGTCATCTGCAGTAATTGTAGTGTTAATGTCTCTTTGAGTTTGTATTTAACTAATTAATTAAGTTAATGTTATTAAACTTACTTGCTACATGCAGATTTATTTCACCTAGGTGATTTTGTAAAGACTATACTAAAGTAGATGAGCTGCTTTTATAAGTTAAAAATATCAGTATTGTATTGGCAATACTGGCTGTGTATTTACTTGGAATCGGATTGATACCAAATTTTGCAGTATTGCACAACACTATATACGACTGTGATTATTATCTTCTCCTTTCAGATATTCCTTTCAGGGGTTGCCAAAGGAAACCATCTGCCTCTATTTAGCTCTACCCTTTACATCATTTCCTCTCACACCCACTACCTTCACGTTCACCTTCACTACTTCCATAAATCTCTTCAACTTCAACATCCCTCAACCAATATAGTCATCATTACAATGAACACAATGAACAGAGGACTCAAGATGGTTCGCAATAGCAATCCAATGTCACACACCATTTATGTTTTTATAAAGATATGTTGAGCAATACGTAAGCAATTTGTATTTGTTTGTCACATTAATTACTTCATAGAAAAGAAACTCAAAAACAGAATATATACTGTATATGTAAGAAAAAAGAAATGGAAGGGGGAAAGAAACAAGTGGGTTGGGGGTTTCTGTCATTGTGATGGATAGTTTGAAAGAGTAGGGCCTCCCAAAAGAAAAGGGAGTAAAAATAGGATTGTCTCTCGATACTTTTCCTCTCAGCCCATTTACCCAATCAAAAGTCTCTTCTCCATCTTTCCCTTTCACCTATGGCTTTCCCGCTCCTCCCTTTTTGACATTCCTTTACATATTTTCTATATATATTTTCTATTTCACTCTTTTGTGTCTATTCATTTATATCTACACAGGCCAAAGACAAAACCCGACCATCCCACTGGACTTCCTCTTCATCGGTCTCAGCTGTAGATGCTTTTACTTTTTTACTGCACTGATCCCAGGTGACACACTTATACAGTACACTTCAACTTTTTCCTGAAAAACCTATATTTACACTGAGGGATGCTACGCTGAGCCACGCGTCCTTTTATCCCAGTCTGCTTTGCATTCATGTAGCCGCACAAGTCTGACACATTCAAACGAGTGCTCTTTGAGGGATACTAATACAAGCCGTTCAGAGATACACTTATTGTCCTGTGTGTCTCCAAATGCTCAACAAGCCAAACAGCACTGAGACCCACAAAGGAGGGGATAGAAACAGTCTCTACCCTAGCTTTCTCCAAGTCTCAGATCAATTCTTCTTCTGTCCCTTCCAATATCTATCAGTTTGGCTCTCATTAACCACACCCCCTTTCGCCATCTCTCAATTCCTCTTGGTCTCTCTGGAGAGGAAAAACAAACAGCTGTCAGGGTCAGGCTTGCAGATGAATTCCAAATGACTTTGAAGGGCAGAGGGGCCGAGCAACTTACTCCTGAAGAGAGGCTGCTCAGGAAGTGCTCACATGCATGAAAACAAGCACACACACAGCATCACATGAAGAAGGTCCAGTGGCTGACCCGAGTACAGCTACTTGATCAACACGGTCTTACGCTGGACCACTGTGAAGGTGAAGGTCCACTGTTGCCTGTCTGTAAATCATACACAAGTGTCTGCCCGTGTCTTAAATGGTTAACGTCGTAGTGAGGCAAAAAAAACCTCAATAAACATAATGAACGGACACGTGACGCAAGCCCACTATCTCTCTGATTTATTAGGTAGGAATGGAATTAAGTTTCTTTTTAGACACAAAACAATTTCACCTTCTCCGACGCGCCACCCATAGCTCAATATGCAACTCTTGCCAGGTCAGGGTCAGTCAATCAATCATTTTTCTTCTTATCAATCTTATCTATGGCAAGTCTCTCCATCTCGTCTATAGCCTAAGTCCAAGCTCTATCACTGTCTCCAACGATCAATCACTGCCCAATAAGACAAACCTTTACATTATTCAGTAGAGCCAAGGAGAGGTTTAATCAGACTTCTTGATCACTCTTAATTCTTTTGTCCCTGTTTGCTCTCTAATGGAGTCGATACATGTCCGATCTGAATTATCAGCACAACTTTTAATTAATAAACATGCCTCTGTGCTGTTTGCAGTAGCTATACAGACGTAATCCCCCTACAGAAGGGAACTCAAATGAAAAGGAATAACACCTAAAGGCAGCTTTGTCTGTGGTACTTGATCTAGGCCATGTTTATGTGCAGTGTACATGCGTTTTCATGATTGAGGTACATGAGAGCTTTATTTATGTTAGATCACACCTGGCATTAACATGCATGTCTGTATGTGTCTCCAGTGACCACTTGTGATTGTATCACTCTGCCTCACTCTATATGCAAATAAACAAGTCCCAGTAATAGGCTAAATTGGTGTTTTACTGCCATTTTATCTCTACTACTTATGTGAACTAGTTAGAAGAAATTCATTTAAGGTGGAATTTTGTTCTTGTGTGTTACTGTTGTAAAGCCAACCCATTACTTTTTATAGACCTTATGCTAAAGTGATGATTAAATTAAATTTGAAGTGCCTATGTATGCATTATACTTTGTTTGTGGTAAAGCTGTTGATTATGATTGCGCAAGATGTCAACTTGTGTTTCAAACATATTCAACTCTAAATGTGGTTGGCACTATTAGTTAGCATCTTTAGTGTGTCAGCCAGCACTAGGACATCTTTTTTTAGGAGAAAGAGTGCTTTTGCAGCATTCAGTCTGCAGCAGTTTGTTTACCTGTAATAATTTATCTTTTCATTGGCGTAAATGCATCCGTAATTAAAATCTTTGATCATTTAGACTTTTGTGTTTGTGTGGGTTAATAGTTTGGGACTATATGTTCTAACAATACTGCAATAAGGTTTAATAAACAAGAATGAGTTTTTAGGCTTTATATCTTTGATGTATGACTTGAGTTGATACAAAAAAGAAGACAGTTGGGTGCACTTTTTACCCACACATGAAACTTGTACTTACGTCTCGCCGAGTGGGTTTCAACAGCGGATGACGAAATTTAATTCAAGACTTTTTAGCGCCTGAGTGTTCGTCTGGGTGTACGTGTGTGTCCATGTATGTCTATTGGCTCTTCCAAGTCTTTGGCAGCGAGATCAGAGGAAATGTGCGTTGTTGTGTTTGTGCGTGCGTGTATATGTACGTGTGTGATAGAGAGAGCAGGCATGAAAGTGAGATTCTGCTTCGAGACGTTTGATGTCGAAGAACAGCGTCTGCTGTCTGTCTGCCAACTGCCAACCCTCTATCACCATCCCAGCACATGGCCTCCGCAAAGTCTCCGAGTGTGTGTGTGTGTGACTGTGTGTGTGTGTGTAAGTGGCCTGATTAGGCAGGGACTTGGCTATGCGACACCGCTACAGAGCGAGTTAGACTCATAATGCTCACCTCTCTATGTCGCTTTGTAAAATGTGTGGGTCTGAGAACGCAAAATCACATTGTATTTTTTGATTCATATGACAGAAATAGGGCCAGAGACAAGGCAAAGAGGTGATGTGACTGACTCTGTGGGGGTGTAGGGAAGGGTGAATAATCCATCATGGTTCATCTCTCTCATCCCACACCGCCAGTCTTTAGATGAGTCCTTAACATGGTGTCAAGCACACTCACAGCTAATTGGTAACTTAAGCATGTGTGGCTACATGTATGTTGCTGGCTACATGTGTATGAGAAAAGACTGGCAGTTTGTTTCAACATGGCTCTTTGTTTTCATCTCATTTACATTTACATTTATTCATTTAGCTGACGCTTTTATCAAAAACGACTTACATTGTTCTACAGTAATTACAAGTGTTACAGTCACTGGAGGCAAGGTGGGTTAAGTGTCTTGCCCAAGGACACAACGAGAGTATGAACTGTGGGGAGAGCGGGAATCAAACCACCTACCATCAAAAGACGACTGCTCTACCCACTGAGCTACTGCCGCCCCATCTCAAGCTTTCATTTTTCCCTTGTTACAAAGAAAACAAAATACATTGCACATGTACATTCAAGTGTTAGGGGTAAGTGACCTTGGTTCAAATATCTTTGTGAAACTTTAGGTTCAAAATATACCGTATGATATATAGTCTGTGCAGTTTTGGCCTTACGGTTTAGGAGCCCATTTAAGGACCTTCTTTTAAACCGATCACACTCATGTCAGCACTATGTCTAGTTTTGTTTGCTAGTGTTTTTTTTATGTTCTTCCACTGTCACCTTAAGTCCATCTCAACACTATTGATGTTACTATGTGAGTGAGTGATGAAAAAAATTGTAGACTAATCCACAAACACTTAATGCAAAACACAAATTGTAACCACGCATTTTTTGTTTATACAACTTCCCCAAAATCCAAATATATTTCAGTTTCTTCAGTCAAAAACACCCCAAAAAGTTCATGCCTAAACGTGACCACTTCATGAGCCAAGAGTACCTCAACAAATGATACAAACAATTTCAGTGTATTTTAAAATGTGTGTTTTTGTGCCAGAAACTTCATTATTTCACACCCTCTTGGTACAGAATAGCAACAAAGTCTCCTTGAGATTGGGTTTGTTGGGTGTAGGAACACTGTGTACAAGAAAAATCCTCAGCTTGTTCCAACATGGCTGCAGACTTCTCTTGCAGTTTTTATCTCTCACCCAAACTTTGTCCAAGGAAGATGAAGCACACATCTTGAAAGATATATAAGCGACATATAGGGAAAAGAACATGAACTCTAAACCAAATAAAAGTAGCAGCCTTCTCCATTTGGCCTCAAAGGCAATAGGATGCTTTCATGATGATTTTTAATAACTAAAAGATCTAGCAGATGTGTGAAGGCAAACCTGAAAGACAGACGAACAAACAAATGAAAGAAAGACTGGAGAAGAAAGTCAGGAATGAGATCTGTTAAAAAAGTCAAACAGTTGTCTTCAAGTCATATTCTCAGACATGCATGCCTACGCAAACTAGACACGAACGAACAAACAAAACAAAAACAGTGATTGAGGTACGTGTCTGCACAGAGACATGCACAAATACTGACATATTGGCAAAGCAGAGGCTCAAAGATTAGGTGAATCCACAGAGCAGAGAAACATGGTACTTTCCAACCCTTCACTCTAATAGGCCAGACAGGCTTTTCTCTCTTACAGCTCACACAAACACACAAACAAGCAAGCTGTAGGGATGAATAGAGAAATACTGAAGGGTGTGCAGTTAGTTTGAGGGGGAACTGAATAAAATATGGTAAAAGGGAAGCTGTAGCCAAGCAGTGAAAATGTCCTGTGGCAGCAGACAAAGAAGTGCTGTTACTGGAGAGAGCGCAACACCTCAGGTTGGCTAACGTGATCAGAAATATGACAATACAATTCACACATGTAAACCTTGAAAGGAGAAAGTCAAAAAGCTTTGGTAGAGCTTGAAGAGGAGACCTTCAATCAAAATCAATATGGAGCCTTTTGATAAAAAAAAAATCTAAATTGCTTGAAAATGAAAATCCCATTGTGCAGAAAGATAAAGTCACAGTGCAAGAATTTTACATTGTTTCTCATTTGTAATTAGCCAGAATTATAGTATTTTTAGCAATGTCATGTCGCTCAGTCTTTGAATTGAGGTTACAATACAGCTATCTCCCGATCAGCAATTGGTCAATACTTTTTTTAATAGGTTCAGAGTGGCCAGGCGGCATTAATTACACCCAGAGGTGACTGCAGCATACTAATATTGATTTTGATGAACGATTGTGATTTAGTCTATTGCTGAGGTGGGCAGAGAAATGCTACACGAGCCCAGAAGAAGAATATAAATTGTCAGTGTTATCAAAACTGACTGGTGTGATTAGACTGATGTCAGCATGTTATTGGCCACTGCAAAGCATCCAATGGCATAAATTAAAATGTTATTCATGTTAATCACTCAAGTCATTGTCAGAATTTATAAATTTGTATTAATTCGTAAAATGTTGCAGCCCAGTGTTGTGTAGGTATGTGTGAAATCTGAATAGGCATTTGTTGAACCTTGATTCACAGCTCTGCTTTGTAAGGTCATAGTCATGTGTTTTGTACATCGAGTGTGAAAATGTGGTGGCAGAAACATTTGGAAAGGGATTTGCCTCTGTTTATCCGGGTTGGAGTTTTCGACCAATGGTAGCATTTTAGTGGTGTGGTAATCCAACAAAATGTTGCAAAAAATAGATACAAAGCCAGTTTTTGTTCTCATCCAGTGGGGCTAGTTGTTTGCTGCTGGTTTATAGCCGGTTAAAGCTGCAGTAGCAGTCCTTCCGTCACTTTTACAACCCCCCCAGTACAACAAAGGCTTTAATTTTATTACTACTACATAACTGCCATACAAACACATGTTATCAAGGTTAAGTTCAGTCTAATGTGGTCAAAATGATTTCCCTTTCATACTGTGTACGCAGACTGTGCTGGAATGGCCACTTTCCCAGTCCAATTTCCCACCACCATTGATTTAAAGAATACAAACTGTGTAGTACAACAGCCAATGGGATCGTGACTCTCGACTGAGAGTGCGAGCATGTGATTGGACAAAACTCACATACTGAACATTTTCATCCAATAAAATCCTTATAATATAAGCCTAGACAATGTCTTAAGGTCAGATTTTTTGAAAGTTTATTCCTGTAAAGTATTCTTCACAAAAGGTGTACACTGTATGTTAGACTGCTTTTGACATTAGATGCTATTTTTAAATCAGTAGTAGTGTATGATGCATATACACATAAATAAATACAGTAAATGCACATTCTAGTGACTAGGACTGCACAATATTGAGTGATAATGATATTGCCTACAACATTTGAATGCTCTTTTACATAGAAAAAAATATATAATGCTCTGGAATATTTTAAGTTTCTACTCATCAAAACCCAAGTTAAATATATATCAAAGATTATAATAGGACTAAACCAGGTCTGAGCAGGTCTAAACTAGGACTAAACTAGGTCTAAGCAAGTCTAAATTTTGGACTAAATGTAGTAATGAACCAGGTCTATACCAGGACTTTGTCATTTAGACGCACAACAGTTTCATTTTAAAGCTTTGTTTAAACAATTTTGAAAGAGAAAAAATAAATTGCGATACGATCAATCATATCGCGATAAAAATAAAGTTGCACAATATTGAACAGCCCTCTTAGTGATTTATCTACAGTATAACATTGATTTGTTTTCTATAAACAAAAGATTGAACTGATACTGTTAAAGCAAATGGATTGTTGTGCCCTGCGACTGATCTTGGAAATCGGCCTGGGACTTATGAACTGTATGCATTGCTATTGATCACAGTGACATGCTGGAGTCACTCCTAAAATAGATAGTTATGACTTTGCAAAAGACCCACTGAGGACAGCAGCTGGAGAAGTATGTGCCTACCGATTGATTAGGTTTAAAGGTGACCGGGATGCTCCATTGATTGCGGAACAGACGCACATACACTGCAGAAAGTAAAAGTATTATGTGGCATAAGATGAAGAGAATGTAGTAAAGCCAAACTCAAAGGATTCAAAAGACAATTACAAAATCAAAAGAGCTGACAAACATCCAAAAAGTGCTTGTTTATTGCTCGGCTGAGAGATGGAGGGGGTTCAATAGGGAGCTTTGGGATCAGCCAATATGCCAGCCCTGCTCCATGAAGGGCTGGCTTCTTGGTTATGAAGGCAGGAGATAAACTGATGAGATTGTCTGATGATTAGCCAGCCCTGAGCATTAACTGGCAAAACACGATGACTTGCAGAAGCACAGGTTAGAGACTCTGATATAGATTAATCCATCTCATCTCTTACTTCACATTTGACTCTCTGCTAAACAAAGGCTCCCTATTAAAGCAAGTATTGAGTGGTGCAGAGTCGGTTTTAACAGAAATATTGACACCAATCACCCTTTTTTTTCTCTTTTGCCCAACCTCTACCAAAAAGACAATTACACTGGTCGATTATTTAAGAGGCTAAAGTGGTTAATGCTTAGCCCAAATCCTCTTATGTGGAGTATGGCCAAATAGCCCATTGATTATTTTCTCTTTGGCAGTTCACCTATACAGTCTTTAGCATAACCGTGCCTTGGTTTAGTTCAGCTTTAATCCATCTGCAAGCGTTCTCATTAAAAAATAAATAACTCTAAATAAAGATATGATATGGTCATTTCACACTGCAAACATTTGGCAAACTGGAAGGATTAATGTGTTGATGCTTGAGGGGAATTGGAAATAAAAGAATAACACTGTCATCACATTATTCTCATCAGAGATACACCTTAAAGACAAATTCTAATTTTAAGCACAGCGATTACACTGCTCATCATGACAAGTGGTGCTTAGCAAATGAGGACGCAAGCATGGCTCCAAGAAGAGAGCCTAAACAAAGTGACGTGTACATAAATTGTTTAGAATGTTAATGTAAACCTAATAAAATTTCTTTCCTCTACTATTTTCTAACTTGAAGACGCATGATATTAAAGGCTGGGATATTCTTCAAAGCCTACCATATAAAGAATTTAGATGTATTGGAAATAGGAAGGTATGGGCTAACAATATTCAGATATACTAGTGTGTGTCCTTCAATTTTTTTTGCCTCTGAATTCTTGACAGGCAACTAAACTGAACTCTTGACATGCAACTACTTTCTACTCATAGCCAAACAATACAGCACTAAAATGCTCAAATAAATGTAAAAGCTGTCTGTTAAGACTTATATCTTGGACAAAAGACATGAATATCATCCACTTGTGACTGGACCAGAAAGGTTCTGTCAATATTCCACTAATTCATCAGCAGAGAGGATGACACAATGCTAGTTAGTACTAGCCGTGTGGTTTTCGGGTGAAATTTGCATCGAACTCCTGTTCCATTCTTCTGTTTCAGCTACAGTGACATTTTGCTGTGTGCATCAGTGATTTCATATTGCTTCATCTTTATCTTTCCCTCAAAAACAAACAGTGGCCAGCAGAACCTCAGAAGATATTGCCACGCCATGTTTTGCCCTGCTGTGTGGTGCCCTGTGGAGCTTTGCTCCATTCGATAAGTCAGCATGAAGCACAAATCAATATGGATTAAAACTCTGTTAGGCGCTGGTGACTTGTTCTCGGTGCATACAAACACATGTGCACTTATTAAACTGGGCTTTAAACTGAACTTTTTTTTTAAACATAAGGACAAGTGGAAGAGTGGAGCTAAACTAACCCCAGACCAAGGGCCATAATTACGTAGAAGCACACGCTTATGCCACGCCTGCTCATGGCCCCCCTGAGGCATATCCATCCAGCTGCTCAGAGCGCTGCGAGGTGGGGGGGCTTGAATCAGCACCTCACTCCACCTGCCACACCTCAGCACAGTAACACACCAGCACACACATACTGCATGGGCAGACACGTACACCCAGAGTGACAGGCCTGGCGGTAGGCCTAACCCCCATGGCAGTGGGGGCTTCCCACTGCGCACTGCAGGCCACCAGAGATTATCCCTGCACTTGCAGACATTCACAGAATGTTAATCCTTTGCCATCTCTTCTACTGTACTGTTAAACCAGGATCTTCCTCTCATTTGCTCCTCCTCCTCCTTAGCTCTTTGCTTTCAATCCCCTACTGGAAATCCACTAAAATCTTTCATCCCAAATTCCACACTCTCTCCTCTTTGTATGATCGGTTATAACTCCATCCTCTCTTCGGCTACACTCACTTGATCCCTGGTACCCACTCAAACGCAGCCAGGCCTCATCCCAGTTCCCTCTTATCTGATCTCTCGCAGCTCCCAGCCCAGCCCTAGATATCAGCCCTGCATTGATCTTCTCATCCCTAAGAAAACAAAATACCAATCAGCTTGTCATAATCACTCTGCTGGAAGAGGAAGAGGCAAACACCGAGCTGCACAGCTGCAACATGTTGAGGCAGAGACAGAGAGACGAGTGGGATGGCTAAGGGTAGCTGACACTTTCTTGACGCAAACATGCTGTGTGAGTGCTATTTTCAAACATGCTAAATAATTCTACTGGGGATCATTAACTACACGGCTGACTCAGTTATCTTTGTGCTGATACTAATTCAGTTTTATTTTTATTTGTGTCCTAGATCAATGAAGTGACAAATGCTGTTGCTGTTCCTTTTAAAAATTACTGAAACAATGCTGTCTGGTCTTCCACCGCTTTCTAGTAAAACTGTGTTTGTGCACTCAGAAAATTAACCATTGCAAAGACTGTGACATAAAACATTTATTACAAATTTTGCATTCAGATGGCTTCTTGAATACACCATTGGCTCAGGAGATTTCCATCTCCATTTGATGTGATTTTACAGTACTCCTGCCACTAAAAACCCAAACCTTGACTGATGACTAATGCCCTATAAATAAGAAGTTAGTTATCTTTGAAACATTTGCTTTTTGTTGCATTTTGTCTCTTTGCAAAAAAATAGCTTGAGGTTACAGAAGAAAACAACTCCTTCCAGGTTAAAGACATTCTGAAACCTATTTCCACTGTGGGGTACAGTATGGGATGGTTTTCTATTGGCAACCCTTGAAGAGGCACATGTGTCCACTTTGCCTGTGTTTCAGAAAATGACTACTTTAACAATGATGTCATCAAAGTGACACAAAAGTTATGTCTATATTTGGGATATAAAACGTATTTAAAGCAGACTTTTTGAAATTGTTATATGTGTAAACTATCTTAAAGAAGAATATTTTTGGGATTGAAGCTCAAGCATTCATACAAGCATTAAATTCACCACCAGTCGAATTAAACATCACAGTTCCTGCACTTCATGAACTAAAGCCAACATTTGAAAGAAATTTTCAACAAATTAAAAAAGTTGTTCAATTTCTTAAAGAAGGTGTTTTCAGGTGTTTTTCAGGCTGTTCAATCTGACAAGCTGTCAGCCATTTGATTTATTCTCAACCACATTATTTTTAGAAACCGTTTTGATTTATTTCCACATTTTCAGAATTTTGATTAGATTTGAAATGATGTGTTTTGAGTTTAATATTCAATGCATGATTATATTAGATTTTTAATAATATTTTTATTCTCTGCCTAATGCCTAGAAACCTTTATTTTAACATTGGCGGTAATATGGCGCCAATGAAATTCTGTGGTGTCAGCTACTGTGGCTCTTACTGGAAAATTGAATCCCAGGAAAAAAATAACAAAATCTCAAATGAAACACTGCTTTAATTATCCGAAAAGTAGTTTTAGGAAAATGAAGGTGTTTGATTTGTATCTGAAGCTTGATAGTATTACCAGACTACGACCATTACTTTAGTCTTCTCCATCAGTTTAACTTAAAAAGTCACTTTTAAACTCCTGGGTATTTCACTCGCTTCAGTCAAAATGTTAATGCAGCATTTATCTCCTTCACACTGCCTTTAAACCATCAATATACACAGCTCAGTATCATATGCTGAAGACATGGTATAACGTATATATATATATATTTATAGCTTTCATTTGCAAGAATTTACTGACTAGAAACCAAGGAGAGGAAGCAGAGCCAATTCTGTATATCTTTGATGTTGCTGCAGATGGAAAGTAATAACATAGAAGGGAATTAATATCAGTAAATATCATCCGTGGAAATGTGTTTCATAAAACTATTTTGATTTAACCTGAAGATTAAAGTCTGGGAGGATTAATATCTTCAGCTTAACAGCAACTTATATTGACATATGGTACTCTCTATATCTGGGAGTTCACATACTGACACAGTTCTTTCAGTAATCCATGGTTTTAAATGGGATTCAAGAAAATGATCCTTCATTTTTCAAGAATATCATGCTTCATTATATTTAATGTGTTTTTATGCGACATGCAAAGTCATTACAGTGCACTTAACGGCTTATGATACTTAAATAAGTGGCCCATTTCTTTCTTAGTTCATGCTAATCGACTATGTTAAAGCACAAACTTTGCAATGCACGTACACATTTGTCATTATGTAATTCAAAAGTATGTGTTGAATATGATGAAAGATATACAATAATGCGTATTTTAAAACAATAATTGAAGTTGTGATAGCTATGATTGCCACGGCTTTGGTATTTGAGTAGAATGAAAACCGGCTTTAAAAAATAAACTGTGGTTATTTCTTTTTGCAAAGGACCTCTTAATACAATGGGTTATGATTAGGTTTTTGTATGTTTTCTATAAGAAAGGAAGGTCTTATATAATAAAGAAAACATCAGTGAAATAATATGGCAGACTTTTAAAACAGGACCACACCTAAACTTATCCAAAAGAACCCTAACGCCTGAACTTAAGCAAAATCTGAACCAAAAATCTGTTTAAACAGAACAAGGCAGAAACCCAGGCGTTTTGCATTTACATACTGTATGTGCATTTAACCCTCCCCTCTACCTCCCTCTAACCCTCTTATTTCACTAATGAAAACAGCGTGAGCCAATAACACAAACTAATTCACATTCACAGAGACAAACATTATCCAAGACAAGAGTAAATACAACTGGCTCTGAAATAGCAAAGGAACGACGAAAACCCTTTGGGAAATTTGCCCTGATCAAGAGCGGAGAGATTAACTAGTTAGACGTGTGCTAATGAACAGCTCGTAAAGGCAGCCATGTGTGCACAAAATGGTCTTGCCTTATATCAAATGAACTTAAGAGTAATGCATAGACAATTACTAAACTGTTTCAGAAAAATGCTGACAACTCTTAACATTAGGCCTGGAAATGTGACTATTACACAATAACTTTTAAACAATAAGCAAAGCAGTGGTTTCGTAAGGTTTCAATCAACTTAGATATTAGGCTGCACTGGCACAGTTGGAGTCTTGTTAGGAGCTATTTTGAAGTATTTAACAGCTCTGTTGCACAAATATCAGTTACTAAGACACAAAACACAATCACGGTCACATTAAAACAGCTAGGGCTAAATAGGTTTTTAGCGCATACAGTATAACTTACTGATCACATAGTCTCCAAATGGGTCCTCTTCCTCTTCGTCCAGATAAGCTTTGGGAAATGAATGAAGAGAAAACAAGGAAGAAAAAGAAAAAAAACAAAAATGAGGATTTTAAACACAAAAATAAATTAAAACAAACAAAACAAATAATGAGAAAACTTAAAACTGATAAAAAAAAATCTGAGGTGGGCAGTGACTAGTTTACTCAAATAGCCTTAAAAGTAGGCTACATTTCTTGTAAGAGTAACTTTTATTGCGTTAGTAGTAATGAAGTAGACTTGTTCAGATTTGTTGTTATTCAATACTTTTTCTTGAGTAAAATGATTTTGCTAAAATCATTTTAAAGTGGCTTGGATATATTTTTTGTCTGTTCTCTACGCCTCTAGCACAAATGGTAACGGTATGGATTAAAATAAAGAAATTGGTCCTCTCCACTCATTTCATATCATTGCTCGCTTTCGGTCTGACTTGCAGCCAGCATTAGGAAGCCAGGCTCTGACTAATAAACTATAAAAAGTAGTTTCAGCTACATGCCGAAGAAAATATGATCAGTCATAATTAGCTGGAGAATTCTCAATTTGCTCTTGTGCTCCTTCCCCCTCTCTCTTTCCCTTTTATTTCCTGGCAGGTATGAAGATGGCATGAGAGGCCATTACGGCTCACTAAAACTCCCTATTAGAGCAGAAGCATGGTCTCTGACTAGTTTCCAATCATATTCAGCCGCTCCTTTGACTCCCTTTTACCAGAATATAATACTATTACACTCATATGGGTTGGCCGTCCAAGTACACACAATGAGATCTTTCTGAATAGGCATTTTGATTAAATCCTTTAGAAATATCTTCTCATCAGTCATTTGTCTTTATTCATTGCTGTTTTATTATTTTTTTTTGTATTCATTCTCTGGATTTTCCTTTATGTTTGTAGTCACCTACTTTTACCTTTGCAATATCCAAGGTCCTTTATTAGACACTGCAATGCCTGTACTTTTGCCCGTGGCTTGATATTCACTTCATGAATAACTCTGATCCAGCGTATTTATCTTGTCATAAATAGACAGAAATGCTCATAAATGCTTCTATCTGTCAAATATGTTCCCATTGAGCACAGAGTCAGTTCAAATAAGAAAAGAGTACTATAGAGACATTTGGTCAGTGTCCCCTTTTGTCTAATACTGGTGCTGAAGGTGGCCTTTATTCTTCTCTTTTTTGGCCAAAATGCAGGTTAAGGCAATGGATAGGGTATTAAGTTTAGGAATTTAGACTCAATCTGGTAAAAATAAAAGGTCTTTGGATAAATGTGGTTAACATTTGAACAATTGCTTGTAACAATATGAATTGATGGTTTGCGTTTTATTTTTAATCTTTTTATAATCTATGTCTGTTTTGCGCAAGCCTTTATTTCTATAAAACAAGATCACTCTAGACAAGATGGACCAATGACGAAGTTGAAATATGTTCCTCACACCATGAGGATGAGAATAAATGACATGTGAGCCCAATGGTGAGATGTTTCATAGATAAATCTGTAAAGATGATTGTGACTGTGGGGCATATTCAAACTTGGGCTTTAACCTTTTTAAATACAAGAATAGAAAGGTGTGATTGTGCATGATTACTTCAGCTCAGCATGTATACAGCTCTTAAATGCATGGATAAAAGGTCCTTGAACCAGAGAGTGTGCACACAAGACACGTGCACGCGCACAAACGCCGGCATGTGTTTGAGAAAGCGAGCTGTCAGAGCTGCTCTCACACACCATTCATCATAAGCTACTAATTCTGTTAGACCATTGTCGAGCCTTTCGCACCCCACGTTGCTCTGTGAAAACTCAATCAGAACCTAATGCCCTCAACCCTTCTAACACTCACCACGCACGCTCTAAGTTCTTACATGCTCACACCCTGAGGGGACAGCGGTGGTCTTGCAGGACCCCAGCAGTCCAAGTCTATAAGAGTTGCTTGAATCTGATCAACAGGAACAAGTTACTTGTGTTGAGAGTTAATGTAGGAAATCAACTGTTGAAAAAAATCTCACAATCAATACATGGCACATAATTGTGTTTTTCTAAATATCCATGGAGCGCTTTTGAAGTCAAACTAAAATTATCATAATTTCGTTTTTACTTAATCGACTGTGATTACATGACAATCTATTCTACTTTAAATTTACTCTGGAGTAAGCATGCACCAAAGGGCTTAAAAACATGATTGATTTGGTTTGATTTATGGTGCATCTCTTGCTGCAAACTAAAAAGAATAAAAAAAAAAGGATGGCACTGGAGCAGGCACTCTGCCACCTGTGCTTGTAGATTTGATTAGTTAATCAGAGATTCTTGCCCATCTTGGATTTTATAAAGCATAATTACTGCTCCAACTATAAAAACAAGAAAAAAACACAAACTTTTGACTGCAGATGTTTTAAATTGGCTTAAATTAGAAAAGCTTTTTCTTTCTATTTGGAACAAAAAATATAGTAAGTGGAACCAGGCGATTGAGCGCGTCCAGATGAGGGCAGGGTTAGGCAGAAAGGCCAGACTAAATTTAGCACCACCTTTTCATTCCCTAATTACAAGATTAATATATCCTGTCACATACGTCACAATACGAGCCTATGATTTATTATCCAGTCTACCAGATGGAAAGATTGAGCCAGAGAAGGAGCAATGCGAGCTTGTCTGAAAGGAGCTAATCAGCATGCACGTCTGATTGGACTGGGCTCGTGCTGTGAAGTGAGTGGCCAGTGTATGTCTGTGTTTGTAAAGTCAGACGCATGAGTAAAGGCAAGATTTATTGACGGAAAACAATGGTGAAGTTGGGCTGTTTCCTTATTTAATGGAGAGAAACAGAGAGGCATATGGAGCCACACACAGACATATGTACAGCTGCCAGACTATGGATCGTGGCCATAAAGTCTCACCATGACTTCAGGTTTAAATCAATGTCAGAGCCTGATCTGATTTCATCTAATGCATGTTTTAATCATTCTCTCTCCTGATCAATGCAGTTTGGATGCAGTGATCAGGCACTGCTGTGGGAATTTACAAGTGCTCCTATTCTCCCGCTTGTGTTTCCAGACGGACGTTTTACGAGGCAGTGCACAGTGCGACTGTAAATCTCTTTCTCCACTTTGGCAAAATGAAATCTCCCAGTGCTGCTTTCCATGACCACATTTGATTATCGCACAGTTTGTTGCTTTTGCAAACTCATTGTGTATTAGCTGGGGCAAGTGAATGTTCTAGTCTCTTTATTTTAATAGTGTCTGGAAGGGGCAATAAAAGCCAAGTGTCTTTATTCAATACTCAATAATAACGCTGCATGTAGAAACTAAAATCCCTGAGTTGCATTTACCCAAGTAATTTAACAGTGTGCATATTTGGAGGTAATTGGGAATGTTTGAGTAAATAATATATATATACATATATATATATACATATATATATATATATATATATATGTATATATATATATATATATATATATATATATATATATATATATATTATTTACTCAAAAATTCCCAATTACCTCCAAATATGCATTTAAAATGTCTCTCATGTAAAAAGTTTTCTCTCAGTGGTAAATATGTTAAAAGATGCAAACCTTTCTTGATCTTAGCCAAAATGTGTTTATTTTCATTACATACCACTGTTGGTTTCCTATTTTAACTAAAGTTAACCAAAATGTTCTTAGGACACAATTTCTGTCACTGCAGTGCCAATGTAACATTACTTCATCTCATAGTTTGGGTTTTTATTATTATTCTATCTTTTTCCAAAATAATCTGCTACCTTTATCACATTTGTAGGCATTAACAAATACATTCACATTTACAAACGCACATTGAAATCAATACAGGTTATCTACCAAGTAAAACATAGCCTTTCAGCCTTTACATGGTTTTAGTCGTATATGTTGTGCTAATTGCGTTGAGACTAGCAGAGGCACCAGGCACATTGAATGACGACTGCTATCAATTCAACGGATCACACTCTTTAATTTGTTATTGACTCTGCTATTGGCTTATTTTCGTGAATTTAGAACTCCGTGACCCAACAAGTGGTTATTTCTTTTTGATAATTACATATCCTGTAGATAATATTATATACTGTAAATGCAGTGTCTTGTGCAGGAGCAGATGTAAAAGGCATTGTAAGCGGTTGTACAAGGTGCATGAGCAGACTCAGATGTGTACAGTATGTTGTGAGCTTTTGAAATCTCAGTTTCCAGCTCTTACTGAAAGTTGCTTTGAAACAGAGAAGGAGGAGAATAAATACAAAAACTGAAAAAATAAAAAAATAAAGGACATGGTTACATAACACTGCATCAGTGTTTACTCTATTTGGAAATACACAGTACAGGGCTTGAGAGTAAGCATTTTAAACACTTTTTAAACACACCCTGCACAGACAACAAGATCTACCTGTGATTTTTAAAAGGCTTCAATATTAGTTTAGGATATTCGTTTTATAGTATTCTTTCTCTGCCAATCTAAAACTAGTGTAAATTCAGCTTATTAAATTATTTAGACAATTCTTATCAACTTAGAAATTTAGCAATAGTCTCTTCTGCGTCAGGCTTATTTATGAGAAAGCTTAATTTCATTTTTAGTTCAGAAAATAATTAAAAGTAAAAGACATATTGCATCTAAAACATGTCCTGTGGTTGGGCCCCCTAAAACCTCTACTCAAAGGGGGCCCAAATATAGTTTTAGCCCATAGGCTCCATATTCCTTGTTCCAGCCCTGCTGCATGACACTCATGTTCAGCGCTTCTCCTGAATCAACACAGCCTTGATGCAAATAAAGCTGCTTTGCTTACTATTATTTAACAAACTATCATCTACATCCCAGTTCTCTGCTGGACACAGACTGAAATTTCATTTCAGCAAGAGTTTAGCAAAACCTTTACTCTTTAGTCACGCAGAACAGAGCGGGCCACAACAAAAAAAAAAAAGGAGCAGGACAGCGCAATGCAGTATTTGAATATCTATTCCTTAAATCACTAATGTGATTATGGTCTGAAGGCCCAAACAAATATGTCCAAATGGTGTAAAAAAAAAAAAAAACTGCTGGAGATTATCTCAATAAACAATTATCCCGATGATAAAACATTGCCACAATCAATTAATCTTTACTGTTTATCGCGATGAGCAATGTAATTTTATATCATCCCATTTTTCTTTTTGACTTAACCTCTTCTCTTAGATTCTAGTTACTAGAAAACTGCACGCCATGTTGACACATAAAGATAAAAAAGTCTCTCAAGTCACAAACAAATAATCTCTCCCTTCATTTTTGAGATGGCTGTCAACATTTCTCTTGGATTTCCTATTTTGGCAGAGAAATGCACAATATCGAGCACATACACACATTAATTCACGTTTACTCTCGTGCTCTTAAGAAGAACTATAGCCTTTTAAACTGACACCTGTCAGTCACGACAGCGTTCTGCACTGACAGAGGCATAACGAGGGATAGCGAGATGAACACACAAGAGCAAAGAAGACAGAAGAAGCTTGAAAGATGGAGAAAAGGGAAGAGGAGGAAGATGAAGAGGTGGAGGAAGAGGAGAAGCAAGTGCAGGTGAGACTTCTGAAGCTTGTTAGAGACGGAGCCAGATGAGAGCGGTTGCGCTGTGCCGTTTGGTGTTTTAGCACGTCATGTCTTTTTGATTTGTTAGAATGTGTTTATGATGCTGTTTCTCTGTCTACCTCTGTCGATCTCTATTATTAGCTCCTCAGATCCCCCTCCTGCTGTTTTGACACTACTTCAGCTCCTTTTTCACACCTCCACATACGTGCACCATTTTAGCATATACACTTTTACACACAGAAATAGTAGTGTATAGAGAAAACAATAGCAGTGTGTAAATCCAGCATCTACACTGCTTTGGGCAAACCGGCTGGTAAGTCAACTGAATGTGAAAGCTTTCCTCCAGGGGCATTGAGGTGGGATGTGACATGTCTTCCAGCCATACGCCAATGCTCAATGTGCTGAACTATAAAGTGCCTGTTGAAGAACTTTAGCTCAGCCTCCATAATCAGACTTTTTGTTTAGAGAGAAAAGGGGGAACATTTGCTTATTCTGAGCATCTCAGTAAGTGACGAATTGGCCTGATCAGACACTCGCAGATGCCTGATATCAGGTTGAAACGTCTTCTCTGATCTCTTCATGCTAAGACTGATCTGAATCTCTTTGCTGTAAAACCACACAAGAGCAAATGTGTGTGTATGCTTTTGAATGCTGCTATAGCTCTACTCCTGAAATGTGCTTGATCTGCTAAAACTTCAGAGTGGTCTTCAATATGATCTAAACCAAACAAGTGGTTCTCTTTTGGTGGCCCGGAAGGAACAATGAAATACACAACAAAAATACAAAAGCAACAACCACAATCAAAATTATTGAAATATTTACATATTACTCTGAATTTCTGCTTGTGAACAGACTCTTTTTCCATGATGCTATTATTAGGCAAATATTTGTTATATTTGATATTGTTTGTCTCAAATGAGAAATGTTGTTTAGTGTAGTTGCACTAAACAAAAATTGCAAAAAACTTCCATTTCATTTCAAGTTTCATTTGGATTTCATTTGCGTTGTTCAGTGGCCACTGCCTTTGTTTCTAATCAGATACCCACCACAGGGGTTAAAATACAAATATACTGTATGTTATTTCCTTATTAGGACCATAAAGTCTAACTTAGTATAGAAACATTGTGTTGCAAATGTATCGTAACATTTGTATTTCATTGTGCTCTCTGGACCACTGAGATTGAGTCTCTGGAGGAGCAGAGAAATACATGAAGACAGTTGAAAAAAAGATGGGAAAAAAAAAACAAAAAAAAACTTTTCATCTTCTCAACAATCAACACTCAGTGACATACTGCAGGCAAATGATTATGAGAATATAGCAATGGATTAAGAAGCTTATTTTACAAGGTCTGGATATGCCGATGACGGGAGCGCTCAGTGGCGTTCTCCTGGCCCTGAGACAGTAGTAGCTGCGTCTGCGGCTGATATCTGCGGCAGCAAGATTAGCTTGGTAATTAACCACAAAGCAATTATCGGGTGGTGGGATGAGAGGCACGTCTCAGAGATGGTGTTTCTTGACGTGTTTAATAGGTGTTGAGTAGTTTGATTAGTCGACAGAACTTGTCTCTGATTCGAAGGACTCACAGTCCAACGGAGGTTGATCCACAGCTGATATGTGCGGCTGCTGAGAATTCAATTAATTAGATTGTTGCCTTTCCTTCCATCCACTTTTCATTAACCTCCATTGACACCTCAGCGAAGCTCACACACAGGTTTACGACTGTGCCAGGATTAACAAGGAAATGGGAAGTTGGTAATAAACAAAGTTGCCAAAGAAAAGAGATTTCCTCAGGGGGCATCACACTCACACACTGCTGTAAAGATGGAAAGAAATGAAACACTTTCAAAGTAATAATTCACTTTTTCTTCTAAAGTGATTCCGTATTTTTATGTTATTTTGAGGAATGGCTGACCAGTGTTGAAATCTCACCATAGAACTTTTAAGGCTTGTGTTGCAGGACATTGGCTAAGTGTTATTGATGAAAACCAGGATGGCTCTCTGGGGGTGGGCCAGCCACTGTTCATCAGATCAAAAACAGACTCGCTCAATAACTTCAACTCAATCACAATTTCAAGAAGTTGTTGCTTGCCTGACAAGTGGTCTAAGGGGTTTGAACACAACACCCTTTCAAAATATGCCACACAAATACTTTTCTCCCTGCCAACATTTGATTGAGAAACAATAGCACAATTTTCAATAAAACACAACAATAATCAATAGTGAAGAATAAATCCACAGTGTTTTCTAAAACGTCTGGGCTAGTTACAAAACAAACAGAGAGCCCAACAGTAGGGTAATAAGAATAAAAACAATCAAGTGAAGGCAAGACTGTGTGACCATTTAACAGTTAATGGGTCAGACACTGAAACTGAAACTTAATGAGCCTTGCATTTGTAAAAGATTGTCAAAGCTTACTGCATAGTTGATGAATCCGCTTGTTGTGTTTGGTGCATTGAAAATACAAGCTTTTATTGAGAAAACAGAACTCAACAGCATGGATCACTAGCACTGGAACAGAAAGTTAGAGAAGACCAGATTATGACAACAGAGCTCATTTTGAACTAGTGCTGGTTTAGACCCAGGCCATTGTGTTGCTTATACAACGATGTTCTCATCATAAAGGCCACTTCAGTGTTACATTATGCATGCTCTGGTCTCACAGTAAACAGGTATCACAACACCAGAAAACCGTCATCTGATTCGAGTAACACTTGAGAAATCAGGTGAGTGTAGGAGAAATTATCAGTAGCAGGGAAAATAGTTAAAGGAAGGCAGTCTCCAGCTAAAATTGGGAGTGTTGACAGATTCGCTCTTGGTTTCAGCACACATCTCTGCTGTTGCACTTTTCTTTTCCCTACCTGTCTCATCATCAGATTTGTTCTCATTCTCAGAGTCGGTGAGCGTAAGGGCAGAGTTCTCGCGGCTGGACACTCCTGAGCTGCGGCGAGACTTCACCCCGCCTCTCCCGGCCCACAGCTGGATGGCTCTCTCCGGAGACAAGGGGCCCTCCGGATCCGAGTCTGCGTCCGAGCCGGCACTGAGAGAGTAGCCTCTCTGGAGGAGGCCCAGGTCAGGACAGTAGGGAACAGCGGCGGGGTGAGGAGGGGGATTTGGCTCACATACTCCCAGCTCAGCCAGGGTGAAGTTACCCCCTGTGAGAAAGATAAAAGTTTGGAATGGTAGGGTGTAAGTAAGTAAAAGCAGCAAATAGAGACATACAAATGTTCACACAAATAAAACATGCATATGTAGCAGAGAAACCCACAATCACACGCAGAGCAGCACACCAATTATGAAACTACGGAGGCGGAGGCTGAAAATTAGGCTTTGTTGTGGCAGGCAGGGGGGGAGAGATGACGCAGCATGAATCAGGCACAAAGTACAAGCAAGCTGCTGGAAGGAATATGTACTGGCCTGCAGGCCTGTTAAGACTGCTTTAGAAGGCCTGCCTCCCTGGCTTCACCGCTCCACATTGGCATTCATGAGGTGTTGATGTGAGATCAAAGAGCTGTTCACTTGAGGCCTTTCAGACTGTAGAGGAGCTGCTTTGCTGCCTTCTGGGTTTGATCATCTCCCTACCTAGTTGCCATCACGCACCGGACCCCGGGCTCACTGATTATACCGCAGTCTGCTGCAGCACAGTCCCCAGCTTCCACCAACTCCAGCCCCTTAAGACAAACCGAGTCCTCACAACCAAAATAAATATATAAAATTATCCAAATTAAAGCACATCAAACGAGATCAATAAACAGTGCTGCAGCCCAATTAAATCCAAGCTGAGGAAAAAGCAATTAAGGAAAAAGGCATGCTCAACCAATTTATTCTCTATACTAATTAAAAGAGTATTGTGGATGCAATCGCTCACCATCAGCTGTTGGGGTAAAGGGATCAGGGGAAAAACAGTTGTGATTCACTTTATTAGCAGTTTGTGAGAGAAGGAAGCGGGAGAGGCGAATGAAGGTTGGCATTATAGTGGCACATTATATGATTCAGTGTGCTGGGATTCACACAGCTGTGTGACTGGGTTAACTGTGACTCATCAGGCGTACGGACGCAATCAGAGCCTGTGGAATTAAACAGATGAAAATCGTCTGCTGCATCTTCATGGCTCCTCTTCTGCTGAAAACTGGAGAGTTAGTGCTTAAAGTATTGAGAAGGGTGATAAAAGGAAACTTATTTACAAAGTGGGGAGAGGCACTACACAGTACTTCTACTCAGACAAACAGATGGACCAAGCTAAAGAGGCTAGCAAATACTCCACAGGTGGTTTCAGCCACAGCCTGCTAAGTGTCCGACCGACTATGACGGCGCCCAAGCAGCTCAATACATCTGGGAATTTTACCACTCTTTGTTTCTTTGTGTTTGCCTCCAACAAATCATAAAAGAAGACAAAAAGAATCTACTTGCTATATGTACACAAGGGACTCGAACAGTCGGTTGCTAATTCACACCAAACGACTACCGACACACAGAATCTAGGTCTATCTACTGAAGCCATACCTGACATGAGGTATCGTAGCAGGACTGGTGAGAACTCCAGGACGCCTGAGAGAGTAGGACAAATGCTTCTTTAAAATCAATCAACAAACTACTGGCTAGAAAAAAAATCTGTTCAAATAATCTTAAAAGGATATTAATGAAACACAATCATTATTCAAGCCATTCTAAAAGAAATGCTTCTGGCATTAGACATTTCTGCACTTGTCAAATATGTATAATAACAAAGTTTCATTTGAAAAGATGTATAAATTCACATTTGTCTCATGTTTTGTGATTGAGACTGTGGATGGGATATACAACCCTGGTCTTTCCAGAGATGAGTATGTGTAGTATAAAGTGGAAAATTAGCACAGTTAAATTAGCATTTGGTAAAGTTGAGGATAAAACCTATTATTAAATAAATGATTATGTTTTCTATGTATTGTACTGCTACCTTCTACACATTTTCCCTCTGTAATGGTTGTCCTTTACTAACCATGAACAACTTTGTATCTGTGAGAAATAATTACCAAAACATTGCTATTGGAGTCCGAGTTGTTACTATTCTCAACAAACCTTAAAGAGAAACTGTTGCACAACTTCTCAGTGTGTATAAGCACCGTATACTGTTACACTGTTACACCCCATGGGCTGCTGTTCTGTACAATTAACATCCCATAACCACTGATTACATATGCAAAATCCAATCAATCCTTATCACCATCAGCGTGAGTAGACAGAGGCCGGTGCTACAGCAATCTACATGTGCTCAACAAATGATGGACTGGCACAAGGCCCTGGAGCCGACACGGAAATCTATCTCAGTTATTCCACAAATAGAAAACCAATCACATGTTTGTTACATGATATTATGACAGATGTGAAAGAAAATATGGCGCTGAATTCTAATCAGATCAATCCTTTTCTCTTTCTGCACACATTGTTGCTGTCATTCGCACACTTATGATGCACTGTAATGTGCGTTGGGAGCCTTGGGCAGCAGCTTGGGGCTGTGCACATCTGTGAAGCACTGTGGTGTGTGCTTTTGATGCTTGTTTGTCTCTAAGATGAACGGGAAGGAAGTTGTGAAGAAGTGTTACAAGGGAGCAAATATGACAGTTTTGTAATTTATCATATTATACATTTATGTGTTTCCAAAAATTCCATTTTTTATCAGAGTGTGTTTTATTGCGTACCCTTCTGTTTCGTATTGACGAAGCAAGAAGACAGGATGTGACTGTAGAGCTGCAACTTGTCCAGGTTGGATTTATTTGAATATCAATCACATGTTTTGTAACGGATCTACTCATCTCTGCAATGCTAAAGAGTCATTATTCCCTGCTGCACTTATGATTAATATTTTCACAATAACAAGTACATAGACCATGTGTGAGTTTCTGACAGAAGTTCAGTTTTTAAGGTCAAGTGCAATATTTGTACAGAGGGCAGACATGCATCTAACAAAGCCACTGCTTCTATATGTCGGAGGACAAAACATAGATTATAAAACTAATAATGTGAAGCGGCCTTCAGTCAGGACCTGGTCTTACATACAATAAATGGTTTGATTTTTTAAAGAAACAAAAGCCTCTTGAATAAGTAGTAATAGCATTTTCACTGATTAAACTAAAAGTACATCCCTTGATAAAACTCATTATGTGTTGTGTGGGAGCAAATGCATGCCAAAGTATGAATATCTGTGTTTGTGGGATAGCGGGCCCTGTCATTATAAAATCATTTGTGCTTGTTAGCAGTTTGACAGGCAAAGTATGGGCAGCAGGACTCTGCATTTTGCCGCTTGACTTTCCCTCACCTTGCCGTGTAATTCTGCAAAGCTGGAGGAACCTGTGGGTTTCAATGCCTGCAATTATGTTGCATTTTTCCAGATTTGATAGTTTACAGCACAGGCCACCATCAGATGTGCCATTTTAAGCTTTGCAGCTTTGCAGGGAGCTTGAGCTCAGAGCAGATTCTGATTTCCCCTAACATACTTTACTAAGAAAATGATTTGCTCCTGGTCAGATGCATCCAAATCAGGAAGCAAATATAACAGTGCACTGTAGGTTCTCCAATAATGCCACAAAATGGCTGCTAATAGGAGTAAAAGCCTTATTTCCCTTTTAAATAACCAAGAAAATGCTAGAATTTAAGCTAATATCAGCCCAAAGTTTGTCATTTCTCAATATTTTCCATTTTCATTTGCATCTAATTCTTCAATTCATCTGCATGCACTTAAGGATCCTGAAGAAAATTAACTTCTCATTTGTGTTTTCTTTTCTGTGAGTTATGAAGCAATAAAATATACATCTATATTCTTTCCCATGCAGAAATAAAGAGCTTAAGCAGAGAAATGGGACAAAAATGGGGGGGAAATCAAGGCAGGGACGTCATAGAAAATGTGAAAATGACAAATTGGAGAAATAGAACAGTAAGAGCTGAACTTGTAGGGGTCACATATTCACGAGGGACAAGAGTCCAACCGAAGAAACTGCCTTAATCCGTCATACTGTACCTCCCACATAGAATGCTGAATTTATATAAAAAATACATTTACTTGGAAATTTAATAGAAATTTACAATATATTGCATGATTTGATTTAGATAACAATGCAAAGTGTAAAGATAAATTAAAAAGAACAAGAGCAGAAGATTATTGGATTTATTGTGGACGAGACCAAGTCAAGACCAAAACCGCATTAAAGAGATCACTTTTGCCAAAGTGTTAGTCTTATATTTTTTTATTTTGTTAAAAAAAACAATAAAATGAATAACAATAATGATATTAACAGTAAACCAGCTGCAACTAGACTGGTCTCAGAATCCTTCCCTGTCGTAGGCTGAGACAAGACTACGCTACATGCTAGAAGTTAGCAGCTTGATCAGGAAGAGTAAACCTGACTTTGTTTGTACATTATAGGACAGGTTTGTTACATGTCATGTGATAATACTTCATATTCAGGATACTACGATTGAATTAACCTTGTAAATGGAAAAAACTTGATAGCTGTGAGGACTTGTTGCCGCTTTTTGTCTCATCCTCGAGGTCACAGTTCATCCTACATAAAAAACCTTTCACTCCCTTCTTTTGTATATCGAGTAACTGTTTTTTAAGCTGTTGTTAGCTTTTAAGCTTATCGTTTCGGAAAGATGCGGTCAGTGCATTCACTTTTTATATGAAATCAATAAAAAATTAAATGAAAGTTCATGTCGTTCGGTGCTGTGAAAATATGCTTTTGGCCAAATTAAGGAGGAGAAATAACGCGAGCCAGTGATGAAAATGTCAATCATTGCTAAAGTGATTATTATGATGAAATCTGTGGTCATAGTAAAGAGTGCTGCAGACAGACGGGAACAGATAAAACTCTATGTGCTGACTATATTTAAGACGAAAAAATGTAATATACCGACCAGGCAAAGGCACAAAGTATAATGTGGTTTTGTCTTGACACACATTGTTTAAAAATCAAGGTCACTGTTTTCTTTAAATGAGTAACAATGTAAGTATTTTCAGTAATATCTCACACATTCTATACAAACGCACACATGCTACCTGTGTTCACAGTGCAGCTGTGGAGAAAACTGATAAACATCTTCACAAGTGTTTCCATGGTGACGAGGTGAAGTGTTTAAAATGAAGACAGTAGTGTTGCACAGGTGCATATGTAAGATCAAAACTTGTACAGATGAGGATAATGAAGCTGCTATCTTTAGAATGTTTATTTCACTGAAGCAGTTGTTGAATGTAGAAACTCTTGAATAATTAAAATAAAGCAAAGACATGCATGTACAATAGTATGTTTAAAAGACAATGTGGGAACTCATGATGGGTTCCTTTTTATTTCTCTAACATGGACCAAGTCTTTTAGATTACAAGTCCCTGCTCTAATACTCAGTGGATGCTGGTGGGCTTAAAATGCATACGAGCAATTGTTTACACCATCAGTAGCAAAACAACTTTCATAAATACTACTTCATCTGATACTACAAATGTTTTTGTCACACAAACTAAAGACGGCAAAAATATCACTTTACCCTCCACCCTCTCTCAAAAGGCCCCCTTTCCTCTGTACGTCCCTCAAGTCCAGTCTCGCTGAATAAAATTAGCCCCAATAGTTGGTAATATAAGGGGGCGGGCTGAAAACCTGTCAACAACCAAATTAAGACAATGATTGGGGCTGAGGTCACATTTTGTCTGGGCTGTAAAACATAAGCCCCTTCTTTTAGTTTTGTGGGGTTTTAGAGTATAAAACGAATAAGGGTAAGCTATATTAATTCACCCTTATGCGTTAACTATACATTATTATAGCCTATAACAAGTGGGGCTTAGCCCACCTAGCCCATTGATACTACGTGCTCATACTGGAACTTTATGAGCAGTCTTGCCACTCCTCTTACATAAAGCGTCAAGTTAGCAAGAAACAAGTCACAAGTTAAAACATAAAACTGTAAATAAAGAGGTTAAAGGGAGTCAGAAACAGTGTCTGGTGAAACCTATAGCAGTATACCAGCTGATCTGTACTTGCTGGCACTGGATAATGTTGTACTCATACTTGTATTCGTACTTGTACCTCTTCTGATACTGCCATAGTAGTACTTCACTTGATGTAGTGTGAGTTTTTGTTATGGGCACATTTTACTGTTAATGAAAAAAATAAAGCAATAATGGTAATATAAGGGTTAAAATTTCTAAAATGTAGCTGATATCCTGTTGCATATCATGATTGATCTTTATGTCAATAGTCATAATCATCTGACAGCTTACAGCACCTCAAACTATTTCATTTTCAAAAGCACATACTTTATTTACACAGTATTTAACACTAATAAAACCAGCACTCACAGTATACTTGTGAATGCTGCTACATTTGTGTTTTCATTCAGTGATAATCAGGCTATAAGTATTTCATGTTAGATTATGAAATGCTCAAATTAGAAGTGAAAAAACAGTTGGATCTAATTTTGAATGTAAATGTGAATACTTCTGCGAGGGCATTAAATAGGACAATTCCCATTAGATCAATTAACATCTTTTGTCGGCTCTGACTCGTGTTATCAAGAAGCGCTCTGTGACTGTCTGACCTCAACAGGAAGTCAGAGAATAGAGAATATGATGTTCACATAAATATTAGATTAGCACACAGTCTTGTGTATTCATACACTAGAGTACTACATATCCCATAGCATGTGGCATCTGATAATCACCATTATTAGCAGAGCAGTATCAAGCTAACAGATATGCTCAAATAGGAGTGTCATGGTCAAACACTTCCCACACCTCGCAGATGACATCCGTTCTTTTGGCTCCCATCTGAGCCACAGGGGCCCTCGCGCTTTCTAATGAGGAGACCAAAATAGGTGTGACAAATGTCATCCATCCCTGAACTAGTTCTACTCCTGCCCAGAGGACAGCAGTCTGGGTTGGACAGGACATGACAGGACATGACACAAACACCATGCACACTGGAGGAGGTCTTGTCACTAAGAGGTGTAGCACTAAGCTCGGAAACACATCTCTAATCCACGAATAGAGGACTATATATATATATATATATGTATGCACTTGAACAGCTAGTGTCCCATATAGCAGATCAATGAGTATTAGTTGTTCCATGTACATTAAAGATAAACGAGCTTTCACAGAATATCAATATCATATGTAAACCAAGAGAAATTCGATACTACAGCAGAGTCGATCTTTCTAAAGAATGTTTGTTATGCATTTGTTTATGTGACTAAATAACAACTGCAATCCCATTTTAGAAGAAACAAAGGAACTGTGGCATTCATGGCTTTAAAAAGAAGTCTAGGAGTATTTCTTTAAAGCTAGTGGCAGGAAAGTGAGCTGTCAATCACACACCGGTCAATAGTCCTCTACAAGGGTAAATTTTAATTCATAAGGAGACAATCAAAAATAACTGCAAAAGAAGTGAATAGTATTTAGTGTTATAGAATCAATGGGAGCTGGCCATCCTGGGGCCAAGCCTCACTTGTCTACTATTCTTGCATTCTCTGTTAAGATAGATACATTTTTGTTAAAGGATAATTATCTGACATTCAGTAGTCTTCACAAAGTAGTCAATTTCAAAGCATTTTTATTGTATCCATCCCCTTCTTGATGTGTCTTTATCTTAGAATAACACAAGGAATTCAAGGCAAACCACTTGAAAGCCAGTGGTTTGTGAATGATTTGAAGCAAAGGCAGTGTGGGCAACAAAACAAGCATCAACTTGTTTCCCCTTTTCTAGACATATAAGAAATGGCATTCATTCACACTCACGCACACTAACGTGCTAAATTCTGTGGCTGGAGAACAACTTTAATTACATCCTAGGAAGCAAGTGACTCGGCTGAGAAGCAAGAAAAAACACTTGATAACAGTGACATTTACAATCTGCCTCATTTATCAAAAGCTGCCAAAGCAGAGTCAAAGAGGGTCATTACATAGTAAACATAGATTAACTCAACTCTCCCAAAACCCACACAATATTGTTTGATAAATGATTTTATTTTATGAAATTTGCAGATGTCAGCACGCATTTCCCCGGACTCTGTCAATTAATTGTCTTGTTTGTAACCCCGCTATTTGTGTGTGTGTGTGAATAAATAAGAGCCAGCGCTGGTGCCAAATCGCTGGCACCTTCCACATGCATTTCCCTGGCCTCTTCCTATTATTTCTCTCATTTGTTACCCACTGTTTGCATGTGGCTTCATGCACCTGTGCCAGTGTCAGTGCTAATAGCTGGCACTTTTGTAGCATAGGATTTCACAGTATTAAATGTGGTGTTATGTGGATGTTTTAAAGTGAATCCCTTAAATTTATGGCATTCCATTTGCTTACATTAATCAAAGAAATGCCATTCAGATAAAAGAAAAGAGATGAATGAATGTGGCTACGTACAAAGACAATCCTGTGGCCCAGTCTTATTTTCTTCTATTATGGCACAAATTAACAGCCTCAAATTCCAAAGTCCAATTCAGACCACTTCTATAACTGAGTGGTCCTCAATACATAATGATTTTTATGACCATCATCATTTCTCAGCTAGTGTCATTACCAATCAAACACAACATGAACTGAAGTCTGACTGTAGACCAAGTCTGTTTGGAGGTGGTGTTAGAGCTTTTAACAGTTCATATTTGACAAATTCATAACTGAGGACAAACTTAAGTTCATTTTTCGTAAGCCTGCAGTACCTCCAGATCTACTTATTGTTATCGCTGGGATGTGAACCAGAACAACAACAACAACAAAAAGAACAACACTAAACCTAATGGTAACTTTAAAAAGCAACATAAACAAGAAACCCACATATAGGTTGAGGGCGATGATCCATAGAAGTAAGTTTTTATTTGGTGACAAGTGCATGGGCAATGAATTTTTGATTAATGCACGCTTCATTAAACATTGTGTGTGTGTGTGTGTGTGTGTGTGTGTGTGTGTGTACTGACTTTGATTGACAGGTGTCAGGGTGCCTTTATTCTCACACTTCTGTTTATTGAACCATGAAGGCAAAAAGGTTACAATCACCTTTCTCTGTCCATTTTTTTAATATCCTGGGTAAGAGATCTGCCATGTTTTCAAACTAGCATGTCAAACATACACCAGAAATGCCCACGCTTTACGATAAACCCAGATGTCTGGTTTTCATTTTTAGCCTCATACTGGTGATGTATTGTCACAGTTACTTAATTCTTCTGTGGGTCAGTTTAGGTCAGAAGCTGGATGCTATTGGATGCTGATGTGAACATCTAGCCATAGAGTGTGTAAATATTTTTAATTTAGTCCCAAAAATTACAGTTTAGATGCAGGAAAAAGAGAATATTTATGAGAAAACCGACCCCTTTCACATGAAGCCTGTTTATTTGTCTGTGAGACCAAATGCTAGACCAGATGTTACTTTCAGTTAAGCTTTCTTTTAAGAGCCTCTTGCATGTACTGGGGCAACACATGCACACCCTCATGGGCCGTTATATGTTTATAAAAGAGAAAATATGGGGATGGGATAAGTGGGAGCACAGCGAGTATTTGAGGAGTGGCGTGATGTTGGCCCCGGGACATTCTTGAGCAAATCCTCTCGACTATTGCTGCAGCTCTGGGATGCTTTTGAGTGTCAGCAGCTGGCAAAGGAGCAGAATGTGAGCGAGAAGACAAATATAAAGAGGATCGGAAGAAGAGAGGAGGGATTGTATTTAATCTCAGCGCCATTTATTTTTAATAACATGCAGCTGCTTTGTTCTCTCTTTGATCATCAAGAGTCCAGGTTGACTGTAACCCACTGGAACGCACAGACATCCACGAGTATGTGTGCTCATATAACAAACACATTTAGGATTTTTTTGATATTCACAGGATTTAAGCCCTTTGTAATTTATCATTGTAACATACAGTACTAAAATGGTTGAAAATAGTTAGGTTTTAGGTTTTCACAATAAAACGTAAAAAAAAAGAAGTCTGAAACACATAATCCCTAAGCAAGGCATCTAAACTTATCTCATTACAACTTCCTTTCCTTTGCACCTGAGTCAAGCCAAAGCTACGTCTTGACCATGTAAAATGATAAATATTTTGCATTTATTCAGCGCTTTTTGTACCCTTCTCAGGCACCCAAAGCGCTTTGCCTAATGCTTCCATTCTCCCCATTCACAGCTGGGGCAGGCAGAGAGGGAGGCTGCTATACACAGTGTGTTCACAGCCTTCTCCGACCACCAGCAAACTCACCTCCACACTCACACACATTCACACTCCAGAGCTGTGGCAAAAATGGAATGTTACTATAAAATTCAGACAGACGGTCAATATTGTGCTTTTACAATCATTACCATGTCATGGCCAAAGATGAGAAGAGGGGGTATGCATATTATACCAAGCTATAGATTTAAAAAGAACCTGCTCTTCAGGAAAGTTTTTATTTGATTCCAATATCACTGTAATGCAACATTTAGGCTCACACCTAATCTTTTGATTAGTTAAACTATAAATGCCTGTGTGTAGACCAACAAATAAAAAATTAATATATTATATCTTCTATATTTGCCTAAATATACCTAAATTAAAGTACCATGATCAAGTGCTTTAAAATGTCTGATACAAATATAGTTTAACATTTATCAAAGTGCACTGGAGTGATAATTGAACATTTGTTTTTTTTTACAACCAATAACATGTAATAGAATATGTCTCCTGCATATTTTTGTTTAAGACAGTGAGTAAGAACAGATGGTGGAAGTTGCAATTTTAACATCAAGGTATAATTACAACTTAAAAAATGTGGCACTATTTTTAAAAGATGGATTAAGTAAACATAAAAAGAAAGACTAAATGTGTTCAAGCTTCATATGAGTTGAGTATTTGCATATAAATCTCTAAAGTAAAACTAATTCACAAGAAGCACTAGACGCATGACGACATGTCAGATTTGAACAGATGTTAGTGCCGTCCACTTGATGAGATCACACAAAACACATGCTAATGCCAGCTTTGAACAGGCCCACAGCCTTTATCTTTGTTAACATACTGTTGGCCTGTGCAGGGGTACAGTTCGTACAGTCATATGTTACTGTACAGACACATGGCTCCACCAGCTGCTACAAGCAACAAGCGTCACAAGAACAACTTAACACCATCCCCTTAATGCAGGCCTCAGACTGAGCAGGTGCAGCAATGTGCGACAGTAGTTATAAGTGAAGCGACTACTACAATAACCCTCACACACTTCCCTCTCCAAAACATAGACATATGCTTCCTGGCAAGGTTGACTTAACAAGGGGTTCCACTAACACAAATCAAACTCAGAGTCTATGCCGTCGCAAAGAATTTACACCTGACTTACAGGCTGCACCCATCAAATGCTTGACACGCTGAAATAAAGTCTTCAAACTACCTCTGCAAAGTGTAAAGGGTGTTTTTACTAAGAAGTGCTTTGAAGTCTTAAAGAACTTTAATCATATCTATTAAATATCTCTGTCGTGCAAGTTCATCTCCTCCTGTCACAGAGGATTGTGTCAACACAGTGACACAGGAAACTTCTCCCTTTTGGGAGTTCAGGTTAGTCTTGACAAAGTGGGAACATCATTAGAGACTTTGTCTTTCTCTTTTTGCAGTCACTGTTGTGTGTGTCTTGAAAAGAACGGACAGACACTGCAAATATAAGTTGCAGAAGAATAGAGCACTCTTCGAGCTGCAGTGGAGGAATGATGCCAGAATGTGAGACTTGGCCGGAGATTGGACAGAGAATTTGGCCGGAGCTGCTGTTGGCTTCTGTGGGCATTCAGCACTATGGATCAGGGATAAATGAAATGTACAATATCTATATGGCTTGCTCTTTTGTGACTCTTTCTGACAATGATCCTGTATGGGGACTCTTCAGTGTAATGATAGGGGTTCAAGCCTATACACCTGAGAAACCAGTGTGAAATGGAACACAAAGGCACATACAGTGCTGCCGTTCTCCCTAGAGGGTCTCAACATAATACATGTGTGATATGACCACTAAAGCACCAATAAAGGAACAGCAAGAGTGAGAGAAATGGCCGGGAACAAAAACGAGAAGGTGAAAGCAAGCATGAGAGGTGTGACAGCAGAGCAAAAGATGCCATAAAAGAAGCTGAAAATGAAAAGAAAAAGCCTCAGAGAGACCTACACAGAAACAAAATGAGTGGTGTGTGATGGTGAATTTTGTCCAGGCAGTAAGACAAGCAGGTGGTTGGTGGAATCCCTGTGTGCTTTCCAACCCTGAGGGACAAAGCAGCAGTGGAGAATGGAGAGAGGGGCTCATTCAGAGGCTTCTTAGAGGAAAGGCCAAAGCTTCTAGAGATTGCAGTGGTTCTGATAATACCTGCTGTTAGGAAGTGGACATGCAGCGATGCCACACCTCTGGGAAATGAGGTAAAGTAGTGGCTGAGATGGACTGGAACACAGAAGCAGAAGTGCACAAAAAACAGCACCACAGCTTTAAACCATTCTTAATGACCTATTGAAACCCTTCAACTTTACTGCAGATATCTGTGCCTATATGTGGTTCAATCTAACTCCTTAATCTAATAAATAAGTGAAGCTTTTAATTCTAGTTATAAAATAATAAAATTAAAGGCAATGCAATTTTAATTATATAGCATAAATCAAAGTAACTACTACAACTATAGGTAACTCAAAGTGCTTTACAAAAATAATCGGCAAATTACAACATTTAGAATAAAATCAAGAAATGTTAAGCTATAACGTAGCTAGTGATACTGGTCATTATAATAAAGCTTAACTTACTAAAGCATTAGTGAAGACTGTCTGAGAAAGAACCATATTTAACAAATAAGAAGACAATTAGAGTGGCAAATATTCCCCGTTGGTCAACCATGCCCTACACTGGACAGCTGCTTATTTGTATGAGAAACTATTTTGTATTTAAAGAAACAATATTCCATTTCAAAGCACTTCCAGTGGACGAGGTAATAAGATGAGCTCCAGAGACAGCAGGAGATTTTTTGGAAAACTAAACCAGCTTTATGAAAATTTACAAAGAGACCTAAGGCCAGCTTGTTTTTAAATCAGAAAAGGAAACAGTATGCGATTTTGGTGCTAGATATAAAAAGATGATTATATTACACCTCCATGTCAACACAGTAAATTCTCAGTGATCATAGAAATGACATTTATTTGCAAGTGATATAAATGCTCTTGTGCCAAGTCTGACTCCAAGTGAGCAGAGTTTTAATGGATTTCTTTCATATACCGTCCCCATTGTTTATGTATTTTTTAAAATATGTAAAGTAGTCCTTGTTACACTTTTATTTGCCCATGGGATAAATAAACCACTTTATTTATTTAAGTGGTATTTTATTAGGCACATTTATGCACTACAGGCTATACTGACTTAAATTTCAGGCAAAACATTTCCACTGCCCAGCATTTTGTGAATAGTTGCATTTTGTTGTCCACAGTAATTGGCTACATACATACGTTGGTATATACAACCTTGGTACAACGGTAACAGTACTGCAAGTATTTTTGATAACGTAAGCTGAAGCCATATTGTGCACCACAATCAGATCGGGGAAAAACTTGCTGTTGTGTAATTTTTGCAACCCAAAACTCAGTGACACGGACTCTTCTCGCAGTTTCCTTAATGGGGACGCTGAGCTTAGTTCATAAACAGTGTTCCAGTGGATTGTGTTGCACATAAATATTCCATGGACATATAAAGCTGACACGGGTTTATGAAGCCATAAGAGATGACAATATTTGTAGAAAGGTAAGTGTTTGGGAAGTGCAAAGCAAGATGTGGAAAACCAAAGCAAAAGTACCTTTATATATAGAAATAATTGAATAAGAATGACATAATCTTTTGTTACATCATTTTGAAGAGGACTAGAGGAAGGTTTTATTGAGTGATCTCTCAGTTCTGCATTAGCTTTCTTATGGTGATCTGATCTTTTGGTAAATGCAGTGTATGGTTCATCATCAGTTTGTACCAACAGTAAAAGTGCTTGGAGGTACAGAAATAATCAAAACCACCCAGATCCATACACAACTAGCTTCATAATGCTTTCTAAAAGCAGTATTATTCTGATTTCTTTAGAAGATTGAGTAGATGCAACATTTTCACTGCTTGTTTATTCAGCAGTAAGGAATATAATTGGCATCAATTGTATTCTCCCAGAATACAGTTAGCTATTCGATAGTGTGTTTAATGTTTACGCAGTTGCATAAAGTAAGATATAGTTAAATAATGATATGTTTGTGTTTGGAGTTTTGAAGAATCTCATCCCCAGATCCTGGATTTGTCTGAGAACATATCTCAAGGACATCTGCTGTACTCCTAATAATTTGCACTGCATAACTCATGCAAATGGATAGTTTCAAAATTATAAAAAAAATCTACATAAAAAAAATTGTGAAAATGTGAATTGTGACTGCAAGTTTCCCTCAGCGGCAAGAAAATAAAAAGTATATAAAAATAATGATTCAAAGAAATCAGTACTAATAATTGTGTATAAAAAGTGTTAAAAGCAAGGCAACAGGTTACACAATATTACAGAACTTTACATGTATGTGCGGCCTTTGTCTAAATGCAGATGGCCATTGGGTGCTTCACTCCCACTTGGATGACTCACACCTTTTTGTCTCGCACATAAATCTAACGACACTGTAAAGGCAGGTCAATATGCATTAACACACCACAGAGCTGTAAATTGGTTGTGCTTCGTATAACCATTAAATCAATCTGAGAATAGCTTGGAATGACCTCGAAACTTCTCATTGAGAGGAATAAATGGCATGACAGCTGGCCAAACCAACAAAAAAAACAACATTATAATTTAATCAAAGGGCATCATATTTTTCTGGTCTAGTCTATCAGTGCATGAATTAGTAAAACATTGGATGAATAGTGTTTAATAATGAACAAGGTCAAATCTTCATCATGGTTAATCAAACAGCACTCTTTCTTTTGCCTTATGCATTTTGTATAAATCTTTTTTTTTTTTTAAAGATGAAATAATAACTTCATCTATTGCTCAGATCTTCTCACTCCAACTCTTTCCAGTATTCCTCCTCCTCATCTTGTGGTGTCACAGTCCATATGGTGCTGCAACACTGTTGGTCTCCTGTGGCCACACTTCCCACGATGCATCTGTGGCTCTGGGCTTTCCGAGGAGCTGATAGGCTGAGAGTACTGTGGTATTGATCAGCTAAGGCCTAGTGTGAGGTCATCATGGTGCAGCACTGGAGTGTGTCCGAAAAAGCACACACCACCGACTTCGGTTTCTTTAGAATCGTGGCCAGTACAGCTGTTGTTTCCCATCTTTATCTTTAATGCCATAGAGGAAGGTTTTGTTGCAAGCATGTCCGTGTGAGCAAGTGTTAGAAATATCTGTCAGATTGATCTGTTTCAATGACTTCTTGTCATGCACAGACATAACATCTCACAGGTTTTCATTGAATGCCTTCCAGGTGGAGCTGTTTATAGAAGCACCATTCACTTGTAGCTTCTGCATTTGAGTTTTTCACCTGAAATATCAGCTTGACCCAGCAAACAATCATCTATTAAAGTATAGTCTCACATTTGAAATTAATGTTTGTTGTTAAAATGTTTCTTAAAACCAAACCATGAGAGTAGCCTACCAGCAATTTGATGGTGTCTTGACCTTAAAACAGGAAGAATAACCCTTTCTTTTGAGACAAAGTGGTTTGACACACACTGTACATCTCTGTATATTTGAATGACATGGCCTGCTACCATCATGTGAGAACACAATTGTACTAGTGTTAAAAGTCAATGACAAACATTTCTTGTAAGTCACATAAGCTCAATATATCTTCTAACAACTGCTTGCTATATTATTAATATTTTTTTTTCTTTCTGCTTGAGATCAAACTATCTAATCCTAAATACACCAATCAGTGTTGAAACATCAGTGCTCCTTGGGTAAAAAAACGTCATGCCAATGCTTTATGATGACAGCAAAGTGTTTTCAACACTGGTCCAAAACGTGCCCACGGTTCTGCTCTGCCCTGTGGTGTTGTGCTGCTCTGAGCTGTGTCCCTCTGCCGTCTGTGTCCATGCAGAGAAAACAGAGCTTAGCACCAATCAATCCCATCGAGTCTGACTCCTTTCACTAGCCAGGGATCAATAGTGCCTCTTTCATGTCTCGCTCCAACACACACAAGTGTATGTACACCACATCACATAGACACACATAGTTTAAAGACATGCCTATGAGGGCAGACCCACCCTTCAGAGATGACCTATCGGCCTATCGGCTCACTCGCTCACCAGGGGATACAGAAGTTCATTATGACAGGCTTGCCACTGCTAAAGGTCTGCTTTGGTGCTCTGCTGGTGCATTTACACTATTGAATTACATTAACAAAATGCAACAAAAGCTTTAAGAAGAAGCACATATTGGCTTAGTGGTCTACAGTGAATGTGCAAAAAGTGTGTCTGAAAAGTGTGCACTCTAAGGTTATTCGAATAAAAAGGAATTGCCATGGCTACTGTAGCTGAAGAAAACAATAATTGGTAACATTTCGGCAGGAAATTACTACATCCTTGAAATCTAGTTGTGCCCTTCGAGCTGAAATCCTTGAAGTACCCCAGAAAAAAAAAAAAAAAACATATTTTTTGCATTGATAAAAATAGAAGAAGCATGAAATGTTTAGAACACAAACTAGGACTGGCCCCATCTCACAACCTCTTTTTAGTGTTCATCGGGGAGTAAGAATATCATCCAGGCTTTTCAATAAATCAAATTTTCACATTTTAACAAAAACAATGTAAATCCAACAAAACACCATTTTACAGTGAAGTAATACAGTTAAACTAATATGATTGATTGCTTTTTATTTGTCTGTTCTCTGCTAAGAACATTAATCTGAACTACAATGACAGCTTACACTTTCATGCACAAGGCCTGCACTCCTAAATCTCCTACAGAAGAAATAATGACGCTGGCGAACAACACTAACACACCAGTACGTCACAGGTTTTATGTCTCTCTCAACAACAAGGCCGTGAGACTGGCATTAGGCACTGATAGCTACAACGATAGCTACATAATAAATATAACTTTGACTGAATACTTCCAATAATTGTCACAGAGCTGTAGTGAGGTTATAAATCTGCTCCATGCGTTTGCTCCAATGGGCCATAGGTGTGAAGTAAAAAAGTGATTCCTAATTTAAATTTTAATAGAAACGCTGCATGTTATACCTTTAAATTTAAAGTAGTGTCAGAGTTTTGTACACTCACCTTGCCTTGAGTATTCATCGGCCTCGTGATGGACCAGGTCTGTCACGCATCCGCCATAGTGAAGCCTCTGCTCATGGTCAAAGGCTTTGAGCGTCTCACTAGAGCTGTAGGACTTCTGCGTGGGCACGATGCACTCATCTGTGTCCAGAGAGGACGTGTTGTACTGGGACTCTTTGGAGCAGCGACTCCTGGTCAGAGAACGATGTCTACGGTCCTTTAGATCCATGCCCAGGCTTGAGGGATGAGGGAGAAAAGAAATATAAAAGAAGGCAGTAGAAGTGGGGAAGGGCCTCCTAGAGGGCCACTGTAATGTCACTCTCCACTTCAGTCACCTGCAAGACAGAGACAGAAAGTGGGGAAAATGGACGGGATAGAAAAGACAGGAAAAAGGTTAGTATAACATTAAAGGATACACTGCAGAGACGCATTCTCGCAATGCAGTCCCCTGAGAATCTCCAGGGCAAGTCAGGTAAGAGGCAATGCAGTGAGTGGACATCTGAGCAACCAGGCAAATATACAACACATTGGAGTATTGACGCAGGATAAGTAAGGCTATTGTGGGTAGAAACAGACCTGGCAGCACAGTGCTCCTTAGAGATAGCCAGCCATCGACAAGACTAATGAAAATTGGTCAACCTGCATTTAAATCTATGACATAAAACTGTGTGACTCAAACACAGCCCAATCCTCGTAAACTGGAAGCAATAAATACACAGGGATAACATTAACAAGAAGAAGCAGGAGATAAGAAACAGAAGTAGGTGGGCAGCAGAGAGACAGAAAGATGTAAAAACAAAGAATGAAAAACAGTAAAAGGGTGTGAAAAAATGAAAGGCGGTGGATGCAACAGGAAGGATGAAAAAAGTAGAGAAATGACTTTAGGGCATTGCTAGTCTCTTCCTCATTATCAGAGTGAGAATGAATCCTGCTCCCTTAGAGGCTGTGAGGGATAATCAAACACACCCAGGACCACATCCACACATGCAACACGCCATAAACAACCCCAACCAGACGCACATATACAGTATAGAGCTACAACAATAAACTTAAATGGGACACAGTTGCAAAATAACTTGTAAGACAACTAAACTTGTGCTTCCAATCTCAGAGAAAATCCCAGGTACGAGAGTAATAACATTTCTATCTCAGAAAAATGTTGGATACTGACAATACATCCACATGTTGCATGTCCGGTCTCACTTTGTTTTAGCTAATATAATTCACTACTATTTCTCCAATATAACTAAGCTTTTAATCTGCAGATGTAAAGTTGAGGGGTGCACAGTGGCAGAGTGGTTAGCACTACGAGAAGGAGTCTGTGAGGAGTCTGCATGTAGTCCCCATTTTACTGTGGGAACTTGCACTTTCTCCCACTGCTCAAAGACATGCATGTGTAAGGGAACTGGCAAATCTATCACCACTGCATAAATGTGAGAATGAATGGTTGTCTGTTAATGTCTGTCTCTAAGTGTCAGCCCAGCGACTAACTGGCCACTGTCCAAGGTGTACCCCACCCCGCCCAAAGTTGCTGGGATAGGCTCCAGTTACTAAGAAAATAAAAATAAATATATGATGGTTTCAAGTTGAGATGGATGGAGATGAAACTGATAACTGTGAGTTTTAATCCTGGCCTAATGATGGGCAAATACCAAAAGCATTGTGATTGCTTGCCACTGGGGGGCATGAGACTAAAACCACAAAATTTTGTCTTGGAAATACTTAAAGACAAAACTCTTACAAAAAATCAAAAGGCCACTACCATTCAGATCATTTCATTTTTTGCATTTTTGTTATCTTTGTTTGGGCGTCTTAAAGAAATGTCACATGATTAAGATCTATAGGTTGTACTTGTCAATGCCAGTGCTAAAAAAGTCAAATGTGATCTCATCAAAAGCACCCTCCTTTCAATCTATTTAAATGTTGTACTTGTTGATGCAGATTACACATGAAGATGATGCTAATTCACCATGACACTAGCACAGTGGCCTTGAGCAACACATTACATTAGCAGCTAAAAATAAAAAAAAGTCGAACCATTCAATAACTAGGATTAATTGTCAGGGTCCCTTTAAGCAGCCCCCTGTATAGGATATACAGTATGTGATAATAAATAGGTCATCCATGTTTCTTTTGCTTAGGGCTGAGGACTACTAATACATTACACTGCATTTCTATCAAAACATCTCTTCGTTAGGAGAGCTCTTATTGATATAAGAGCTGCAAAGGGCATTTCTAAAGAGCTGGCTTCATTAGATCGGGAATACGTGATGTGGCTAATTGCATGCTGTGATAGAGGAAGCATGAAAAGAGTGAGAGGGATGCAGAATGTGAGTCAATCTTTTCAATGGGGGCTCATTTTAAAATGCTTAGAAGGTAGTATTGAAAAGTGCCCTGCTATGTCCATTGATTAACAGTAGGTATTAAGTCTCATAAAGAGCTCATTATGCTCTGGCATCCATCACATGGGCTATTAGAGGTCCAACCTTAATGTGTTTGTACCTTTGAATGGAGGGTGGGGAAATAGAAAAGGATACTGACTCGGAAATTGGAGGGTCATTCTGACTGGCATTATGCAAACAATAAGGCAAAGAAGCTTTTATAGGAGCCCCTAGCTGTGTGTTAAGGAGTGTGCGTCTACAATAATGGACTTCAGGGTTATAAATATGTTATAGGGACAAGAAAGCAGAGTGGGAAATAAGAAATTCTGGTGTCAATCAGTTTATTAGCACAGTTACTAATCATTTTGACCAATCATTTCTTTCAAGAGGTTTAAGCCATTTTATTTATTGTTTCAAAATGTACCTATTTCCACTGTGTTGTCATGAAGCCACAGATGCACATGCTCTAAAAATGAGGAGTATGATGGAGTTGCAATCTTTACTTTCTTCACCAAAAGAAACGTGTCAACCAACTTATCAGTACTGTGGACAAAGAGAAGATACAAATTCAGATGTTGGATGTAATTGATGTGGACAATAAGATGTAATAAGGACTCTCATTTGTCTGATAATAATTGCTTTTGACAACAATAATATATGGATTACACTTTGTTTAGACTTGTTGATGAATGAATGAATGAAATGAATGATTGATTATGAGCAGGCCATACTTCTACGTGAGCGGTGGGTGCAGTAAAAGAAGTGGGAGGAGAAAGGACACAGATGAGAAATGGAGTGAAAACCGAGGGGGTCAACCGTGAAATCTGGAGCATATATCAATCTCATTCCACGTGGGCAGGTGTTTCCCTCAAGGTCACTGAGGCACATGGCAAACTTTTGACTATTAATTACTCTGGCGACAACAACCCAACCTTCCCAGATCATCTCACTGAAGAAACTGATCCAATAATACGGACTTATTGTCAGTCTGACTGGGCATTTATCAGGATTTCTTAGTATACCACCAGTCGGGTTCTCTGTTGATACATACATATTCATGTGCAAACACCCAGACGGAGATAGTCAACAGACAAACTGACACAAAACTGTGCAAACATCTGTGTGAGCCTGTGACTTGCTGCATATCCTTGACAGACAGGAAAGGGTGCTGAGACCAAGGAGAGAAAAAAAAAGGCATCCGTGTGACCGTGAAGTGACCGTGAAATCTTTGCAGAATGAGAAATGTAATTGGAAGACGACAAAGAGGGTGGATAATTCATTTTCAAAATTACAGAGGTGAAGTTTGGTACAGATAACAGGCTTCTGAGAAAATACACAGTTGTGTAAATGTGAAAAATGACACAATATAAATCCACTGTAACTGGGAATCACAACCAGTTAATGGGTGGCTAATGACACAGATGGTCAATGGTTTAGTGAGCATCCAATATCCAAACCTTAGACTCGAGTAATGCAAATAAAACGCAACGCTGTATTTAACTTGAGACGTTATTTCATCACCTTGTATATGTGCACTTATAGTTTGAAAACTGCCTGAAAGATTTTGTGCTTTGTTGCATCATTCCTCAAACCTGCACAGGCAAATGCCACAGCTCTGGGAACATGCTGATCACAATCGACCCGGCTCTGCTGTGCATGTTATTTTTCTACATTTGTAATGGTTATGTGTACGTTGGATAGATACCCAAAAACAATTAGCTGCAAAGATTCCATCCAGCAGCTGCACTCATTCATCAAACAAATAAGCACGGAGGCGGTCGGAGAGTGCTGTAGGTGCTTTGTGGGGCAATAACTTTGTAGGAGGCTTCCTGTCGAAAACCAACTAACAGAGAGCACAGGCTAAAAATGTGTGATTTTAGACATTTAAATACACAAAGCTGAACTGTACAATAGGGCATAGGGATATCATTACTTAGGCTATCTTATCGTTTTCTTATTCAGCTCCAAGAGGCTGCAAAGTGGCCATTACCTGGGTCATTTAATTCAATTTTAACAACGTCTAAAATCAGCCAACAAGCCTGGCAGCTAAAAGCCTGATAAAACTCAGCATGGAGCATTTGGAAATCCATCCACACTTCCAACACTCTTTGACAATAGAAGATGAAGCTGTTCATTTAGGGTCTTTTTAAAAAAATATAATATATAAACAAAAATAACAAAGAGAAAGGGATTAAAATAGCAGAAGATGGCCTATTCAAAAATAAAAAAACAAGGCCCTGTTATCAGAAAGGACAAAATTATGGCTATAGAGCATTTGGCTTCAATTTTCTGCTGTTTTTGAGTCTCTGTTCAAATTAAGTTGTTTACACAGTTTGCTCACAAAGACAAAGAGAGGAAGACAAAGAGTGACTGAAAGAAACAAAAGAGGCAACAGTGAGCAAGAGCAGTGTGGAGAGGTTGAGGAAGAATAAAGAGGGAAAGAAAAAACTAAATGTTGCATGAGACTTGTGCTCAATTACACATCAGAAATAGAGATGTTTGTGCAGTTTATTCTCAGAATAATAATCCCCTCAAGACTAAAATAAGGATAGGATTAAACTATTAGAAATACAGTTCATTAGAGCATTAGAGTGACTTCTATCTGACTCAGCTTCAATGTTATTTTTCATCATCTTTATCTTCTACCGCTTATTCCTGTTTGGGCTTGAGGTGGACAGTGGCCAGTTAGTTGGAGGGCTAACACTTAGTAAAGCCTGAGAGACAACCATTCACTCTCACATTCATTCACTAGAGGTAAATTAGATTCTTTTTGGGATTTGGAGGAAGCATAAAGTCTGATATCACTGAAATGTTTTGGGTGTTTTTGTTTATAATTTTTTTCTACATAAAAAACTCAACACACCATCTTTCCATTTTATGACTGGACTTTATTCAAATACTGCACATGATCTGGACTGAATAGACTCATTGACAAAATGGACAGAACATCTGACAATTTTCCCAGGAGCTAAGGAGGAGGGGCATGCAAAGGGTGGTGACTTGTCTTGGGTGTGAAAATTAGAAAATAAACAGTATGGAACTGATTGTTTCTAACAGTTTGAACAGTTTCTAGACATTTGCCATGTTTTAGCATAGATCAATATTCCTGAAGGGTCTCCATCTATAAAGGAGCTATGACCTCTCTTTTCACTGTGTGACACCAACACGCACAACACCGCATTGTATAGACTTTAGACTGGGCTCGGACCGAGAGGCTCCTCACCGTGAAGAGTCATTAATCATGTCTCACATTTCGGGTGGCATTGAAAGTGCACGTACACATACACAAAAGGGGAAAGGATGGCTGTGTGCAATGGCTCTGGTTCAACTGGAAACTGCGGTTCATTTTGGATCCAAGATGATGTGCGAGCCAACAGCTGAGGGGCGTACAGGACAGGAAACATTTCATCACTCTCTGCCACACACCTCGCCCCATTACCTCCAACACCTCTTTCAGCCAAAAATGACTTGCTTATTAAGCGTGATTGGGCTTGGTACTCACTTGTTGTGTCATCTTAGGTTTAGTACTGTATAAAACATCAGTACATCTTGAACCTGTTTTCACATTTTCCAACGACAACTTCTGCTCAAAAACTCTTAAAAACTGCATAATCTCAGGAATAAGATTTTGTTGTAGGACTAGGCAGAACCTTCTTGAGTTTTATGTTCCACCAACTCAACTCCTCCTATCTAGGAAAGGTTCATAAACCAGAAACTGGGTAGAAAAACTTGAGGTTACATGCTTTAATCACATGATATCCCATAATAATAATAATAATAATCTTTATTTTTATATAGTGCTTTTCTACCTTCTGTAGTAGGCACTCAAAGCGCTTTACATTCATTAAACTATTACCAGTGTTACAGAACTTCACTGGAGGCAATGTAGGTTAAGTGTCTTGCCCAAGGACACAACGACAGTATGCAGGGGAGAGCGGGATGTTATAATGTTTTGGGATGTTTCGAGCGGGGATCGATCCGCCCACCCGCCGGTCGAAGGACGGCCGCTCTACCCACTGAGATATACTGCCGCCCCACATGGCTCTATCTGTGTCATCGCTGCAGATAGGGCTGTGACCAAATATCCAAATATTTGTACTACACAGCGGGATGTTATGTTAGATACAATAGAATGTCTAATATAAAAAATATATATAATATTTTTTATCAAGCAAATACATTTTGTGTGATGTGGCAAATTGAGTTTTGAAAACATTTTGCCAAAGCCTGAGAAAAATGACATTTAACTTCTCAAAGGTTTTGTGTGGATAACTTATAACTATAACTGTTCCTTGTTATCCTTGTCTTTTGATGCTAAATGTTAGGTTAAGTTTTCATTTAGAATGAAAAAAATAATCACAGTCACCTTTAGACATCAAAGTTTAACCAGTGTAACCAAAGGCTCTCATTAGCAAGGTGGATAACTGGTGGATATCCAACTTTCACTTTCTGTCTTGTCTACTCATCTATTTGTCAGAATAATTCAAGAGGGAGGTGGGTTCACCCGTTCCTTCCCTTCTCTGGTTCTCGATGCCTGTATAATCTCAGCAACTGGGCTGCCGAGTGCCACAGAGCCTCTGTTTATTAGACTAATCCTTAAATCCACATTCTGCAGGCCTCGCAAACGCCTCGCGCTGTTTTAATCTGACTCAAAACAAAGGGATTAGAGGCGACAAGGTCCCTCTCTCTGTCTCTCCGTGTTTGTCAGAGTGGGCTCCGGGCTCGGCACTCACATGCGCCGAGAAGCACACCAGCACTGTTGCATGCTCTTGCCCGTCACACCCTTATTTGCTAAACACTGATTGCCGCATGCAGACCCTCACATACACACAAGCACACACTTCCTTTGAGCTCTCGCTGGCGGTGACAAGACAGGCAGTTAGAGCCAAGGTGCAAACAAACTGGGTAATTACACATAGCTCAGAAACTCAAGGGAGAAATGACGGACAAGATGAGAATGAGCTGTGGGAACAAGGCAACGACAGTGGGGAGGATATAAGCAGAATAACTAAACAAACTCAGCTTCTATTAAAGAGTCACGCCGGTACAAATACAGCGCTACAGAGTATTTCTTTTTAACAGAGTGACGATTGCCAGGAGTCCACTTATACTCTCAAAATGAAGCAAATCAATAAACCACTTTTTATCGGTATTAAAAAAAAGAAGGTTCTCTGTAAAATATGTTTGAAATTTACAGCTCAGTTAGGTTTCTTCACAAAACCCTGACCTACTTCAGACAGATGCCAGAGATGTGACAAGCATACGGGAAACATCTTTTCATCACAAGTTCGTTCTGTGTCTCCTCAGTATGGCAAATGAATAATGCAAATGCATCCACCGCTGCTGGAGTCACTCGTTGTTCTTGCTAATTTAACACTGTCATTTTAACGAATCCTAAGCCTGTTTAGCAAATGTAGCAGATAATAGCTTGTAAAAATAATAAAATTAGTTCATTTTACTTTGGCTGGGTTTTGAATACAGAAATTAATTAGATTCTGATTTTCAAAACATTGGAAAAATAAATATTAAATACAGTTTAACAGCGCTGTAATTAAATAGACTTGTCCAAAGTGCAGCCAGGAGCCAATTTAAAGCCAGGATTCCCATTTTATACAGTGCCCAGCTCACATCTTAAATGCTTTATTTACAGCACAAAGGCATAATGTACACGCTTCTGGAGTAATGTATTACATTAAACAACATTAAGTAATCAGGATACAAAAATAAAGTAACTGTAGCATAGGTGCTGGTACCCAAGCAACTGTGTTTCTTTATTGTTAATAAAAACAACAATGCTTTTGCTACTAATGAGGTGTTTTGGTTTATTAAAGTTGATGATTGAATTAAAATTAAAATTGAATGTTATGATGAGAACAAAAAGTACAAACAATAAAGTTATAGAAAGCACTCGGATTGCATATTGTCTGCACAAGAACACTTTTTGATAGTCACCTTTTCAACTCTGTTAAAAATCCAAATAAACAGGTATTTATTCTGCTGCTTGTTTTCAGCAGGCTAATGCAGATGTAAACTTTAATCATTAAATAAATTCAGGGCATAAAGTGTAGTTTATTTATTAACAAAAATACTGGTGTGTTTAAACCAATACCAATTTATTCAAACACAAAAATTAACGTTCTAATGTATTATATCTCATTATCAAATCCTTATTTTTCATTTTATTTTTAACTTTTACTTTTCAAACATGTCAAAAGCCTGCTGGGGAAATTTTTTTCACCTTAAAATCTGAATATCTAAAAAAGAAAACACCTTAATCTAAAGCTACTCATGACATAAACAAAGAAAACACTTACAACCCGCAGTTTTCCTTGATTGACAAACAGCCAATAAGCTGCCCAATAATTGACTCTTGTCTGGCTCAAGGATCTTTGCCACAAACTATCCCGTGATGTGGGGCTCACCTTCCACATACCACTAGTACTACATTTAAGCATGAGCCCACCCTTGGTACTTCACGTGTGCCAAATACTGTAATTGCTTCTGTTCTACATTGTTCTTCTCATATAGCATTAACCCAATATTGTGTGCACAGTTACATTTTGCAGCAGTGCTTTAACTGAAACTCAGAATCTCTCAAGGTCAGTTCCTTACCATTGCTATAATTGGACTGTGGAAATATAGCAATGGCACAATTCTCATTTTTGGCAATGCCAGCATGAAACTGTTTGTATGCTATGACTTTACACTAAGCAAGAGCATGCTCTGTGGGTTTAGTTGGAACCGGACACTGTGGTATCATATTTTAAGGTTATAGAGCGTATACTGTACATGCTGGCTGTGCATCTGACAAGAGTGTAGGAGCAAGAGAAGGTCATGTGCGATATCGAGGCATAGTGGCAGTCTGCAGATGGATAATGTCAGCGCGGGCCCCCTGTTCTTTTATTCAGTGAGGGAATTCCTGCTCATCTTCATTCGTCCAGACTGCACACACGCTGCTGTATAGTATATGTCACAGGAGACTATGTGGCGCTCTCACCTATGCCCTGGGAGCTACTTCTGGCACGGAAAGTCGGGGCAAACTTTGCTGCACCATGGAGTTATTAAAACAATCGAGTGCTGACAAGCCCTGCATTGTGTCGCCGAGGGAGAGGGCTAGGGCTTAATAACTCAGTGTCATGCCTTGACATTCTTACCATCTGTCTGGGTAAATTTATTCAAATGTGCAATAAATGTCACAGGGGACAGACGGTGACACTGTCTAATTAACACTACGACAGAGGTGACACACTGACGGCTTAGGCTGGCTTTTACTGTAGAGCCTGCCCTGTGTATGGTTGTGTGTGTCCATGCACGCGGAGAGGTGACACCCTAAGTGACATTGTAACCATTTTACCCGAAGCTCTGTTTTTTAAAGGGGAGTCGGGAATTCTAACTAAATACAAACATTGTAAAACTAAAAGATGCATTAGAAAGTGTAATTGACAGTGTCTATAGGGCGCTGAAAGCCTGCAGCAGTGAATAAATGCCAGAGGAGTCATTTCCTGAGGCTGAAATGTCAAATTGGGCACAAATGAGGATGAGACCAGATTATTATCCATACATGGGTATCTTATTTAAACTCAGATATAGGAATATAGCCGAGACGTTGTTGATTCAGACTAAAGTGTCAAGAGTCTAAAGTGCCAATTACAAAACCAAACTTGTTGCCTATATGTCATCAGTATTGCATAAACAACATCAACCTTTAACACTGCATTTATCCATGAAAACAACATGACGAAATATATGAACAATCACACGGAACCACACTGGGAACAACTTTAATTCACTGGTTTACCCTGAACTTAAAATAGGGCACTAAAGCAGTCGTTGATGCTTCAAGCTAAATGCTAAAAGTGTGCATGCCAAATTACTTGGAAGATGTTAATGTTTTAAGAGACATGTTTACAGGGATTACTGTCTGCAATTATTGTGTTAGTATTCTTAGAAAATGAGCTCTAAACATAGATTAGTCTACCCCAAAGTTACCGAGGCATGCTTCAAACCAGCGAATCTGTTAAATATGTCGGCAGTTAATAAAACACATCCAAGCATTAGTGAACTCCTAAGGGTACAATATGTCCTTAATTAGTTTAATGTTCACTGAATTCACTTTTTATTGTTTGTGTCAACATTGTTTGGGTTGTTCTTGGTTGTATTGTAAATTGGTGCTCTGTGGAAACGACTTTGTTTTTTACCAAATGTTGCAATAATTAAATTAAAAAGTGTCATTTTATAACCATTCAAGTAAATGTATCATTATTTGTACCAATTTCCATGTTGCTATCTTTCCCACAGTGGGATCTGCTAAGCAATACAATCATTTCAATGGTTCATTCATTCAAATTCAGTGAAGCAAACATTTCAACAAATGTCAGACAATGTACTATTTAAGCGCACATTAAAACATATTTAGATATAAAACTAAAAGGTAAAACGGTAAAATGTGTTTAAACAATAAGCGGCTAATGCACGCCTCTCCACAATCCATTCCTGTCTGCGCAGCTCTTATTCTCCTCTCAGCGTTCGCAGAGAGCCTGTTGTATGAAGCACCTTTAATGGGTTTGTGAGGGATATATTGGACTTAGGGATTTGGCACACTTTCCATGTGTGTGTGTGTTCGTGTGTGTGTATATGTCTTTTGGATTGTCATGTAGGGCCCTATATTACTGCGCTTTTCCACTTGTCGTACTGTGCGCACTCACACTCCAAAGCCATTAGATTCTATACAAAATCCTGTAGCCGAGATCTTTGAAGCTGAGTGCGCTGCAATCGACGGGCGGGTATCCAGCAGAGCACGTCTCTTTACTTTTGATCCCTGATAAAGTACCGATGTGAACAGTGGCTACAGTTGTACTCTCACATACAAACTCTGACACTGTAACTTTTATCTGTTCTTTGCTGCCCACACATCAATGCCTCAGATTCGAGATTCAGGCCTACAACTGTGTTTAAGAGCTTCCACAGAGGAGCTCTCCCATGGGTCCTCACCAACTTTGTGCCTGTCGTATTGTAAATGTCTCATATACCATTAACCCATCGTCTTCGAGTGTTTCTGCCTTCAGGGCCAATAGAGGATAGCTATGGCAGCTCTAGCACCAATGACATAGCTGACTGGTCACATTTAGCATGCTAGATTTAGCTTCATTAGAGAGGACGTGGCTGGGGCGGCACACAGAAGAAATGAAATGAGGGGTAAAAGGTGAAAGACAACCAGGCATTTTGCAAAGGCCACTTTTCACCAGAGCACGAGAAAATGCTTGATAAACAAGTCATATTCATAATGGCTTCTCAATAGAGACAAATGGATTAATGCAGCAGCTGGAGTTGAATTAAAAGGAACACCATGCAGGGCACTGTCACTACCAGAAAATACAAGTTATACAAAAAGAGAGCGACTGTTTAAATATCATAATGTTATTTAAAAGTAAAATTGTAGTACATAAATGCACTGAAATAATCCATTACCACACACAAATGATAATATTCAGATATTTCTAAACAGCTATAAAACTAGAGGTCATTTCAGAATGCCTCTTCTTTATATTCATTGTAAAACACAACACAATAGTGAGAAGAATTATTTTAAACTATAACATTATTCATGATCCAACAAGTAGCATGATTCAAAACATGTCCTACTTCGACTTGATAGTGATGAATGACCTTTCATATCCATCATGCAAAGTTACATCAGTCGTATTATGAGAAATACGAGTTTGAAATAAGAATAAATGGTGTGTCAAGGTGTTTGCAGTGATGAGACAGAGGAAGGTTGCAGGAATTAATGTGTGGCTATTTTGGGGGAGAGGATTGGTGGTAGCAGTGGGACTGGAGCTGGGGTTGATATCTGGTGATCTGAGCTGCACAAAGAGCAGCTGATGGGACACACTACCCCAAGGTCATCCATCACGAGAGCCAAATGTTACCTCTAACCTTGTCCCTCAGCTAAGAGCACATGTATAGGTAAGCCACAATATCCCACCAGAATGCTCAAAGGTGGAGTTTGCAAACACAGGTCTGCCTTTGTGTGTGGTCACATACAGTATCCTGTCCACAACAACACAGCAGCATCAAATGGTGTGAGGTCATCAAACTTAGCTTTGGCCCTTGCTCTGGGTCAATGTCACAGTCACTGTTGCTGATAATAGGTTTCCATGGAAACAGGCCAAATGATCAAAATCAGAAAGGAGAAAAGAGTCTTCTGATTGTCACCGACACCTAGGCCCCCTGGTGATTTATCCCTCGCAGCTCCTGCACCACGAGAAACCATTAGGGCACAGTGATAAGAGATAAGCATGGCCCAGGACAGGGTCAGTGGAGGAGAGAGACAACATGGCAGTGCTTTTTAAAGTCCACCAGAACCACTCAAATCAAATGTCCTTTTTGCATCATTGTTTCATACCAGAAGACATGCAGTTACTTGTCTAACAGTGTCGATATGAAACAGTTGTGGTGGTTTTACATTTGAAACGTAACATTATAGCTGGAAAGAAATGGATAGAGAAGGATGTACTGTATGTCTAAGTATGAAATCAATATTTGGGTGAAAGGAACGAACTGTAGTTATTGCCACAATGTGAGCCACAATGTAAACATCTCTGTTCACACCAAAATAACTGCACTGGAAACCTGATTTGACTGTGGCTATTGTGATTGCAATAGACTTTATAATACCGTATTCACATTGACTCACGCCTACGTTGGCACTTTAGAAAAGCCTCCTTTGAAATATGTACTTTATAAGCTGCCTCTTCTACAAGGTCAACCCTTTTCTATAAAATACAGAATAATGCAGGACAAAACATTTGAAATCCAGAGCCTGCCTATGAAGAAGAGGCATTTTTAATAAGCATCTGAATAATCTGGCTCTGATTAAAGACTCCAGCGCTATACTGAACTACTGAACTCATTAATACAACAGCCTTGTTTTTCTCTGTAAGTAAGCACCACCAGCAGCTGTAGAGTGGTACAACTAGTATCACATGTGGCATAGAGTGGACGTATTTTGGTGGCAGCAGCCGTACCAGTCTTGTATAGCGCTATATTGATGAAGATTAGAGTGGAGTGTTCTCCTCCTCCTCCACACACTATTGGATTTCACGCTGGCTGCCCATTCACCAGACACTGCGCTGCATTCCTAACCAAGGGCCTGGAGGCAATACGGTTGCTTTATTTGTTTATAATGTTTAGGCTTCCCGCAAATGGCCTGCGCTGCAGTCCAGATAACTGTGCATAGTTACATTTAGGCAATCGACTGGGCTCGTTTCGACATGAGCGCTGTGGCTCTATTCATTTGGAATGGACTAAAATCCAATAGAGCTCTGTAAGTGGGAGGGGGAATTGGAGAGGAGGAGAGAAGTATGGATGTAGGAAAATGAAGAAAGAATGAGTCGAGGGAGTGGATGGGTGTAGCTGATGCTTCAATTTAAAAGAGATAACCTGCTTTGATTCACAGAGACACAAAAAGAGCCTGTCCACCTTTCAGCACTCTAAAGCCCACTTTGACCACCACTCAAATGTATAAAATATAGATAGTGCCCTACTTTAGTTGGTTACTAAACAGCTCTTTCCAAGTTTGGATTGTCTATGTGTATTTACGCAATACATATCTGGCTTTATCTGAGCCAACCATGAAAAAGGCATCTGCCAACTTTCACAATTTCACTTCCATTAAGAAATATGAATGCTTCCCAGACAAATTCCCTGAAAACACTGGCTGGTGGAGTGAAACTCTAATTGATCGAAACTGATGACAGACGTTGACATGACCGCGACAACAGGAGGAATTAAGTTAGTGGTGTTGCATAGGGTTGTCACATAGACGACACAGAAATGACAACGTCTGGAAGTGAACTGGTGTGAGTCATGTCACTTTTATGTGTTTGGCAGTAGCGTGAATCACCATATGTGTGTTTTTGTGTGTAAATCTCCTTTCCTACACAGGCCTGCTCCTTGTCCTCTGCCAGATGCTCAGCTTCTCACTCCATTTGCTCCAGACTTCATACACATCTGCCCACAAAATCCATGCGTCTCTATTGCTCACTGCAGGCGGAAAACCACAAACAACACCAATGCAAAGTGCAGTGTTCACTGGGATGCATCAGGTAGCTTCTAAACACTTTTCGCAGGCTTGTGTCATAAAAAAAAAGAACAACAGTGGCCTTCGGTTTGAAAGGTTTGACCAAAAAGAAAAAAATGTTCTCTGCTTAATTACTATAGCCTGTCCTCCAATTCAGTCCACATTGTTTATGACTGTGAAAGGGAACGTCCTTGCAAACTTTAGCCGAAGTCTTAGAAAATTCTTTTTCTACGTGGTTGTAGCAAATAAAAAAATCTGAATCCTCCCAAAGGTTCCTGTGAAGTGAAGGATGAAAGCCAGTGAGCGGGAGAGTGTGTAGAGTCAGGAGTTTGATGCCGTCTCATGAGTGAGGGCAAAAAGACGAAGACAGAGATAGAAAATGCAGGAGAAAAAAGTGTCCTCTGAAAGAAAAATAATAGCTCATTGATGCAACCATTTCCCCTTAACCTCAAACGGTGAGCTTCGTCGCTAAGAGGGGCATAGACTAGGGAGTTTTCTTGAAAAGATAAAAGTGAAAAAGCACACGTCCTCTTCCCCTTCTTTATCCTTGTTTCTTTAGGCTCTTTGAGTATCTCCCAGAGAAATGACAGTTCTTATACAGGAATTTGGTTCTGTAATTAACCTGCTCATTTGCTAATTTGACTGTAATCAAGGCTCTCATCTTTCCCAGCGGGGTGCCAGCGCTCTTGGAGCAGACAAGGCAGGAGACAGTGGCAGCAGCAGTGCGCCATGATGAGCCTCGTCTCCTTTACCTCACCTCCAAAAACACGCTGAGGAGTGAGCAAACAACTTCAGGTAAATGCGTAGTGGAAGCTGACACATATAGTGTAAGAATGTGGGCAGTGAAGGATGAGGCTTTCCTCGGGGCTGCTCATGTCTGCTGTACTTGTGCTGTGTGTCTCAGCCCCCGCAGCCACTGTTAGGCTTACATATTCCAAAAAAAAAGGGAACATGGGCATAGGTAGTCAAATCCATTCAAACCAGATGACATTTACATCTGTCAGGGCCCATTGTGCTGCCTTTTGTTTTTTTTCTGCTTGATTGAACTCCACTCTTTTCAGTCCTTCCTTATAATGCTTTTAATTGTCACTCTTTGGCTGTCTTGATCACAGCGGCGACAGAGCATGACTCTATTGGTTGCTAATGGCAACACAATTGCTCAGTAATGACATCAGACTAGCTGTGAGTTTTGATGTGAACTTCATAGTTAACAATAACAAGAGCATAAGAGAGAGCAAGCCACTGGGGCCACGTTTACATGCTGCCTGTTAATCCGGTAATAAGCCTGACTGCGCCACGCTCCGAACACTTCTCCTGCTGTAACCTGATCAGCCTCTAACTCAGCCCAGATTCTGATTGTGTGACAGGTAGCTGTACTGCTTTAGCCCACTGAAAATCTGTTCCTTGGATGAAATTTAATGCAATAGCTCCAAGTTATGTTTGATTACATCAGAAAGCTCAGATGCATTAATTCAGAATGTATTAAAGTCTCTCTTTTAAAGTTTGATTTAAGATTAAATTTACAGCCACAGCCTCATCTGATACACAAGTGCTGCTGCTAATTAAGGCACTGCTTTTATCTTCTAGTTACTGTGATGATGTGATAAAAAAATGTTTAATCCAATTAAGTGATCATATGCTCCATAGTGTACAATTATGCACAAGCATGTTTACTTGGCTCAGATATAATACTTTGACCAGCTAATTCTTTGGTGGTCTGTCTCTAATTGGTAACAAGGAGAAAGATGGAAGATGGCAGACAGAGAGAAAAAATGGGTAAAAAGTTTTTTTTTTTTTTAGAAGAAAGTGTATCTCAAAAACTGTCAGAGTGAGTTTCAAGAGACTAAAAAATATCTCTTAGACGCTTCGGGTGTGACTGTAGAACTCATCCTCGTCTTTCTTCATCATTCTCTTTAACTAAAGATCTTTATTTATAATTTTAAAAAAGCCAGTACTCCAGCTCGTCTTAGTTTTTCTTTTTCATCTCCTAGTCCACCTCTTGGTGAAGATTTGTATGGTCCAGACGACACCCCAGCAGGCGTTGTGATAGGACGGTTGGTCTAGTCAGATGCTTGAAGAGATCTCCAGGCGCATGAGTCATTTCTTAATGAGACTAACACACTGACCTACTATAGGTGCACACTTACTCCGAGTTAGACACACACAGGGCTCACGTGAAATACATTGTATAGTTAAGTTTATGAAATGATGGGGAATTTATCTGGATTAGCCACATTTTTACCTGTTCTTTCTGTTCAGTTATTCAATTCTATCACTTTTTGTCAGAGCTTATGTCTTACTTTAGACATGAGGTGGGGTACACACGTAACTGAAACAAAGACAGACAACTAGTCACACATATATTTATTCAATATGTGCCCAAGTGCCCAGAGAGAACTCACAGTAGCACAGACAGACCATTGCAGGCTGGCACAAAGCTGGCCCATGGCCTTGTGTGATTTATTTTAGAAGACTATTGTAAACAGTAAATCTGTAAAAGGCTGTCGGGGTCATTAATATCAATAATAAGTAGTTGTTTAAAAAAGTTAGTGCAAGACCTTGCCTAGGGGTCTTTGTGGTTAAAGTTAATTTCTGCTTCAAACACCCTTCTTTTTTCCAAACCTGAACTAGGTCTAGAACTAGGTCTAATCGTATAACTGTCGTGGGTAATGCGTACAACATAAAAATTAATTTTAATATTATATCATATACATTTTTCTTAACTGCCATAAAACTTTAAAATACACATGTAAATATGTTGCCTATTCTATTTTCTTGAACATAATATTAATTTCTGGAAACAGATTTGATTTCTGGTACTGGGCTGTGCCAGCGACACATTCCCGACTGTAAGCTACACTATACAGGAGCCAGGCAGCAGTAGCAAACAGTGTTTACCAAAAGCTACAAAGGAAGCAGCCCTCTAGGACACAAGGTAAGGAAGCAGCCTGGCTAATGATTGGTGAATTTTGTGTGAGGCATCTCCATGCGGTTGCCATCTCTACACAAAATGGGAACGGCACAAAAGGAAAGTGGTGGTTGGCATGACGACAGCCACTAAAGAGCTACTGGGCCCAATTATGAATGTTTGGTCAGATGTTCATGTAAGCACACACCCACATAAACACACACAGAGATCTGACATGGACATAGTTACATTCCCCAAAGATGCACAAGTCAGAAAGGTGAGCAAAAGATATGTCTGGCCAAAAATAATCCTCTTTTTTTTAAAATCTCACAGGTATGCAGTAGCATCCTCTGTGATCCCACAATGCATCTTACCAGATGACCACCATCTGGCGTTGAAGTCCATAAATGACCCGCAGAAGGACTCTTTTCTGGCACTGACCTCTGCTGAGAAGCTTCAATGTATTTCTGCAATTTATTATTACCTGCAAAAAACAGCCCAGAAAAACTGTGTGGGGTTAAAAAAAATAAAATAAAATAAAAAAATAAAAGCAACGTGCACTACTTTTAGCTTTACTTAAATCCCCTGTACTTGCCTGTAAAAGTTGCCTTTAGGCCGCGGGCTTCACTTCCACTGTTCTCTTTCTGCTTTCTTTACATTATACAGAGACATAACTCGCCTACTCTTCAAAAGGCTGAGCCGCATCAGAGCTGCATAAAAAATTCCCTGATAAAGCAAGATCCAAATGAGCTGCGCGTTGCAGTGGTCCATAAAAAGAGATGGATTTCCAACCAGGGAACAATTATGTGTGTTGGTAGAGGGACTATGTTTATTGTAATATTTTGAGTGTCTTTTCTTTCTTTTGTTTCAGTTTTCGGGCAACTTTTAAAATCAGAGACACATAAATCTTATTGTATTCTCCTTGTGTGCTTTATATTCAACTGAGATAGTTTCTTGAAGTGTTCACAGCCTCCACCCCACGTCCCTCCAGCTTGTAGCGTAGCCAGAAGGAAGAGAGGGGCAAGGGGGTGTGAGCCAGCTCTCCACTGGGATTTAACTATTTTTAGCTGTGCTGGAGCGCAGACATGTACCTGTGACTAATCCTAAGCACGTTTATGCAAACAAGGGTCACACACTCCCACTGCATCAATGCATGCAAGGCAGAGTGCTCATGCATAAAATGAAAAGTTAACATTTTCTGCATGCACTGCACATGGCTCATGTTGGAAGTTCAGAGCAACAATAGGACGGTAAAAAAAATAAAAATAATTAGGAGGTAGATGCTGTATTAGAGCTTGTCTATGTCTAGGTCATATTCAGATGTCACAAATACACAAAGAGGTGGCAAAGGGCTGGAGGGTTCTCAATGCTACACTTAGAAAGGTACTGTAACTGTATGGAATGATAAGCTTTTGGATGTGGGTAAATTCAGGGTGTTCAAGTCCATTGAATACATTTGTTGCATGTTGCATTGGTTAACCTCCCTCTCTGGACACTATATATATTGTTTACTATAATATTTGACAATTTAACACGTGGTAAAAGGCACAAAAACAGAGCTGTCCAGTAGTGGAAGCTGTTGAAAGACAAGAGGCAGGTCTGGTCTTTTATCATAATAAGTGCATGTCTCAAATGCACGTTATCTGTGGTTGGTCGTTTTAGCTAGTGACCTCTTCACCCTGAAACAAACCACTGTTGCCACAGCATCTGTGCCACCACCTAACCCTTCCCCTCATCTCTCACCTCTACAGTTAAAAAGGTCCCATCTAAATTTCAAACCATGTAAAATATTCATTAGCACCGAAAAAGGAAAACTTTTAATACACATGAAACAAGAGACTGCTGCCTTTGTTGTTGGTTGCTATCTCTTGCTCCCTTTCTCTCTCACACATAGTCCCTCTCTGTGGTTCTCATGAATAATGAAGGCCTATACAATCCAGTGGCTCAGATTGTCCCTGCAGTCGGATACCGCTCTCCTGTATTGATCAAATAAGGCTCCTTAAATAATTAACCAAGCCTTTGTCATGCAAATGAGTGGCCGCAGCAGCGAGTGTGTCTCCTGCTTGTGTGCCTCCGAGTTCAGGACGTTAGAAGTTGCCGAAGGTTCATGTTAGGCTCTGCAAACAAGTTGCGCCTCACTAACAAACTCATGTACATACATTATGATGTGGACAAAGGCACACATACACACACACACCTCATTAATCAGTCAGCGGGGGCTGTTCTATCCCTGGCTTTCCCCTCCATTCATTCTCATCTGTATACTTCAGTACACCATGGCTCCTCGCATCACATAACACACTGTCGGTAATGGAGATGATAAACCATAGCAAAGAGGAAGCAGCAGATAAAGCGACAAGGACGGAAAGAACAGAAAACACATCATTTAAAAGAGCAACTCTGCTGAGCGTTCAGTTTATAGAGAGTTTACAAACTGTGCGAGATGAGATAACTTTCAGTCTTTGTGCTGCTTATTCATCCCACTGTTCAACAGTTTCAGTATCATACAGGTGCTTGGAAAGATCATCTGCCAAACAACTTTGTCTAAGTCTCTTTTGTTATGCAAAGCTACTTTGTGACACACAACTTTTGGTTGCTATTTATTATTTTCTTCTCTTTGAAGTCTTAAGAGCAAAGTAAGAGCAAAGGAGGCAGCGGTGGCCCCGTCACAGTTGGCACCTGTCTTAATATCAAATGCACTGTTGAGAGAAGCATCAAGTGACTTACTGCATTTGAAGCTGTGCGCCGACTCCATTTTGATTTTATTCTTGTTGCACATTTTATGTCTACAAATTTAATTTCTCAGTTTATTTCTCATTTTTCTAAATTCTAAAAATGGCCAAGGACAACCAGCGACAGCGACTTGTGTCTCATCAAACCATTCAGCAATTTTTAAGTGTATATAGCCTACTTTGTTCACTTTTAATCCTTTCTGTACTTCATTATGTTAATTAAGAGCAACTCATAAGGTTCACACCAATAATTGCGCTTTTCTCTATTTTCTTCTCACCCGCTCCTCTTCCCCTCTGAGCGTTACCTTTTCCATTTAATCACCATGGTTCAGAGTCAAGGGCATAAAAACACAGATTTAACCATGCACTGCCAAAGTACTGTTCACGTAGAAGTCTGTAAATGGTGATTTTATTGCTAATTAAATGTTAATTTTACTCGACATTGGTGAGCTCTCATTTCCTTCCTGTGCATTCTCATTTGTGTTTAAATGTGTGTACAGTATCTATGCGTTTGTGGTAATGGGACACTAATATATATAAAATGTGTAGCCATTTAGATAACACCAGTACTACTCTTTTGTAATGTAAATGCAGTGTACACAATGTAACTTTTGATGAGAAATTGCAAATCCTTAAAATCAATAAAAGAAATATAGCTTTGAAATCATAAAAGTTCCCTGGCATTACAAAGTTAGAATAATCTAAAAAAACAAACAAACACTGCATATAGTAATTCGGAGTGACGAGATGTTATCATATAAAACCACATTTCTCACAAGGTTAACAACTCTATACAAACAAAATACATATTGAGACATAACAGTCCAATGTGTTTTTGCAGCACTGCAAGCAGACACCTTTAGTGGGAGTAAATCACGAAAAGTTATGTAGCGTTGCTTTAACAATGACAAACACTTTTGTGCTTGTTGCATGTCTTCTCTGATAACCAACAAACCGATTTACTTTATTTAAATCATGCAGTATGACTCTTTTAAGATAACGTCACTGTCTTTACACATGTAACAAGGCACCTAACCAGAAGTGTTGTTGAGCAAAGTGAATACCGTATGTTCAGTATGTACAGTATGTACAGTATTTATTTTCATTATGTGTACAGTAGTAAGCTATAAAGTCAGTAGTGAAAATACAATGAAAATGCCAAATATGAGTACTTAAAAAAATCACTAACAGAGATATTTATTCTACAACAGCGTTACAATAAAAATCTGATTTAATCAAAGGCTATACTATCTTTCAGAATAGTTTAACTGCAACTTTCAGAGCTGTTTAAGTTTAGCCACTTTGACGCTTAGAGCCCCTTTATTATTTCATCCTCATTTGTAATGTGTCGTGACCAATGGTGCTGGTCTGTTAGCCTTCAGCCAAATACATCTCTAAAAAGCTTTAATGAAACAGACACAAAACACACAGTGAACATTTTAATCTGTAGCTTGTCTTTGGGCCCTCGCAGGCCTCCTGTGGCGGTATTGCTTTCCTTCTTTCACTGTCTCTAATTGTCAGTCGCCCACTAACTGTATGGAACAGATTGGCGCCAAAGAAGAGAGAAGCAGAGAATGGAGACTGCCACCGGGAAGCAGCGATGGCAGACAGTGAAAGATCACATCTCTGTAATAGAAGCAAGATGTGAACGTCTTTCTGTCGCCACCTGTGTTTTTCAGGCACACCACAGACCTAAATGAGCTATTTAGCTTTGACAACACCGGTAAATGACATCAAATTGGGATGGGAAAAGGCCAGTTGACATTTGCGTAGATTTTTGTCAATAAGCTTTGTCACCTCCTCGGTCGGCCCGTGTTAAACAGCAGCAAACCTTGATTTAATTACTCCTCCAGATCCACATCTCGCCACTGTCACTCACTCACCATGCAACAAATGTCAAAGAGGCAGCTGAAAGAAGCATGGTTAAGGGAAAATGGGTTGGAAATGCCACTTACTTTTACCGAGAACAAGGCAAAGGCAAAGAAATTTTAATTCTCATGAAAAGGTGACAACATGGCAACGAGATTTTTACTACTTCTGCACTGTAATTATGCAGCAACTAATAATTAGAATGTCAAATTATCAGCTTTATCTCCCACACTGCTGCTTATTTCAAATGAATTGTTTGTTTAGTATTAATAAACTTCAAATTACTAGCATCTGCAGTTAATATCTAATGTCATGTTGTTGGTAAATTATAGCTCTTTAGTTACATTCGGAATCTGTTTGCTTATTGAATCAGCTTCACTCCCCTCTCTACCCACAGGGGCCAGCAGAATTTCTCCCCCCAGCTATTCTTAACATGCTCACTTGCTGGCTATAGTTCACAAACACACAGCCACTGAGTCCTTGCCATGGCATGACAGGAAAACTTTCCCGGAGCACCGCGACATCTCCCCAGGACAGGAAAAGTAAATGAACAAGAATGATTTGTGTGTAAGTGTGGGAGCGAACACACAATGTGTTTTGCTGTAAAGCTTTTCTGTCAGCTCTGCAGGCTGTGAGAGCACGCGGCCCATACAAATAGGCTGCCCCAGGGCCTGCTTCCTCTAATACGGCATGACTATCAGCAACAGATGACAGAACGGGAAAGGGGGTACGATGCTGAGAACAAAGCCAAGCTGGATGTGCCCTAACGGAGAGAGGCAGAGAGAGGCTTGGGGTAGAGAGATGCCATAAAACAAAGACCACCACCATGTAAGTAAAAGCACACAGACAGAGAAATTAGAGAAATGTCTATGCACACAGCAGAGGGGGTGAGACAAACGCTGCATGTTTACAGTGAGAGGTCACATGTAATGAGACTGTGCCTTATCGCTTCATGGAAAGAACAGTGTGGGTGTATTTAATAATGTTTATGAAATTATGAGAGTAAGTCAGATGAGGGCACATGGGTTATAAAAAAGCAACTTCAGTCTCTCAATTTAAAAAAAAACAAAAAAACAAAAAAACATTATGATACTTAATTTAAGGGATTAATGTCCCTGAGGTAGACATAGTTGGTGGATTAATAGTTTGAGACAGTTTTTAAAACCAAAATACAACTTATATTCAAGCTACAAAAAAAATGTACACTTCAACATACCAGGTTGTAGTGTATGATAAACCATAAATAGATATAAACAGAAAATGGCATAAACTTGTTGGCTGTACTTTATCACTGAACAAAATGTGGACAAATTAAAGGCCTACTATGCAGCATTTCAAGGCAAATATGTTGTAAACACACAGGTATAATCCTTCACACGGTTCAAGGGGGTCATCAGAGGTGTTGTTCAAATTAATTTTGATTGTGTGAGAATGAATCTTTTTCCTCATTAAATCCCCACATAGACATTTCTTGCAGTCTGGATTCCACATATAATGGCAGACTAGAGTTTTGTAGGAAACCGAGACATAGTTGGAGTACTTTGAATGACACCTTTTACAAATCTCTGGATTCTCCCTGAATGTGGAGCTGAAGTGTCACTGACTGTAAGCTACGTCCCTGGCATATCTGCACTGCAAAGGCAATACCGCTGACAAATCCAAACTCTTCTTTTTAGCAGCAGCACAGAATGAAAAATGTGGTCAATTCTATTGCAAAATAACATTTATATCTAAGCTATGTAAAGTCATTTCATCTCCTGTCATCTCTGCATCGGTTTATTCAATTTTTTCCTCAGGCTGCTAGATCAAATTCTCCTCCACGACAGCTTCATTCAGGCCGATTTAGCAGCTAAGGTTTTTGAGGCTTTTAAACATTATTGGGATTAAATCAGCGTGAGTCTAATTACAAAGGACAGTTAAGTATATCTGGAAAATAAAGGGCTTGTATGACTCATGGTTTCCTTCTGTTGTGTGAACTTGAAGTGCCCCACCTGCTCAAGCACCTTCTAATGATTATTGATGAAGTTGCACAGTTAAAGAGAAAAACAATTAAGACCCTGCCAGTGCTAGAGTCCACACTCCTAATGAGCGCCAGCGTGCCCGGGCCTGTTTGCTCTCTTTATTGCTGACTTAGTGTGTAAAACCCTAATGGAAGCAACACTTGTCTAATCGTAACCTGAATCCTTATGACTCCAGGTAGCTGATGTGTGTGTTGTATTATTTAAAATTAGTCTTGAGAATCTCGAGAGTCTTTTTTGGCAAAGAATGTGTTGTCAAAGGATGGTTAGGTGTTGATCTGGTTCCACTGTGTCTATGAAAAAAAACTATGTAAGGCTATGTATTTTATGATAAAAAAAAGACAACGTGCTGTGATGTTTAAAAAAATAAAGATTTGAGCTTTTCCATTAATTTAATCACATGTGTAAGTAAATTATTTAATTAGTAACTCCCACACTCTGTGCCCTGTTCTAAAATGTTTCTTTCATTAGTCTGTAAAAGCAGTATGCGGGAAGTAATTTGTTGAGCACCTTTTAAGCACCTGTTCAAAGAAAAATAATAAAAAACTAAAACTAGAAAAAGGCAGAAAATAATATATAAAAAATAATCGCCACTTGGGGAGTAAAAACCAGGTGAGGCATAACAATGCATTTGACATATTTTGAAAAGTCTTTAACTTCAAGTTTCCTGTAACCTCTACACAACAATAAAACCTCTTGGAAATGTTAAAAAAGTCCTATTGTGTTGCTCAAGAACAAAGGGTCTGGTTGAATTGTGAACAAGAAGGTCTGAATAATGGCTGGCCTTTAAATGTTTTCAGTCGGACAGCAGTCTGACTCAAACACGTCCAGTGGGTTAAAAGCAGGTCCTTGACAAAATCATCAACATTGGACAGAGTACCGTTAAACTTTGCTTCGCTAAGCCACAGGATGAGATTGTATTTGGTAACCTTGTGTCTTTTCCACACCCCTTCGTAACCCCTTCTCAAGTTTGTTTTCCTTCACAGCATTTTGAAGTATTCCTGGTCTCCATTATCCTGACAGCATTCCCTCTTTCTTATTACACTTCAAGCAGATCAAAGCATGCAACAGCAGCTTAATAATTCATAGCTGAATGACTGTCTTGTTGACCATTTTCACCTCTAGCCGTTTCCGCCTCTCTCTGGCTCCTCACCGTTCATGCCCTCTTCATATTCCCCTCTTGTATTTTTTCTGTCCATCATCACCCAGAAATATGAGCCAAAGAATGTAATTGTCCCACATTGTGTGTAATATAAATAGAAGGATGAGACAGTACAAATAATATTGTCCTCCAAAGAGCTGCGTCTTAGAGACATTAGCTCTTCCTCTGTGTATGTGTGGCTAAGGCCTGACTGGAGGATTAACAGAGCCCATATGTGAGTCTCACCCTCCCTGCACTGCCAGCCCGTCACAACAGCGAAATCCTCTGCTGGATTTGTGTGCATCATTCTGTCTTTTTTACTGTCCGCTCATTCCCTCTTTCTGAACCCCAATCTCATCTCGGAGAGGATTTATGAGGGGGCGCACCTCATCCCTCCAACGCAACACAATCTCAATTGGACCGAGTACAGCCTTATTCCAAACCAGACATCCATTAAACCAAGGTATTACTGTAATACAACTATCGGACAACTCTATCTCTTTCTATCTGGCCCTGTGCTGAGCTCGAATGATGTTATTAATATAGATTCCGCTATAGTGTGCAGACATTTCATTTCTATGTATATAAGATTAAAAAGCCTTAGGCCTTATTGGTATTTAAATGGGAAAAAAGCCCTTTTGGTGCATGATGATGAATACAGTTGGTTCATATCGGCTCTTAAATACACAATAGAAGAAAAGCACATCAATAATGCGCAATGTCAGCCAATACACTTAAAAGTCCTGTAATGCTGCAGTTGAGTCCTCAATGAGTTTAGGACAAAAACACAGACAAGAAATTAGCAATGATAGTCCAGAAAGCTACTGCAGTTAACAGCAAGTAGAGCTAAAAATCATAAACCATAGGAACATACAGTATGCAAGAAAAGCAATTATTATTAGGAATTTTAAGCAACTCTATGTAGCTTTTCAGGATGTCTCCACTAAAGGACCAAAGGGAACAATTACTGCAGAAAACTCCACATACATATTCATGTTTTAATGTACTAATGTAGATTTATGTTGATGATTAGTTCTGACTGATATGTAATCAGAGATACAAAGTGGAGTATCTATGGAACTAGTTTCTTTTTAAGTGGTGATCCCAAATGATTATGAGAATGATATTTTTGGGTTTTAAGCCTGAATATTTTGGGGTAAACAGTTATGGTTTTACTTTAATTATAAAGGAAAGATAAAGGGAGGGTACAAAAACTATATAACTAATTTATGACATAGAAAGCAGAAATGTGTGTTTAGTTTTGTGAACACTAAAACAGTGACAACAATTCTTATATCAAAATATCAAATTAAAATAAAAAAAAAAACTTCATATTGCCGTTTTTAACTGCAAAAATCAAACTTTGTGTGGACTGCTCTACCTTCAGCTGATCCCATTGTCCATGTTTTTCTGCTGCGTAGAATTCTATCAACTAAATGAGTGGGTAATAAAGTCTACAGATAGCTCATCCTAGGCTCAGGAGACAGGGATTTTAGCAACCTAGCCCCCCTTCACTCCTCCTCCTTCAGCGTCTATCTCCTCCCTGAAGACTATCCGATCCAATTACCGGCCTGGCACTGCTCCGCTCGCCGTTGCCAACTTGGGTGAACTATGTCTCTTCTACTGCTTTACTCATTCACTCGGTCTACCTTTATCTGAGGTTCGCTCTCCGTTTACGAAGCTGTATGATGCTGCGAGGTCCTTTTCTTTTTGTATTGTAAGCTGCGTGTGTATCAATGCGTGTGTTTGTCAGCTGTGTGTCGAGAGGAGGTTTTCAGGCTGATTAAAGAGATGATTTATAGGAGCATGGAGTTGGAGGAATTCCCTGATCGCTCCTCAAATCATGTCTTCTCAAATGAGCTCTCTCCACTCAACCACAGAAGAAACTGGCCCTCAAGACACATGCATGCGCTCATGCACACATGCGGTGGTTCCGCAAGTTTAAAACGTGTTTAACCCTTTCAATTATTAATAACACTGTAAAGACCTGCATGTTTTCTCATAAGATATCTGTCCAAGTGAATGTGTGAACTAATCATTTGTTATGAGCTGCTTGTGCGTGCACATGTGTAACCTAGAGAAATTGCAAAAAGAAAAAGACGTCTCCAAAGCAATGGTCAAATCTACACAAACAACATTTCGAATAAAAAAAGTTTTTTTTTTATGAGCCAGGTTTTAAACCAATAAAATCTAAATAAATTAATTTACTTCACCATAAGGCCTTGCATTTGATCCACTGGCCTATAAACTCAAAAGAAAATGTGAATCATAATGCATTTGATACTTGAGATCAGACTAAGAAGCACTTTATTTGCAAATACTTTTTAGAATTTATTATTTTTCTGTCTGAGAGTATTCCTACTGTAACAAAAGCAAATACTAGACAGCAGCAACTGTTATATTTCACCATGAATAAAGAGACGTTGCTATTAAAACATAACAAACCGAAGCAGAGTGCAATTAAGTGTGTTTAGTGAGAAACCTTCAAAATCAGCACATCTTTACAAACATAGTAAGACAGATTTTAGCCATCGGTTTATTGTAAATTTTGATTAGAACTATGAATGCATGTTTTCTCTGTGACTCAAAGCTGTTGCAAAGGTCACTAATGGTCAAGCGATCAGTTACATTGTTCGGAAGTCTCTTATAAGAGAGCTTCCTCCCTGCTATTTCCTATTTTTTTTCTCTAAAACAGTACCCGCTTCTACACATTAATCACTTTTGTGGCTAACGGCGCACTGTAGGCGGGTCCGATTGCAAGTCAGTTGACTAGAGCCTGGTCTAAACCTAAAACAGCTCCGTCCATACAGTTGTGCCCCATGTCATGACGTCAACACACACGCTCTACAGCAAACTGTGTACACTCTGTGACCTCTGTGTCCCAGTCTTCTGTGAACTCTGTGTCCCAGTCTTCTGTGACCTCTGTGTCCCAGTCCTCTGTGAACTCTGTGTCCCAGTCCTCTGTGACCTCTGTGTCCCAGTCTTCTTTGACCTCTGTGTCCCAGTCCTCTGTTAACGCTGTGTCCCAGTCGTCTGTGACTTCTGTGTCCCTGTGTTCTGTGAACTCTGTGTCCCTGCCCTCTGTTAAGTCTGTGTCCCTGTCCTTTGTTAACTATGTGTGTCCCTGTCCTCTGTTAACTCTAAGTCCCTGTCCTCTGTGGACTCTGTGTCATGTATTCAGTGGACTCTGTGTCCCTGTCCTCTGTTAACTCTGCGTCCCTGTCCTCTGTGGACTCTGTGTCCCTGTCCTCTGTAGACTCTGTGTCCCAGTCCTCTGTTAACTCTGTGTCCCTGTCCTCTGTGGACTCTGTGTCATGTATTCAGTGGACTCTGTGTCCCTGTCCTCTGTGGACTCTGTGTCCCAGTCCTCTGTTAACTCTGTGTCCCTGTCCTCTGTGGACTCTGTGTCATGTATTCAGTGGACTCTGTGTCCCTGTCCTCTGTGGACTCTGTGTCCCAGTCCTCTGTAAACTCTGTGTCCCTGTCCTATGTGGACTCTGTGTCATGTATTCAGTGGACTCTGTGTCCCTGTCCTCTGTGGACTCTGTGTCCCAGTCCTCTGTAAACTCTGTGTCCCTGTCCTCGGTGGACTCTGTGTCATGTATTCAGTGGACTCTGTGTCCCTGTCCTCGGTGGACTCTGTGTCATGTATTCAGTGGACTCTGTGTGCTCTTATGTCTGTGTAGCTGTGTGCCTCAAAATTTGGTCATGACTTCCTGTTCTCTGCTCAGAGACACAGAATTCGACCTTTAGCTTCCTGGTTCTAGGCCTATATAGATTTAAACTTGTGGCTCTCGTTTACACATAACACATTTTGTTCCTTTGAGACTTTTAAAACATTATTGATGTGTATTTAACTTTAACATTACTTTTAAGTATTTTATTTCATTTTTTTTTTATTTTTAAGTCTCCTCTTTTAACACAGTCTCCTTGTGGATTTGTGTCTTCAGTGGTCCTCAAAGTTCCACTTCATTTTCCGCATTCACTACACATCCCATTAACAAAAAACAAAGTGCATGGGTTTAACTGGAACAACAGTAGCTGTGCTACTAATCCACAGCAGTAAACAAAGTAAACTCAACACACAACACTGTATAAACCTCTCAAAATAATTTTTACATCCAGCTACTGCCGCAGTCTACAAAGCTTTTTATTCAGTGGTTAAATGTAATTATCAAATCAATTATTTACTTTTATGTTGGATCCACATTTTTCGTTTTCAAGGTAGAATATAAAAACACACCTTGCCTTGTAACCATGTTTTATTAATACTTCTTATTTCTTTACAGGATAAGACATAAGGCATAAGGCCTTGTAACATGAGTGCATGTAAGACGGAGGGTTCATATGTGAGTCCTGCCTTCAGTCACAGTAACTCAGGACTTTCTTTTGAGAAGCTGCTATAGGTGAACAAAAGCAGTGTGCTCTTTGTCTCACCAGGTTCAGGTGTAAAACCAATGCAAACTGTGAATTTGCAGCTTGTTTCCACATTACCTGAGTGAGTTCTGTTACCTTGCACCAAAATAAAAAGTGTTTGTGATAGTGTTTTTGTTGAGACAGATTGCATTTGGGGCTTTAATAAACCAATGGTAGCTGTCTTGTTGTGGTCTATAAACAAATCAAATACAGTATTTTTGTCAAATAAATATGGTCTGTGTGTTTCTAATATGTCCCCAGCCACTTAAGGTAATTTAGTTCCATTGGGAAAGCTGTTTGATTTTTGACACATCGGGAGTGCAACTCATTTTTTAGCTTGCAGAGAGTGCGAGAGAGGCCTTGAATAGCGATGCACGCTGTAATGCAATTTTAGTTTAGCAGAAAGCTTTATTAACAAACTTTTTTCAACATCACTTTCAGCACAGGGGTTTTGAGCTGATGTTAAAAAAATGTTATCCTCTCTCAAGGTTACGCTTTCTCTCATTTCCCCTGATTCCACTGATTCTTCTTGAAAGTAATTGTTTCGCACTATGGCTGTTTCAGGCTATATGAGTTATTAGCTGGATCCTCTGGCAGGAGTGTGGGCTAAATGGAACGGTGTCAAGAGGCTGGCTGCCCTGCTGCTTTGTGTGTGGGTGGATGACTGGGAGTTAAGTAACAACAGCCAAGGGAATGCAGACGGAATTTATTTGTATTTTTTTCTGTTTAGACATCTGTAAATGATCCTGTAACATATCGTATATATTCAAAGACAGATTCACCTTCAGCACAGTTTAAATGGCTAAATTAACATATATTGTTTGGTCTCTAGAACGCGTATATGCACACAGAAATATACTGTAGGTAATACAATCACCTTTTCCAGGTAACGTTAATTTACCACTTTAACATTGAATTTACAAAAAACGCAATTTTACTTTTAATTGTGAAGCCAATGTAAAAAATGTAGGGCAGTGGAAAGTACTCAAATTTGCTATAAAATGTAGTGGAGTAAAGGTTATAAGTACATGCTTTTAATGATTTTATTTACTTGACAATCTTGAATCTACTTGACAATATTTCTTAAGTACAGTAACAGAGTATTTTTACTTAGTTACACACCACATACAACCACAGTAAAGATCCTAGAATATCACTTACTATAAAAAAAAATGCTGCAGTTTTGCCAAGCCTCTTATGTATTTTAAACATATTATATTTACTTTCAATGTGAAAAAAAATAGCATTTGCTGAAATATAAGAAGGAAACCTTTTAGTGTTTTCAAAATGTTGATACTCTTTTCACTGCCTGAGTTTTGTTGAACAAATAATGATGTATTTTCGCTCCTTCAGCGTTTGTTATAACTATGAAAATAGGATGAACAGGAACACCTACAGGGTAGAAAGAAAACGGGGACACCGAGTACATAAACGCACCATAGATGTGATAATAATCCTGGGAAACATATGCAAATAAAGAAAAAGAAGTGGCACAGCACTCACTCACACACTCACACACACACACACACACACACACACACACACACACACACACACACACACACACACAGACTGTACATTAAAAATCCAGGCCAGCACCGGAGCACTGTCAGATTGTGGAGCACCGTCGTTCTACTACCGACTCATGTTTCGCTTCAAGTGACTATAATGACACACAGCTCATTGATGCCCACTACGCTCCTCCTCCCAGTGGTGTACTACATTTTGTTGTAGTGAGTTTTTCTCACAATAACATATGGTGCCTTCTCATGCACCAACATTATGACTAGGGTTGTCCAAATACCAATACCAGAATTCGATAATCACCAGTATTAGTGCATCTTGTTCTTGTGTAAGTTTTCATTTTTGTTAAAGTGGTTATGAAACATTTTTTGATAATACATCTAAAAACTCCCCTATGTATGTTTCAAATATAGGTACTTGCATTTGTACTCTGCAATAAGTACAAATTAAGTCATTGTTAACATTAAAGCATGAACTTAATGTGTTGAATGCAGGAAACATTGGAAAGAAATTTTAAGGAATTTCCAAGCTTACTAATAGGACGTTTTGCCAAAGAAAACTTGTATGTTTTGTAACAGACAATACAGGGCTTTGCTTCAGGTGTCATGAATAGAGAGTGTAAGAAGAAAGCCAAGTCAAAGATAAAATGATCAAGAAAGCACTCAAACTATGGTCACAGACACAGGTGCACATCAGAAGAAGCTTAGTTTGAAGGGCAGAAGGTCAACCACCAGGCATTATTACAGTTCAGAGACTTTAAAACTACGCTGACCGAGATGTGACACTTGCATACAGAAAGTGAATGCCTGGGTGATGCTAGTCACTAACAACATTTAACTCAAATAAATGCCTTAGAGATCAGAGTCAGCCTTTTTTCATCGTATATTCCTTTTAACAACTGCTCTAGTCTACTTTGTAACCAAGAACCTGTGTATTGAAAGAAGGACATTCCTACACATAGCTATACTCTACCTGGAATTTAAGCATCCATGTCTATATTATGTTGTTATCTCAATGTCACAGAGAGTTACAAAGACTCCTTCTCACTTTCTGTTGCTTTTTCTCATTTAAAAACTCATCTGCACAAACATAAAAGTGGCTTGTGTTTCTCAGAAACTTACATTACTATGGAGTGCAGCTTATGTCAGTGCAGTTTTCAGCCATGTAGGACTGGAAGCCACCAAGACCTTGGTCAGCTGACTTTTTATTCTGGCCCCTCAGACACTGCCCTGCCCCGCAGCAGTGTCTGCCTTAGTGTATGAGCTGCTGTTTGCCCTAGTCCAAATGGAAACTCAGAATGGAAAACACATTATTCACTTTGTGGGGTAAAGTTAAAAAAGCAAGGGAGAGACAGAGCAGGAGAGCGACAAAGAAGGTGGTAATCTGAGTGGATCTACGCGCTGATCCTCTTTGGCTCTTATAGTGTGTGTAGGAGGTCACATGAAGCCTGAGCTGTGGGATAAGATGGGCAGGGGGAGATATGGATATTTGAATCGGGTGAAAGTCACCAAGAGCAGATTTAGAAAGCACTGATTCTTAGCAGCTTAAAAAATATGGAAAATCCTCTGTGTTCTTCACTTTTTTCTTTCTTTGCCTGTTTTGCTGATCTCCTCATAAGAACTGCACATGCTAAGAGACAGAAACGCTGAGCTATAGAACATCTTAAGAGGTCTATCAGGTCAATGGCAATCACACCAGCAACAGCTGTATTGCTAAAAGGTCTGAATTGAGTCAAGGCAGTGTACAGTAGATAGGCTTAGGTCAAAAGTGGCTGAAACGCTGCAAATAGTCCAGATGGGTCAGTAGCACGGTGCAAAGCCCTCCTTAACCTGCTGGATCAGAGACTCAACAATACTTCAGCTAAAGTCGAGATCACACACAACCTCCCACTCACACATGCAGCCACATCACAGACGACTGCACCAACCAAGTGTCTGAACAGTTTAAAAATTCAATCCACATTGTTGAAATGTAAGGTCATAAAGCTCTGCTCGCTAGTTTGTTTATGTAACTGCTGCAAAATGGCTACTGTCGTGCTTTATGGATTCAATGTCATAAAAAGATCAATTTGTTTCTTTGGGAATAAGCAATAATACAGTGCATTTAATATTCCTTTTTACAGACTTGTTTATTTTCATGTAGACTGAAGCATTAGAGATGCCATTATAAGACGGGCTAAATTGGGCCGCGGGGGTTTGTCTATAACCCATAACAGGCAACGTGATTCTGAAACATTTATGCAACATCGCACAACATTACAGCTTTTACCACGTGTGATGGAGAGTTTTAGTCCCAGTGGAAAATCAAGACGCTATAAATACAGGGAGTAGGTTTTTGCATGTTTGCATTGCCTCACAAATGCAAGTAAATTCCTGTTAAATTATGCACTTTACAACTTTAAATGATTTGGACATTGATAAAGACTTAATAAAAAAAAGCTAATTGTGTGGATCAAGCCATTGTCCTTTAAATGAGTAATATACCAATATTTTACAACTTGTGATCTAAAGCTTATTACAAACCATTACAAATGCATGTTGTTAACCAATTCTTAAACATGTCAGGCATCAGAATCAGAAGAGAAGGCGCATTGATGACACATCTGTATGTTGCCCTTAGGATGTAACAGTGTCACTTGTCACATATGGGATTACACACATGACTAAGGCAGATTTTTTTATTTATATTCTGAGAATATTCACCAGGCAACAGAACTATAAAATAAAATGGCAACATAAGTCAGGTTTAGGGCACATTGTTATCAGAGCTGTACCAGTGCTGTGACTGTGAAATGAAGAATACACTTTTGCTGCTCTCCGCCTACTGGGCTAACACTCTTCGAGTTCAACACAGCGGTTTTGATATCCGCTTGCTGACATTGAGTACAGGGCCTTGAAATTCTATCCTACACCAGATTTGATTCCTTACCATACACTTTTGGGTAAATCCAGCCTCCTGGACAGGTGCATTAACAAGCCCCGTGTTTTTGTGTACTCCTCTTAAGAACAAGATACATTTAGGAAGATGGGAAACACAAACTCCCAATCCTATCTCTTTTTGGGGAGAGAAAGTAAAATAACCGATCCATTATGCGAGCTCCACCCCTGCTGCGTTTCCCTGATTCCTCTAAGCTATTAACAGCTTAGGACACAAATAGATCACACAAGATATTAAAACGCAGCAGGATTCTAACAGTTTAAAAGCCCCACCGTAATCTTCTGCGGGGAACAAAACAGGTTTGAATGCAGTGAAATTATTTTTTCTCTGATCCTGCCTTCATTTTGGGGGTTATTGTTTAGTATTCATATTTGATTGTGTGCACTTGTATTGACGATACAGATGAAGAAGCCACAGGTCACAGATAAACTCATCAGTTTCAATTGAGCATCCACATAAACACTCATACTCACTTTGTTCTTTTTCCTTTTTTTTTTTTTTCACTCTACAATTATAATCGAATAGCATTCAATTTCCCTGTAGGCTGCTATTGTGCTGAAATGTTCAAGTTTGTGGTCACAGTGTTATAAGAGCTGAAGGAAATGGAAAATACAGATGTGGGTTTTGCTTTTTAAAATATTTTATTAGAGTTGCTGTCTTGTACTTTTACTTGCTTGACAGTGTACTGCAAAAGAAGAGGAAAAAACTAGAGCAAACAGCAAACAAAGGGTTTTAATTAGTGTCCAGAAGCACAAAATGGTCTCTTCCAACACTGATCAAAACAGCAAAAATTAACATATCAAGCGTATTTGTGCTCAGTATTGGGGAATACTCAAGGTTAAGTGCAATGTCTTGAGATATATCCGTAAATGTAAAGGGAATTTAATATCCACATAACGGACTTAGATCGTCTTTGTCTGCTAAATCCACTGGATCTCATCCCCCACTAACTCTGATTTAATGACTGCTTCAGATTTGACTAGGTTTTAATGCCTATTTGCCTTATAAAATCCACACGGAGAAAAATAAAATACAGGCAGACATAATAAACACAGGGGCAGTTTAAGTGATTATGTTGGTGTGCCTTCACAATCTAAATCCATGAAAATCCATGAAACTAAATCCAGCGAAATAGCACACAGGATGCTTGTGTTTGCTTTAAGATGTACTGGTTTCAAGCAAAGGGCTATTTACAAATTCAAAATTGCACAGGGTCTTTTTGACAGCTTTTACCCTGACCTTTTCCTAATGTTACAAAGTGCAACATTTCCAGATGTTCAATTAAATGGGCTATAAGCCTAAAGATATTATGATGTTATGGTTAGAGGATTTAGTCAAGTGGCTTTAAAAAAATCCTCATAATCTTCCTTTCCCTATTCAACCAAAACGAGAACCAATATGAAAAAGAAAAACAAGAACAAGTTGTTTGCATATCACAACGAGTATTCATGTTTCCAAATTTAAATTACTTGGTAAAAGACAAAAGCTTTTTTTACGCCTCACAGGTAGCAGCTGCGCTAATAGCATTTATTAAGCAGCTAATTTGGCATAAAAAAAGAACTGATTTTCAATTCAAGTAACATGATAAACTCCTAGTGTAACCCGTTTGCAGCATAATCATTTGTCTGTGAAGGTTCTCAGTCATCCAGGTCATCTTGAAGAAAAGGTTAAAGCAAAAGCATCCGGACTCAAATGAAAAATAATTCTGTCAATTCTGAGATCAACTGGTAAGAGAGCTGAGCGTTATCTCTAGAGGGAAGAGTTTCCCCTGATGGACCAGGCTGTTCTGGTCTCATAGCTCTGAAAGAGAAGAGTGACTCCTGATGTGAGAGTCGTTCAAGGCTCAGAGTCGTTAGTAACACTGCTCCATTCAGGTGTTGTTGTTGTTCTAGGATGAAACTCTTTTGAAGTAAGTTTCAAAAACCTACTTTTGCTCTCACATCAGGAATCACACGAGACAAAACATCTTCACCTTGAAAACTAAGTCCAGATGCTTTTGCTTTAACCTTTTCTTCAGCATATTCCAACTCCTTCAAGCTATTGCCTTTACATGTGTTTTAATCACTAAAGAAACAATATATGTTTAATCAATGAATGCATATGACTAAAATAACATAGCATCATATTAATGGGGTTTCCTTCTCGCAACAACTCCACTGCTCACTTATTGCAATGTACAGTAGGTATATGTTATGCTTTGTACAACTTGTGTTCCTGCCGATAAGTCATCTCAAGCACACATTAACAGAATCAGAATGGTGTCTAGTGGTGTCGCTGCATTTATAAAGCTTTGGAAAAAAAAGAGCTTTAATCAAGCAAATGTAAATCCCACAAGCCCCAATGCGAACATCAAATACATGACACTTAAAAGGAACAATTGAAAGTATAAAGGCATAGATAACTTCACAGTGTGTATCAAAAGTTAAACCATCCTTATCAGACCTTCCCTTCTCAGTTACAAGCATATCCCGCAATAAACGATAAAAAAGAGGCAGTGCAAACTGCAGAACATTATACACAAAGCCATGTGACACATTACCACATCACAAGAGGAAGCTACACAGACTAGACACGCTGGACGACACCTGCTCACAGCTAAACCTTAAGCACAGGTCAGCTCACTAGTAGTTACAAATAGAGCTTCCACTCTCGCAATAGTAATCTCCGAGGGCACAATACTATCACGCCATTCACTCGTGTTATTACTCACCACCATGTCTCTGTAAACATCACATATGAATGGCTCAGGCTGCCATTGTGTGTATGTGATGAGATTAAAATCAACCCAGACATTCATCTATTCTGCAGCAGAGGAGGAGATTGAGGGGGGCAGGCTGATATGATGGCACTTCCACAATGGATTACATTACTCTATCTTACGCTTTTGCTCTCACTTTTGATAATAGACCCTAAAATGTTTGTCCTTTGTATTGGCCTACACCACAGTAAAGAAGAAGAATGTAGAGCCACTTTATGTCATTATAAATCTCCAAAGTCGGGAAATTTAAGAAAAGGGCATCTGGGTGTAGTTTTGAAGGTGAATGTGTAAAAACTCTGAACCATCTGAAGCTCATGGACTACAGAATTGGAGAGGAGATGTTGCAGAAACTAAATTCCTTCCACCATCTAAAGGGAAAGGTAAATTGGTGAGTTGGCTTGGTTGTAATGAATGTATAAATCAAAGAGGTTGCTTACACAATGCCAAAAAATAAATAATGGTCGCTGGCAAAATCAGAAAATGCTGTCTTCACTGTTTACATGAGAAGGCAGCAGGTCCCAACTGTACTGAGGCTAATAAACGGCCAGAGGAATCTGTATGACTTTAAAGGTGCACTCACACTGGGAATAAGCACGTTTTACAACACACCACGTTTGAAATTGTGAATGCTTCATTGGATAAAAAGACGAGATTAATAAGAACAGTGAACAATAGTAGCAGACTCACTATTTACTATCCTAACTTACTATCCTAAATCCAATATCTTCGTTCTCTGTAACTACATATGCTGATTTTGATTAAGCATGGGTTCATTAGACAATTCAACCATATACATTTTGTGTTTTACTAATAACACAGTTTCTAATTAACCTTTTGAATTGTGCGTCTATTTAAAGCAGCTGCTCTCTCCAATCGCTAAGCTACGTCTTACTGGGTTAATTCCCCAACGGAAATGAATAAATGCTAAATCGTTTTATCTTGGCGGGGATGATTAAATGTATGTTACAGTGTGTATATTGTAGAAGTAATAATGAGGATAACCATTAGTTAATGTAATAGGCTGCAATCTACAGGCAGCGGCAGGCAGGGCAGTTGTAGCATGAGTCGTCTATGCACTGTACATTCATTCATTTTCTTTTCTGCTTGGTCCTGTTAGGGGTCACAGGTGATTTGGGCCTATCCTAGTAACTTTGGGCCAGAGGCGAGGTATACCCTGGACAGTGGACAGGTAATTGCAGGGCTGACACTTAGAGACAGACATCCATTCAACAACCATTCACTTTCACGTTTATTAACTATGGACACTTTAGATTTTGACCTGTACATGTATGTGTTTGGGAATAGCTGAACAGAACCCATAGTAACACGGGAAGGACATGCAGACTCTTCACAGATAGGCAGGAGTTGGCAGAGGATGTCCGAGGCAGCCGGGGTTTGAACTCACAACTTTCTTTCCGTGAGGCTGGAGCGCTAACTACTCTGTCAAAGAGAATGTGCTGCTGTAAATACTACAAACCCTGTAAAGTGTTATAAGAAGGAACAATTTTAATTTACTTTATTACTCATTGTGCCGTTGGCTCAGTTGTTGCCTTTTCCTATTGTCTTCCTTCTTTATGTGCCAGAGAACATGAGCCTTCATTAAACATGTTTAATCGTGCAGTGATACCATGTTATTTTAAAAATGCTTGTGATCACAGCAAATCCCATTACGTCTAAAAATCCCTCTTTTAACGACAGAAAAAAAGCTTTTGCCCAAAGGCTAAAACAGGTCACCAGAGACAAGAGTTAAACAGGAACACACCCACGGAAAGAAGGGTAGAAAGTGAGATGGGAAAACCATAACAGCAATCTAATCCAAGCTACAGTTGACTGTAAATGCTCCTCATTAGAATAAATGACTTCATTACAATAAAGATGTGTTCAACCACCCCCTGTGTTTCAATGAATGCCACTGTGGAGCGATTCATTGAAGTGTGCTCAAGTAATAGCGCTTCATATGCAGTCTGTGGTATTTACACTTATCCTCGCAATGTGCTGGCCATAGTCTGCATGTTCCCGCATTGAGCACCTGCATATGCTGCGATCTACATGACCCAGACACACAGCTGTCTCGCCCAGATACCACAAGTCACTGCCTTTCTGTGCTTATTAAGACATTGAAGCTTTTAGCACCTAGCAGCACTAATCCTATAGCCTTATGCTCCCTGCTACTGACGCCAAAAGGCCTCGCACAGAGGCTCTTCCCACTCTCTTCCCCTGTGTGAGAACATCTGTGAATGTTTGTGATGAATGGATGAAGCAGGAGAGGGGCAAATGTGTGTCTGTGCACCACGGAGGTCAGCGAGGAGAGAAAGAGCGAATGAATGAGCAAAGGGAGAAGGCGTATAGTAAAAGAGAGGATGGATGTGTGCTCATGGGTGAGGGGAGTGTACATGAAATGCATACAAAAGCATCTACATGCACTCTGTCCCGAGGTTTATGTCCTGCGTGTCAGCCGCTGTGCATGTTCTTTGTGTTTGTGTTTTCTTATGTGCACTGTTGTGTGTGTGTGTGTGTGTGTGTGTGTGTGTGTGTGTGTGTGTGTGTGTGTGTGTGTGTGTGCCTGTGCAAGGCCGAGCTAGGTTAAACTTGTACTCGTGAAGGGTTCCCAGAAGAGATTAATCATCCTGTGGTGGAATGCAGCATCGCGGTCATAAATCATCACCTGACCCTCTCCCTCGCTCCCTCTCTGCCACACGTAGCATCAAAGGCAGGGTAAAAGAAGTGTCATTGCGCATCTGCAGTAAACAAGCAGACAGCAGCCTTGACAGCAGTGTGAAGGGGGAAAAGCTAATTAATAAATACCAGTAGTGTCCTATTTACTGACTATGTAATAAACATAAAATTTGTATTCTAAAATTTCTAAAATCATTTCTTTGACAGGTGGTTTAGTGCGCAGTAGCCTATCCCAGCAGTTTTGGGCCTGAGGCGGGGTACACCCTGGACAGTGGCCAGTTAGTCGCAGGGCTGACATATAGAGACGGAAAGTGACAGACAACCATTCACTCTCACATTCATTCATTAGTGACACAGAGTTAGAGTTGCCAATTAACCTATACATGCATGTCTTTGGACGGTGGGAGGAAGCCAGAGTACCCGGAGAGAACCCACGATAACACGCAGACTCCTCACAGAAAGACCAGAGTCGGCCGAGAATGTTTGAGTCGGCCGGGTTTTGAACTCACAACCTTCTTGCTGTGAGGCAGGAGTGCTAACCACTCTGCCACGTGCATCCACACAAAAAACAGGAATGGTCTACTGCAAACTGCAGATAGCAAAAGATTACATCTACAACAAAAGTTTGGAGAAGAAAAAAGTATTGGTTAAAATGTAATAAATTGAATTAATAACTTGCCACATTTAGTTGCTTTTTGTATTACTATATAGCCATAAGAGGTCACCTAAGCATACCCAGAGTCACATTGAAATAGGTTGGTTTATTAATGCCACCAGCTGCTAAAACAGGGAGCTTTAAATATGCATGTATCTTATAAACCTGATGCATACTTCAAAAGGCACCTTCAGCATCAGCAGAGGACAAAAAGGGACATTAATCAAACACCATTATATAAACACCTGCCGTTGACGGGCTTGAGAATCTGTGTCTTCACACGCAAATATTGACTTACATATTCACTGCAGGCTGAGTCTGACACCAGTTCTTTTTGCAGTGCTAGTTTTATTATTAATGGGAAAAGACATGCAAGTGTTCTTATGAGATTGTTTCACTTCCATTTTCCCAACAATGACTGTGGTTAGGGCAGCTACAGTATAATTCAATCTGCTTCTCAAATGTTCAAGGGCAGCTGGGAGCCAAGAGACAGTGTAGAACAAATGTTTTCATCATAACTTTACACCACCCGCTGTGATTTCTGTAGCAGAGTGTCACTGTATTACTGGGCATCTTGCAACCCAGGTTGTAAGAAAAGCCTTCCTTGGTTATGTTCAAGTACAGGAAATTGATTCTTTAATATTAAAAATTCAACGGCTGAGTTTTATTACTTTCCCGAGCCTTTTCCTGTTCCCTCGTGGAGTGGGAAAATATCACAGTTTATTAAATTACTTCAGTGAAAAGTCTCGAGGGATGCCATCTTAACTCTCGTTCTTCTTCACAAGGCCATTTTAGACTGTAACTAGACATGCCTCCTTAGGAAGAGAGGATGAGAAAGGAAATAAGGGTATGCAGCCTGAGGATCAAAGGTGTAGTACAGTTGCAGAATTCAATAGGTCCTCTAACTAATTTGTTGTTTTTCAATCCACTGTGAAAACATGGATCACGATGATCCTTACAAGACTACAAGACTATGTCCACACTACTTTTTTAAAAGAAAACTCTATCCACACAAGCATTTTATTGAAAGTACCTGCTCTTTTTCTTGGACCATAGTCACTGGAGAAATTGAAAGTTCACGTACATTAAACAATTGCCACATCTCTAATACATCTATTGGTAAGTCTATGCACATACAGTACATATGAACATCTATCTTGTCTTCAGCTTTAAACTCTTTGTCGAGTTGGTTGTGGAGACCAGCCCTCGTACTACGTTTAACAGAAGAGCACTTTGAAATCTAAAAAAAAACAAGGTTATTAAGTTCTCTGGCCCAAATGAGCATCAACAATCAGCTTTTATTACTTAAACTACACTTCCTGTCAAAGAAGAATAAGGGTCAAGGGTTGACTGACTTGTTGAACCCAGCACTGGCTACACAGCCTTTGAAGGAGAAGCAGGGTTTAATATAAAAAATAAAAAAACAGCAGAAGCTATGTCTATTATTCTCTACTGAGAAAAGAGAAAAATAGAACAATGTGTGGAAAGATCTTAAACAGAAATAGTAGTATGGCTGCATATGAATCTTTTGCTTTGTTCACCTTGCAAAGCAGGACAAGAAATATGACTTGATTTATTGTACAATATCTTAATATTACTGGAGAAGAAGATGTAGCCAGACACTCTATAGTAATATTTTTTGTAAAGTATTGTGTGGAAAACATTTCTACATTGCCATTATCAAGCTATAACATAACTAAAAGTCTAAATTGAACCAGGAAACTGAAAGCAAAGCACTATGAGCATCTAAAAAGGGATGACTTAAAACCAGTCGGTCAGCTGTCAGACAGATGTAGTAAATATCATTCCCCTCTGCCATTGCTTCCAACACAAAAACCCACAGGATCCATGGGCATGGTAATCCAAGATGAAGGCTGTTCTCTCCAAGCGTCACTTTTTCGAAAGCACAGCTAATGTCGGGTGTCACACACCACACACATGCGGACACTGTAAGGAGAGCACAGCAGTCTGAGCTACAAACGTGCCTTTAAAGAACAAAAATCAGGCCATAGAGGTCAAGGAGAGAGTTGGGCACAGATTTGTCACAGTATAGCCTTAAGACTATACACTGGTATAAGAAAAATCTGACACATTAGTTGTAATTAGTATATCATATCTGAGCTAAGTAGAATGAGCGTTTCTGAAAGATCCCAGCAGTATCCTCAAGCCCTTGTCAGTTTTGCCTGTCACACTGTTTCTACATACTCTTTAGTTTTCTTAGCTTCCCAAAGGAGCACAATTAATACTGGAAGTTGACATGTTGAAATGTGAAACAAAGAGGACAATGGCGCATGAATGGCTCACACTGAGGACTTCACAGCCAGGCCAGACTAATGTGTAGGGGGACAATAAGCAGCGCACCACTGGATACAGTCAGTCCAAATGAAAAGGAGAGTCCACACTTACCAAAAGCTTTCTGACTTTCTATTCCGTCCCCCACCATAAAGTTTGGGACTATAGAAGTGTCTAATAAAAATAACACCAGAAGTGTTTTTAAGGTTTGTAACCAACTGTTGATTCTGTTTCAGTCAGAATAAGTTTGTTAAATAGTTGAAAGATCATTGTATTGTAAACCAACCGGCTTTTTCAGACACGCTCACATTTTGACAATTTTGATAATTTTTTTTTTTTTTTTTTTACAAATGAATACAAAATGGATAGTGAGACTGAAGGTAATCTAAGGATAAATGCTTTCTTTATCCAAACAAGCATCTTAGTAAGTCTAAACTAAGTCCCAAAGACTAAAGCCATTAAAACGTATAGCAACATGTTGCTTTAGCTGTACTGTTGAGGGATCATTCATTCATCCATTCTTTGGTATTTTACCTTATTAAAAAAGGTAAAAAAGGTAAAAGTAAAAACAATGTCAACACTAAGCACCAAATTACTACTTCAAAACCAAAACTAATACTATGATGAAATCCTACAAAGGTGAACAATAATTATACCTGGGATAATATAAGAACATTTAGTTATAAAACATTCAACAGACTTGATTTTCTCTCTAAAAGACACTCTGGGCTCTAAACATGCTACAAATTTGCACTGGTGTATTCACAAACATTCACCTCACTGTACTGTTTCATTTTCTAACACTGAGTGGGTACAAAATTGGTTGGGAAGGACACAGTGTATTAACTAGATTCTCAGTACCAACATGGGTCACGCCTGTGGTGTGAAAATGGCATTAGTGAAACCGGGCCCTTGAGGTTTCTGAGGCTCTTTTCCATCTGTTTGTGTGTGAATGTGGAGAGTTGCATCGGTCGACGTGCAGTGGAAGGGGTCACACTGAAGATGGCTGACCTCTGAACAGCCCCACAGCCTCAGAGTGTGGTTTATGTGCATGTGCGTGCACATTCTCCGACGTGTGCATGCATTAGGGTTATTGTGTGAAGCCTTCAGTCTTTAATCCTCTAATCTGCTGAACCCTGGAAATCACTGCAGTCATCTGTCAGCCAGGTCAACGCAGGCTACGGGGCAACACGAGCACATAGGCTCAAATACGTACAAACGCACACAAACAAACACAGGCACACACTCAATGATAGTCATTTATTCCACAGGGCCAGCCTCATTGCAGACTAATGAAGATTGATGCTCCCTTTCCCAGGCCTCACAGGTGTTGCAGTAAAATATATGTATAAATACGTAACCCACATAGAGAAACCGAGAGAGCATGGGAAGAGATTCATTAACAAAAAATTTTAATTCTTCTCCATTCATTTCATTTATAAATTAACACATACCCGCTACAAAACTATTTGCTTCTTTCTTAAGCTTGATCTTACCCAGGTTTTAAGAATTGTCAGTATCATGAAATTACCATTTCAGGATACTGCCCATAATGGGTAAATAAAAACCATCATACAATTTATTAAATACTTTTATATACACATATAATATGTAACTGCTGCAGATCTTCACTTTTGGAGTAGTTATAATTAATATTATGCAACATTGCTGTATGGGAAAAGTTAATAGGTTAATTTGATTTTGTTTTAGCTCTTTCTCTGTACAGTTTGTTTTCAGATGTATTTTATTCCAGATACTGCATTTTATATTTAAACTACATTAATTCCAGACCAAAAAGGTCAAGGAGCTTGTAAGTTTTTTTTTAATATCCAACATAGCTGTATTTAAATTATTCTAAAAATGTTCATGTACAGCGTATTACCATGGTAACAGCTAAGAGTTAATCCTGTTGAATAGTTTTGAAGGTCCACTAAGGACATGGACTACTCAGACCCTAGAGTGCAGTCTAAACCTCTCAGGCCTGTTTGTGTGCCAAATGGGACACCCTGAGGGCTTGTCTGGAGATTGTGGTTGACACGACCTGCTGCTGTCCAGAGTGAGCTCCTATTAGCACTTAAGACTTGAGACTCCTAACACATATAGCCATGCCCCTCTAGTTATCATGATTACGTCTGACAGGTAAAGGATTTAAGGACTGCTGTTCTATTTAAGCAAAAGCAGACACTTGAAAGGCCACATCATGCACTTGCTTCTATTTGTGTGTCGTTGAATATTTTCTGCTAAAGCAGTGAGGAGCGATCAAAAAGCATGCAGAGATCAGATGGACCGAGTCAGGGCTAAAGGTGGAGGAGGAGATTCTGTGAAAGGCCGCAGAGACAGAAACGGTCCGATTGAAGTGTGAATCTTAGCAGGACGCCTCATCATCATCATCAAGATCTGTGTGTGGCATCTGCAGTGTGTTTTCATGTTATAAAAGGTGATGATGAGAGGCGCCAGGCTCTAGGAACTACAGCTGGTGTGTGGGCCTCGTCCCTTGACGCCCAACTTGCTCTTGAAAGTTTCTCCGACCCACAACTTGACGCATGCATATGACATTGACAGATCCTTAACTAAGAGTCCCAGGAGATGAATATCGATTATGTACGTCCTGCAGTGTTACAAACCCAGCTGCAGCTCGAGGGGAGTGTGGCTTTTAGTCTCAGTGATACCAAAAACACTGAGTGGCGCCTGCCAAGTCATTGAGAATTATAAATAAAATGTTTATTTGTGTTTTGGACAGGTTTTAGTTTAAAATAAGTAGCCTAAAGCAAGTTAAAAAGTCTAGAAAATGATTATTATTATTTTTTTAGTTAAACACTATGACCCATTAATACACAGGTTAGAGAAAATGCACTCATGTAGAGGTTTGGGAAACTGTGAAGGCAGCAGGATAAAATATTAAAATTCAACACAACTCACAGAGAGCCTGTCGAATTTTGTTCTGAGACTGGAGCAACACAAAGACTTGAAAAACATTCTTTGACACTCATATAGGGCACTAGAGGAGACGTCAGAATTCGTGCGCAACGCTGCGACGCAAAGCAGTGGCCATCCTGAGGACACACACAGAAGGAAGACGAGCGGTAATGACAGCTCGAGCAGCCAATTAAAGCTCACACGTACAGCCATCTTTGTCCATGCAAAGTGAAAGCATCTATTACTTGGGGCCAAGTCTGTCTTTCTCACGCAAGAGAGTGGCAGGATAATGAAGAAAAAATGATGCTGCTGCTTTGCGGAAACGCGTCTGTGGGGGAAGTAAAAGGTTATGCGAACCATTGCCCCTCAAGACACGAGCTTAACATTCAACACTAGCCATTAAGGCGAGCAATGACACGAGTGATTTAAGTGGTTTCTCGTGGGAATGCAGATCTATGTGTAGCGTCTCAGCGCCGCCATGCATAAGGTCACTTATGTCCACGCAGCTGGACCAATGACACATCAACGACATCCTCAGCTACGGTAAGGAGTCCTGCGAGGCGAAGGTTAGCCAGAAACACGCTCACACAGAGACTGGGAAAGCGATTTCAATAGAAGGCACCTCAATGTCATCGCTTCGCATTGCCCTCCCCGTCCCTCCTGCGTACACACATGTGCTGTACGGGATGTGTAAACAATACGAGTGCACAGTCTCAGCATCACTTTCAGCACGTAGTGAAATATCACATACCTGTTTTCACTTGTGAGGTCCGGCAGAATCCTGCTTCTTCAACTTTTCCTGTACTCCACTCGAACAGCCCGAAGCGACTTGCCACTTGCCTAACGCATACTTTTCTTTTGCCCCGTCTGATCTGACGCGTAGCTACAGTATACAGAGGAAGATGAGAGCACCGGGGTGAGCATATAAAGAAGGCAGCATCTCACCGAAACTGAAAATCAAACGGAGCAATCCATTCTAGCGTCGGTGATGGTTACAGAGCAGCTGATTGTAAGAAGCTAGGCTCAAACCGGACGGCTTTACGCAAGTGGAGCGTCTTTTTATAATGGAAAAAAAAAAAGAGCGGGATAAACGTGAGCTCCGGTCGACCAGTGTGAAGGCTATATGCGCGCAGCGGCATCCAAAGGAGAGAACGTTCACACATACACGGTACAGAGGAATGACCGAGGCTGGGTGTGCGCGCGTTCACTGCCAAGCCAAAGTCAATGGTCCAATGGTCATTATCAGTGCATGTCGAGAGTAATCCACTGCTGGAGAGTGTTGGCTGCAGCAACTCTGTTCCTAAGACTTCACATATCAGCTGCACTCAAGACAGCTATTGAACTTAGACATTTGGTTTTAGCCTCAAACCTTAAATAATCCACTGGTGTGTCACTTATTGGGGTATGGAAAAGCATTAATAATTCTGCCATCATCAATGTTTCTCTTATACAAAAAGATCAGTTAAGAATAACAAATGTAATAATTTCAATATCATCCTTTTTTTATGTTTTAGTGACATATTGTAGTGTTGTTTTGTTCAGTTTTGAGCTTGTTTAGTAGTGTTAGCTCGAAATATTAAATCTTTCCAATCAATCCATCTAAACCAATTTAAATCTCATGGGAATTCTATCTGTTGGACCTTTTTTAGCTGACTGCAGTGCTGGTAGTTTGCCACTGGGTCATTGAATATGTGTATCTCATCTAAAAAGCATCTACAAAACATGGCAGTATAACTGACCTGGTCAAATCATTGTTGGTATGAAAGGGATGTGACAATTGTTTTGTAGATTTGGTTTCATTACGTGCTAATAAATTAAAGTTACCTACAGTTGTCAGTGGGTAATCGTTTTGACGTTTCTAAAGTTTAGACACTTTTATATTACAGTTGTTTGTTAAGTGTAGGTATAGCTGCAAGTGTGGCTGAGACCTTTTAACTTTATTTAAAGCCTAAGCAGGAAAATTGACTGTGGCTGTATTTTGCACATGCTTGCTTTGGGCATCTCTTTTGGCAGCCTTTAGTGCTTATTACAGTGGCCCTCGTGCATCTCTTTCTAAACAGTGCACACGCTGCACTGCAGGCTACTCTTCACATTAGCACACTACCTAATTTGCCTTTTCTGTATTAGCGGCAATAGGAAGGTGGAATAAAAGAAGCATGCAATTATGCACCATAACTAGGGAAAACATTGTTAACAGTTAGCCTATTGCCTCTCACTCTCCAAGCTGTAAACGCATATTTCCCAATGGAGGGATGATAATAACGGCTGCTTATTTGAAAACACCTTGTAAGGAGAACCTTGTGGCTCTTTTGATAAAGATTTCATTTCAGAGGCATTTTTATGCATAACCAGGGATTGGCAGGGGACACAAACCTCCCACTTTTGACTTCACCTGTTTATTTGTTTTAACTATTTTGCTCCCAGTTTTGTTACAGATAGAGAAAGATGTACAGTATTGATCTATTGTTTGAGATTTGTCATCTTAAATCCTAAAAACTTGATTTATATTTTCAGATGGCACAGTTAAATCCAGAGTGAAGGGTGAAAGAAAAGAGGGGAGGGAATCACTGGATCTCTAGTGAGTAACACAGGTGCAGTTTCAGATGAAAAATGTAGATGAGCCTAGGATGGCGTACTGAACCATTTTAAAGTCCCCAAGTGAAAACCTATAAAAAAAAAGAGCTTTGAATTGGGCGCACAGAACCATTTTTAATCATGCAGGTGCAGCTTGTTCAAAGACTTGCAGTTCCCCCATACTGTCCATTAGTGAGTTTTTATTATTTATTTAAAGATAATGAACTCATATACTATATTCCAATAGAAGATACACGCTTGTTGACTAAAATGAATTGCTACTAGCCATAGGTTGCCTGAACTCACCGAACCATAGAAATGTAGATTAATGTGATAAATACTACACTGACATCATTTATGGCGCCATGACCCCCCCTTATTTCCTTCCATCATGAGGATTTGAAAGTAAGGATGTCAGCACTATTAAATCTGTCCTTTCCACCCGTCTGCATTTAAGTCCGTGCATATGGACACACCTAGAGATTAGCCTTAATATGTCCTATAACAGGCCAACACATAGCCGCTGAGCATAGTCATGGAGAGTGGCCAGCGGACAAGTCCAGATTAGATCGTCCAGAAGCTGCAGCTACGGGTGGCTGACGAGCATTTTGCACATTGGTTTAAAACCATCCAACGTCCAAGTAGACAGCCGCCAGATTCTGCTTACAGGCTGCCCATGGGCCTCATCCTGCCGTAATGCGGGATCAGACCTTTGATGTCCTCCACCCTGTCTTTTAACACTTTAGAGCAAAAAAAAAAGGGCCTTCTGTACTTTATATTTTAATAATGTCACTCATTCATGTCATTGTCACATTATTTTCCAAAATAACTCGTTAGCTTCCTAGTTATGTTTTTTATATTTCTTTCCCATTTTCCATTTAATTGTCATTTTATACTGTGATTACAAACCACAAACATAAAACACAATGGTCATCATAAAATCTGACCTCTGAGTGAATGTCTTCAAATAGAGAAAAAATAATCCTGAGGCAGGTTATCAAACACAGTACGTGAGCTATGAATTAGCTGACCTTTCTCTCTATCAGGAGCCAATATTAGCACAAGCTATTATAACATATCAAAGCTTAATGCTTATGGCCAATGCTCTGGGGTCCTTGAGCCTCATAACACTCACTGGTTGTGAAACGCATTTGTGCCGCTATCTCCACTATTACAGACTGCATAGTGTCAGGGCTTCTATTTAACCTTGTACAACGAGTTCGCTCCTGTACATCCATCACTTCCAATCATATCTACGTCCTCAAGGGTTAATGCTCAATAATGTGGACAAACAGTGCATGTCCAGTGATGTGTACAATCTGGATGTGTTCCTCGCAGGCGCTGAGAGGAAGATGCATTGTGCTGTTAATTATATAATCAATTTGATTAATTCTAAAAATGCAAATGAGCTAATTAAAGGACCTGAACTTATAGAATTACCACTGATTAGCTGGATCAGCAGTATTCCTGCCCTGTGGATACACCCTTATTAAGCTATATTAACTGAAGCATTTCCCTATTCCTTATTAGTAAAACAGAGATGACAGTTGATCAAAACACTGTTGGGGGAAAAAAAAATCAGGCAAAAAGGAAACACCAGGATTATTCAAAGGAGCTTTATGTAAAATCATTTCTTTTTTACTTAATTATATAATATATATAATAATAATATAATCTATTATTATATTATTATCTAACAGTAGAGAGGGTTGGGAGCTATGAAAACAAATAGAAAAACAATTGAGTTTATGTTTTACTCTTAATGTTTTCTGCTAAAATGAGTGGTAGTAAATATAATGTAACATAACATGAGCAGCAACGTTTGCACCGTTTTCTTTTGCCTGGTGTCTTGACTAATGGGCCCTTCAAATGATGCTTTCCATAGTTTGTCATTTGATCAGAGCTCATTTTTAAATGTCAAGGCCACATATAGCTCTTTAAAGTATTTAGGAAGGATTTTGTGCTGCCCAAACTGAAGCCTGTTATTAAGAAGCTTTCAGGCATTTTTATCAGTCCATTTTCCTCTGTCTGTCTCCTTGTTTGTCTCCGGAGTAAACAACACTTTGAATATTTATATTTCTGCCCCTGCCACCATTTTCTTGTCTCCCTGGACGCCATAAGTGCGAGCTGGCTGATGCGGTAACAGGTACATCAGGGGAGTGGGAGAGAGTGCTTGCCAGGGGAGGGGGAGCAGGCTCTGGTTGGCACACAAGTCTGCCCGAAATTACATCAAGCAGCGGGGGGTAAATGAGCGTTTACAGTATATCTGAGAGGTAGGCTATGTGTTTGTGTGCATTCATATGTGCACAGTGTGTTTTTGAGGGATCCATCGGCATGAGGCTAGAAGCTTACAGGCAGCTTACAGAGCAGCAGGGGGTATGTGGTAGGGGGTATTTGAGGAGGAGGTTATGGGGTAAAACATGAGAGGAGGGGGGTGAGAAATGCTGGAGGGCTTACAGAGGAATAGGGCACAGCTGGTTTTTAATTGAGTCTCCCCCCTACTACACTAAGAGCTGGTGTGTGTGCCAAAACACACGCATACACTTATTTTTACTCAGCAATTTCCCAGCTGATGGCTCAGAGGAACTTAACACTTCAATATGGCAGCAGCCTTCATACGAAACCCTCCGCACAGTCTCTGTTGTGGTCATGTGACTGATAAAGAGCTCCACCAATCAAGGGCTCTGACAGCTGTGTGCACCAGTATAGTCCTCAGTCTTCCTCTTGCTTTACCTCAGCCTGCTATCTCATCTGGGAAAACCGGTGGAGTCACACACACAATTCAAACAGTCGCCTCTTCTGGGTTTAATGGCTTGTTATGAGATATGGCTCAGCATAATGCATCACTTTAAGAAGTGAACTTGAAGAGGTTCTTTTAATTTTCTTTTCAGGCAATTATTTGGTCATTTACTTTTACTCCAACAAGTGATTTAATAATAGGAGAGACGTCTAACTTTTCATTATGAATTCAAACAAAGATGCTTAAAACCAATCTTGACCAGGTATTTCAGAGGTTTATTTAACAATGCTCTGTGCAAAGAACCGTATTATTAATAACACAGGCGGCTGTTAAGTGATCTCTAGATCTTACAATAAAAAGCATTCAATTGGAAGAGACTGGCTCAGTGAAGGGGAGTGAGTGTTTTATTTCTTCAAATAATGTGAACATTACTCAAATAGCAGCCATCCAGTAAACACCAGTTAAGAGAATATGAGTTTGATCTGTTAGGTAATCACTTCATTCTATGTTATATAGATGCATTTATCAGAAATAAATTAATGTTTTTGTAACTGCGGATAGTTTTGAATGCTAATATGCAAAACTTTTAAACACTTGCTGCAACAATTACATTATGCCTCTGTTGTGACAGTCAATTGCTTTATTAAGAGTGCTGCTTATCAGAGGTAGAAACTATTAGAACTATTTATATCTTAGCAGTGACATTAAACAGCCCCATCCCACATTTGTTTCTTCTTTTAAGAAAAGGTTTAAACGAAGGCGTCTGTCCATAGGTTTGAAAGTGAAGACATTTTGTTCCTCATCCAAGGACTTTTGTCAATTCTGAGTTCAACCGATAAGAGAGCTTAGTTTTACATCCGTCAAAAGGAGGGGTTTAGCCTTAAACTATTGCCTTGGGTGGTCTGAGGCACAACCTATCTTCCATATTTAACAGTATATTGAATCCAAAATCAAAACAGTCTATCGCCGGGAGGACATTAACACCTGAAGGGAGCAGACATGTTAATGGTCCACAGAAGCCTAACGACTCCCCCACCAGCACTCACACTGCCCATTCAACTTTTAATGACAATAAAGCCCGACTTCAGCTTTCATCAGCCTTGTCCAATCACTACAGAGCTAAACCCCTCCCTATGAGGGATATAAAACTAAACTCTCTTATTGTTAAAGTCCCTTGGATAAAGAAAAAACATCTTCACCTTCAACCTTTTTTGATAATGTCCCAGATCACAGACACTTTTCTTATATTACAAAATATTATGTCAGCTGTTTCAGAGACTAACATTTGGTCACACACATTTGTGTAGGATGACAAGCAGGCAAAATGAATCCTCTGTCAAATAAGAACTTTAGGTATAATAATATTTACACATTTAATATTTACACAATATGGCAGGGCACCACTATCTCATACAGCAATGTGTGGAGCCACTGGGGTTCAGGTGGTAGAGCAGCTAGTCCTATAACCGGAAAGTTAACGGTACGATTCCTGCTCCCTCCAGTTCATACTGTTGTTGTGTCCTTGGGCAAGACACTTCACCCACCTTGCCTCCAGTGCCACAGCAAGGATAAAAGTTGTTCAGTGGGGGTTGGAGAAGGCCGTGAGTGCTGTGTGTATGGCAGCCACCTTCTCCCTTCCCTTCTCTTTCTGCCCCAGGTGTGTATTTGTGTGAATGGGGTGAATAGAAGAATGTATGAATGCATGTCATTTACTGTACAGCAGTGTGTTTGTCCTGTTGGGGCGTTCTCTGTCCACACTAAGACAAACATTTACATTTACATTTATTCATTTAGCTGACACTTTTATCCAAAGCGACTTACATTGTTCTACAGTAATTACCAGTGTAACAGCCACTGGAGGCAAGGTGGGTTAAGTGTCTTGCCCAAGGACACAATGACAGTATGAACTGTGAGGAGAGAGAGAATCGACCCGCCTACCTTCCGGTTGAAGGACGACCACTCCACCACTGAGACATTGCGCCCTACAAGTTACATCTAAAGTCATTCAAACTTTTCTCAATCCAACCTAAATTTCATCTGGATTCATGTGGAGTTTATTTGCTTGTAAATAGGTATTAGAAACACACCTGTTTAACTGTTTATTTTCCTTTTTTGTGACATTTAAAAAATTTCCATCAAATTATCTTTGTATTTTATGAAAACAGCTCCTGAGACAAATTGTGATTTAACACCTAGCAGAATATAATGCTTGATATTAAACAGTGAGCACCGTTTCACAACATAATGAGAAAATATGTTTCCAGGACCTATTCTGTGTGAAACAGTTAGCCTTGTAAACACCTCACAGCAATAACAAGGTCCACAGTTCAAATGCACGGTACAGCCTCTATAGAAACTGTGAAACCGTGAGCGCTGTGGTTGTGGTTTCAGAAGAAACACACAGCCACATTGTTGCAGCAACTCTTTCAACTAATAAGGAACAATTGCTGCATAGTTTGTATGTTTTTTAAAACAATAACAAGTGTCCAGAATTCAACAGAAACTCACCAAAAGTATAGTATCTATTTGATTGTTACACTTTTTAGAGTCACAAGCTACTATAGTACTCTGCTTGGTGTCAAAGAAAAAGATTTATTTGAAAACCATTAACGTCACTGAGATTTCAATTTACTATTTCTGTGATATGCTTTGTATTAACAATATTGTCATCTGGTTTTAAAAATGACAATTGTCAACATATAATCAGTTTTCAATTTAAAAACTCAATTTCATCAATAGCAGTGGAAATGGCTGAACATCCAGCTGGTGCATTAAGTGACTAATCTGCTCTTGGTCTATGGTGGCCTACTTGGTTATTCTTGATCGCATCTAAATGCTGTCAGGAGCCCTTTGTGAGCTCTGCCCATGATATGCCAATTTGCACCGAAATTCATACATGCATGCACAAGTGCACGCACACAAACAGAGGCGTGCAAAGATATGATGAGGCCATTCTGCTTGGTCTACAATGCTCCCTCACTGTGGAGCTGACACCACATGACTGCCACCTCATTAGAGGCTTTAGCCCATGAGCGAACAGGCCACAGAGACAGTGGGCCATGCCACATTTGCTAATTATAATAATAACAATAACACTGCCTTAGGATGCTACTTGCTTTTCTTTTCAATTAATTTTATCAGATGCACTCGAGGGGAAAGAAGTGGAAAAGGGAGTGGGAGGGTGCAGGAGCCTCATGTCAGCTCTATAGGAGGGAAATGATGTGTTTATTCTACATCCCTGGCTAGATGACAGCCTGTATAATTGCTGCCAAATGACAGAAAAAAGTCTGCCTAAACTGCATTTAAGTAAAACTCACTATTATTCAATATATGAATAAGAAGGATTTCTTTTATAGCACCAGTTGCTTCCATATACTGCTAACATAACAATATATAGTATACTGTATAAAGTTCAAAGCCACACTGTAATTCATCGGCATTGTTCAATGGAGCCTAGCCCATAAACCTGTGAGACTGGTAGTTTAAATTTTAGTTTTAGAGCGAGGTATCGTGTCTAATGAGAGTCTATTCATCTTTTTACAGCACAAACAAACAACAAGCGTTGCTACAGCTCATGTATTTAAACCAATGTGTTGGGTGTGGTCAAGTAACTGTGCAAACAAGGACAACTAGTAAACCAATACTGTACTTCTGAATGGAAGCAGAGGCCTTCTGAGATTATGCTTTGATAATATATTCAGGTATGTATTTCCTCCAGATATGCAGATATAACTTTATTTTGACACTTTTTGTTTTCCCTACAATGTCACATGGGATGAGATTTGAACACAACAGCAAGTACAGGAGCATGCTGTGTGTTGCCTGCAAGTCCTATTGTAACTAACTCTTATTGCAAGAAAATTTCAAATATTTCTCAGAGACAGCATCTGAAATATATCAAATGCCAACTCTCTATCCAACACGCCACCAGAGAATAATGGGGAAATGAGCTTGTGGATTGAAATCAATAGTTACATAGATTAAGCCCTGTCTTATTTGCATGTTGTCAATGTGCAGCCCATGTAACTGCAGCCGGCACACACTAGAAATCAAATTAGCAAAAGAAAGACAGCATCTGTCTTTGGCTTTCCTGTCCCTGTGGACGGGCAAAGATGGCTCAAAGCTGGCTGCAAACATCCCATTGTGTTCTGAAGAGCATGATGAATGAGTGGATGACAGCATGCTGTGTGTCAGTCACACGGGCAAACTCACACTATTGGAGCACAAGACAGCAGATATTAGAGAACAAGACATGATTTAATTAACTGCCACACAGACAGGCAGCATCTGAAAATATTGGTGGCTGGTTAAAACTGTTACTTACACATTGGTTAGTTAGTTTATTAAAAACATATTCCATTCTCTGCATCAAAATATTAAACAAAAGACAGACCCCTTTTCATATTGATGGTTTCTGCTCAATTTGACTGATGTGCCTGTTAAGTACATATGCCCACCATCCATTATAGTATGGCTTCTTGATGGTAAACATCCAGCTCTCTGTTTGCACCACAATAGTCCAATAGTCATTTGGTAAAGCTTGACTTTGGCCCTCTCTAGTTAGTCTTCATCTTTTCAACATTTTGGTAGATTTTGGATGCTGCTAAAAGGGATAATCCCACAACATGTGCAGGTTTTGTAAATGTTCTGTCCCGTTTATATAGTTATCACAATTTAAATCTTTACTTGTTATAAAAAATGATCTTTTGATGGTCAGAGCCTTTATAATGCTATGGAGGGTCAACTCCATGTTTGTTTGCATTTTAGCCGCAATACAATGTAAAGTCTTATTTATTTATTTTTTATTTATTTTTATTTAAAGACCTGGGAACTGTAAAAGGCTAAATGCATGTTTTGTTTGTATTCATGTGTGTGCACGCAGGTATGAAAAGACAACAAATTGCCTTTGGAAAGTGTGCAGCGAACCAGAGTGTTGCTCTTTATCCTGACGTCCTTGCCTGTCCTCATAGGTATATTTGCATTCAAGTGTCAACAAGCGCAGTGTACGTCTTGTTTGTATGGTTGTGTGACTGTGGTTGAATTTAGCAGATCAACCCCCACCATGGAAATTGGCCAATTTTCTCAGTGAGGTGTCTTGTGACTGCTTTGAAAGAGAAGATGGAGATTCCCTCTAGTTCCAGCTTGGCCAGTAAATGGTGCATGTCTCCTCCCATCAATCACAGAGCCACACTAACAGACAGCTGGCTACCTAATATACACCTCCATTAGGAGTCCCAGCTTTTCACTGAAAATCACTGGAATCTGAATTGGTGCTCCAATACAACGGAGGGCTGTCCTGACCAAGATTTGTCTAGCCGAGGTGTGAATGAGTGTCAGGATTTCAGTTAGCGACTTTTCACAAAAACCCACCACCAACAAAAATGACAGCACTGACGAGATACTGGGGCAGCTTTTTTTTTCTTTGAGAATACAAAATAAAAGGTACACACATCATTTAGTGAGTCAATATGTAATTTAAGGCAAATGGATTTCTATAGAACATTTTTAGTGATGGCTGCACACTGTGTTTGCTGTTGCCTGCAGGTTTCTACGAGGCCTGTGATAACTTGTAAGAGCTAGCGTTGCAGATGAAAAATTCTTCCCAGAGCATCCAAAATTGACTAAACACTATCCTGGCCCTTCACTTTTTAATTTGCTCAAACACAGTGAATCCAATTGTTAAGAAAAAATGTCACTGCCTATGGCACTTTTTAACGGCAATAGTGAAGACTGTGATACCCTTTATCTGACATTAACCACACAATCCTTTTGTCTTATCCCAAAGCATTTAAGGCTCACTTAAACCAAAATAGCACTATCAATTATGCCAATTACACTAAAACTGTCTCCAGTTGTTATCACAAAAATTATTCTGACCATTCTCTTTAACCTTGCGGACCAGCTATTCCTTAAGGAACACCTATGGCCAATAAAAGTGGTCCAGCAGCAAGAAAAAGGTGCTCTTTCATCAAGAAATGACAATTAGACACTTTAACCCTATGATGTGTCAACATAATAATAACCAGAATTATTATTATTATAATAATAATAATAATAATAATAATAATAATAATAATAATAATAATAATAATAATACGAATAATAATACTAATAATAATAATAATAATAATAAGTTATAATAGTAATAATAGTAATAATAATAATTTACAAATATGTATATTTTAAAGAATATAAGCACTTCCTGTAAGCCAAGCCCACAAAAAATAGATCAGATGATGAGCTCAGAATTTAGAAACAAAAGTTTGATTAACAGATGTTCTATAAGCCTTTATGCTTTCATAAGATTGAAACATGAACACTCTTCCCCTCTCTGAGTGCTCTGTTTGTTTTCTCTGGGCTCAGTCTAATTTCAATGTGGCCTTTTTTCCAAACATTTATCATGCACAATGTAAGTTAAGACTGAAGGCAATTCCAAACACGTGTCAAAGCAAACTGGCCTGTTTTCTTAATTTGCGTTAGACTTAACTACATTTAAAAAGCACTTGAGCTGAAACACTCGAACACTTAGGTGCAGTGGTAGAAGAGAAAACACTGTTTATTTCTCATTGAAGTCAAGATCTTTGAGCAAAACTATTTTTAAAGAATAGGTGCTTAGCAGGGTCACAGCGAAACACAATGAGCCGCGCTGTGCTTGGGGAGGCATAGATGTGTATCGACTGTCACACCTCAGCTGCATCAAACAGCGTCATTACTCTTTCACATAAAATAAAGACAGAGAAAGAGGAAACAAACAACAATTTCATCGCTGTTCTTATGAAGTGTGCAATCTGTGGGCAGACACAATGAACACTCAGCCAATCAATAGTTCCCCTTTCTTCCTGCTGTCTCCCAGTAATATATTGGAAATGGAGTTAGAAAGATTGATTCTGTACACAGTGCTACAGGCCAGAGAAAATTAAATGAAAATGTAAATTAAGACCACTGTGTTTGGTGTATTTTCTTCCTCAACGTGTTACCCTGCTCTGAGGTCTTTGCCATAACCATTTGGAATTTGGTTAATTTGGTGCTTCTTTCCATGAATAAATTCATAGGACGTGACAGGAAGACAATGAGCAAGGAGGGGGAGACAAGTGGTGCAGTTAAATTGAGATTGTAATCATTATTAAACATTGTTAATGCAAAACATAAACCATACGCAGCGGGAAGAAAAAGAGCACGAGTAGCAGCCATCGATTTAGACGAGGAGGATATGGCTGACAGCACAAAAGGAGAGGAAAAACTTCACAGAAAGGTCACAGTGCTATTTTAGAGACTGACTGAAAAGCATACATGTACTACGTTAAGTTGCACATGCACACACAAGTTCAAGGCTGGCACAGGGATAGACACAGGCAAATAAATAGACTTGTATTTCTTCAGGGTTGGGAGAAACTTTAACTCTAAACAGCCATTCAAGCACAGGAACTGGGCTTTGGCAGCCCAAGGAATCTTTTGTTCTACCAGAAGATTTGATCTATTATAACATTTTAGATTTATTTAAAATATTTATTTATTGCATTGGAAAAGAATATCAAACAATTTCAAGTGCTTTTCAGTTTACTATTTGTTGGAGAATGGGCTGCTGTCCTTGGGCCAAGAGACTCTCTGGATGTCTGACGCTGGAGAATTTTAGTTTCCACCAATGCAGGACCTATTATTTATGACAAAAAAGAAGTCTCAGATACTGCATAAGGGGAAGGGTCTTGAGGGGTTCACCACAAATGTAATGTAACTGGTTCTGATAGGACTTGATGTGCACATCTAGGACCAGGGTACAGCAGATCTGGACGTCCTGACAGTCTAAAAGCAAGAATGAGCTTGTCAAGCCATAAACTGGGAAGTACAGTTAAATAAACCAGAATTAATTAGGATATAGTTATAGTTTGGCTTTTTGAGTCATATAAGGCTTTGTTTTAAAAAATAATTGCTTTGCACAGTTTGTGAAAACCTGTATTCAAATAAGGTGTTTGAACAGACAGCTCTGTGCATGAAAGTGTCATTTTTAAACATATTATTTAACAAAATATTATTGTTTGATTGCATTAAATCAGATACAAACAGTCGAGACCTTTTCAAAATACCCTGGCCCTGAGAACAAGAATAAATATTAACACAGACATAATTTTGTGATTTCATTTTTTATGGTAATATACAACCAAGGCTTCTTAAAAATCCAGCACATAGTAAGAGACAAAAAAGTTGTGCGAGTGTGTGAATTAATTTGCACTTGTCTGTCAACTCCATTAACACAGCTAAACTGATAAAAATCTGTAATTAAAAGTCTAAAGATGTGCTTAAAGAGACTTATAACAATAACTGGGTACAGGGTAACAGAAAAAAAAGATACAAATGTGATTGTACTTATGCAATTCTTATCAGAAAATCTATTTTCTGACATTTGAAAAGTAACCTCCTCAACCCTTCCAATAGATAATTCTCATTCAGTCTGAGGCGCTTTAATCTGATTTAGCACATTAACATTTTCTAGGTAGATTCTCTCTAATACTCTTCTGCTGGTCTGTGGCAGGACTTCACTGAGCAACTCTCTCATGAAAAAAGAAAGATCCACGGATGACAGTCAGTTATAATACCTCATATGAAGGTGTTGTTTGTCTAGATTAAATCCTCTCAGAGTTGTATTGTAAGGAGCTGCTCCGCCATTTAAAAGCTGTATAATCCCCCGAGGAAGGTGACAGGGCCATAATAGAGGAGCACAGATCCCTGGCGTTGATGTATACAATAGTCTTAACCTCACATATCTCTATTACTGTGTCCACTGACATAGGCATTACAATCCCCCATGGGAAGTCAACTAAGACAAACAGTGGAGAGAAGCAAAAGCGACGCCCATGCTTCAAATATAGCCACTCATTTTTCATAACGCAGTAGGTGGTGATGCTTCAAGTGTGATAGGGCATCTGTCTGCTTTGGAGGTTGTTCCATTTAATCCTGGGGTTATTTTGGAGAAATTCACTGCATAACAAAATGAGGAAGAGACTCTGGGAAAAAGACCGAGGCTGAAGAAGTCTGCAGGGATGTGTAAGGACTTTGATGTACAGCAGCGACAGTCAGTTATGAGTAGGCAGATCTGCATGTGTAATGTGTGTGTTTGTGTGTGTGTGTGTGTGGACGGAGTGCCTTTGAATGCATCACAAACCTGTACATCTGTGTGGGGCCGTGAGTGTTGGAAAATTGGCCTAACATCTGTGAGGATGTAAGCCCACTTTTATCCATGGCAGGGACATGGAGGGGATCACAGCATCCCACAGGAAGGCTGAGGGTTTCGGGTTGAGCACAGACCTCCTGCTGAGGGAGAACGAACCAAGGAAAAGGGGAGGATCAGACAGCGATGTTCCACTATGGGGGGGTTCTTTTTTTAGGGATGAGAATGAGGAGGGTGGAACACAGGGAAACATGGATCTTTTAACATGGAAATACTTTTCTCCCTCATTTACCAGCCTCCTACTCTGATATCTCCTGGCCTGTCCCCAGTAGCGTGTGTGTGTGTGGCTGCAGTCGGGAGGGGTTCTGCCTTATTTGCTAATACGGTCCAGACCAACAGAAGGCAAATCTCATTCTGTGGGGGTGTCAGCCTGTTCCGATGGCAGAAATTGTTCGATTTGTGTCACTCTGTAATAAATCATAGCACCCTCCCGGAAGGTTTGGCCATGCCACCACTGGCAACCAAAACAAGCACTCAGGCTGATTTATACTTCCTTTTTGCTAGCAGGAGCAGAGGAGGTGCTAACAGGGTCCTAGGGAATGGTGCAAAGAAGGTGGCGGTGTGTGTTCACTCCTTAAATTGTGCAAAGTAGAGAGGTGTTTTTCCATGTTTAAACAGGCGTGAAAAAGTCCAAGTCTTGGTGAACGTTTGCTGCCTGTGTTGGTTTGGCAGGAGGGTTAACACTTTGAATCCACTCCACAAAGGCTAGATGATGCTTAATTTTTTTTTTCTTTTGAGATTTTATTACCAGACTTTTCTTTAATTGTATGGTTCTTTAAAGAGAAAGTTACAAGATTATAAAAAGAAATGAGCAAATTTAATTAAAAACACAAAGCAAGGACACAGTCCATGAACAGCACATGATGAAACTGAGCCAACTTAACAAAGATCAAATTAAAACTAACTGTTCCACATAAAACAATGCTCAAGGATGAGGGCAGGTAAAATAAACATCATTAGAAAAGAAAAAAATATGAACAGTCTTCCGCTGAAACATATTTGATTTTACTTAAAATAGTATTGCTATATACTGTATATACAGTATATATATATATATATATTGGCACTGATTCTTTTAAGATGTATACCATCATTGCTCCTCAAAATGGCTGTATGTAATGTTGGCACATAAGTCTGGCTCTGTCCTGGACTTACCCTGGCACCTGTCGAGACTTGAGGTAAATCTCTTCCAAGTACAAAATTAAGAGCTACACATGGCAGGCCGCAGTGTACGGAGACACACACAGATGCCACACACTTAAATAGGCTTGACTGAGTTGATGTGTCTCAGAAAGGCCTCCTCCAGATACAAAATTAATCACTGGGCTGGAAGATGTAAATGACTGGCCTACATGGAACCAGCAGCATGAAGCCAGAACTCACACAGCACCACAGACAGATGGCCTGCCGGACCACACCAGCACTCGCACACCCCTCTCGCAGTCTATGTCTCTGGTCTGTCTGTGGAACCCACTCTGAAGTGTGTAATACAGCTCACCTCATGCTCTGACCCACTGGTGCTCAGGTGACCCGTGAGGATTAACAAAGTGTTCATTCAAAGTCCTGTGTTAGGTAACATTAAGTTAAAAGCTAATTAAACTGCCCCAGTTAGTCTTCTAGCAACACTTTTAAAGTAGGTAAGGTACTGTTGAGTAAACACTCTGGTGAACCGGGTCTATAAGAAACTCTAAGGTGACTTTAGTTTCAGAGGACAAGGTGGGTTTGTGGACCAAATGTAACCATTAATTAACCATTATGCACTGGACTGAACTCTTAACTTTACATCTTATTTATTAAACTGTCCCTGTCTTACTGACATCTCATTCTCATCTGTCCAGCTTCTGCCAAAATCACTTTTATTGTCTAAGTTGCATCATCTAAAACTGAAGGTCTTCTCAGTATGACAAACAGCGTCAGTAAGCTAAATCTCTGTCAATTGAAATTCCCCAAGTTAGCTGTGTTTTATGGTTCAAATAAGTTGATGTAAAGTTAAGTAGACTGTTCTCTTTTGCCTGCCCTTTCTGGCTCTTTCTAGTAGGCAGCAGCATTGCTATAGCACAGTGCAGAAGGCAGAGAGCAGAGTCTCTGACCTATTTAGGAAACTGGCAAGAGAGCAGCCAGGGAACATCAAAATACTTCAAAGGCTCCCTTTGAATCCATCGTTATGCCCAACTTAGTGCGAGTGTGTGCACAGGCACAAACACATTGCCTTCGTGCGCACACAAACCTCATCAGACTGCACTTTTTCTGCACATACACACTGCTCCCCCGATATATTCTGTCTGAGCTCTTCGTTTGAACTGTGTCCCACATTACTAAGTACGAAGAAGTCAGAGAAATCACATTAAACGGTAGGTCTGCCACCAGCATCATGACTCAGGCTGGAAATAATTCTGTCCCTCACCCAGATGTATGGTATCCTCTTAATATATACCTAGTCTGAATATCAATATAAACTGCACAGATTGTTCATTAACATTTTGGTTGAGTAACAACTTCAATATAGACATATCTTTACGTGGGAAGTATATTTAGTTCAACGCTATATTTAGACTAAAACAAGCCTGCTGCATTGCTCTGTGCTGCATGCAGAAACAGTATATGGTTTCAGAACTGTGGACAGCTCCTGTGCTGCACTCGCTGGTCAGCACCTTGGACAGTTCCCCAAAAGCAGACCATTGCTCTGAACAGCGCACAACACAACCTTGGAGATCGGCAGTGGCTGGTTGTGAATGGGTCTGTGCGTAACCTTAGTAACATTTCATGCTTACCTTTGAATCAGAGAAGTCAGTGTAGTGGAATATTATTGGCCCTATGTGCTTTTTACTTTGAACACATTGACATATTGCAGCTCAATACAGGAAAGATTCAAACGAATGACAAACTAAATGAATGAGGGGTACTAAAATAAAAGAAGGATTTTTAGGTAACAGAGCCCCAGGGCCACTCGTCCATGTCGTTATTTCACAGACATGTGTACATGTGTGGGCATGCACAGATAATGGGCCGTACTAGAGGGTTTATTTTAGGTCACACCACGTAGCCCATTTACAACGGTAATGTGTGCATTTACATATATATATTTACATATATTAACATATCTAAGAACATAGCTAATACAATATAATATGTGCACACAGGTGAAGTCTGTATAGGCAAAAGTCAACAGCCTGTGAGCATTGTTTTTGCATGTTGCTATTTATGTGACCGTTGTGCAGCATTGCACCAGGGGGCATTTCTCTACACAACATTCCTGTGCCTTGAAGCATTAAATAAAGGCTAGACGGAGCAGAAAGCATTAGCAGGCCTTTTAGTTTACTTAAAATGCCAACCAGACAAAACAACCACTAAGCTAACAGGTCATGTGACACACAGGTCGACCGGTCCAGGAGATAAAGCACATTTATATCCCAGCAGATGTGGCCACACGTGCATGGTCATTGGTCATCCAGGATCATGATGACAACAGGCAACTTCACATTTTCTATGCAATCGATGAAATGTCTGTGTCAGATTTTTGTGGTAACTGGAGCAAGCCCAAATGGACCTCATGGTTGTTAGGGAGAAGGCTGTATCCTGCTGAGAGGGATCTGGGACAAAGGAGGGGGCTACATGGCCAGAGGCGGAGGGACTAGAGGGGTGTCTCTGGCTAACAGGCAGGATAAGTGGGTACTCTGGGGTGAGTAGCTGGGGTCATGGACATATTCAGGCCACTGGATACAAAGGAAATGAGGAAGCATGTGGGGTATGATCTCACAGTATGGGGCATTTTGTCTTCTGTGGACTAATTACAACACAAGACCAGTGACGTAATTTGGTTCTTCAGCTGCTCGCTCACAATTACTGTACACGCAGAAAGCAGAATAGAACAGTCACAGTCATCCAAAACAGTAAATGGAAAATGTAATTTGACCAAATATTATTCACTTAAAAACTCCCACAAGACCATGGCATCACAGTAGCTGGAAGTTACCTAAATTCTACAAATGCATATAGTTGAACTGTGTTTTAAAAGCTTATGCAGTCATTTTAACATGACTAATATTGTATTTAAGATTAAAAATAATGAGCTCTAAACCTACCCTAATTCATATCAGAGACTGCAACACATTTTCTTTGTGCCTCTTAGTGTCCCAGGTTTGAGTCTACAATCTATATTTTAACTCACGTAAAAGTTAAAAGCCCTTTTAGCTCCTTTGCATTGAAACATTTTAAGGAAAACAAGCAGTGGGTAGTTATAATGATATATGTCTCAGAATATGCACATTTAGCTGGACGTCTCCATTGCTGTGTGAATACATAATCTAAAGTCAGAGGGAGTGTGTGTGTGTTGAATGTCAAAGTAATGCAAACGAATGTTCAATATTCAAAATGCATAAATCGGACCACTTTAGCTAAATTAAAGCCTAAACTTTCGCATTAAGGAGACCTCCCACTGCTTTCCAACTGCTGGAGGGATTCATAATCAGGCAGAAGTTCATAAAGCATATTGCACTATGATTGAATTTACACCTTTGACTGTTACCAGTATATCATTGCAGGAGAGTCACAAATGTTTTATTTTATTTTTTTTACTTCCCCCTCCAGACAAAATCCATTTGATTACATTTATTTATTTTTTTTACTATCTACTTTCAAGACATTTATTTGTACTGAGCAAACTGACCCTGTGTTCACATTATGAAGACAAATGTTTCATCAAAACAAAAATAGGTTACTTTTATGTTTTGAATCCTTTGTCAACTAAAAGTCCAGTGCTGATATTAAAAGCTCCTATCCAGGTGGTACTCATGACTAAATACAAAGCATGCCTGGAAAATAATTACCCATGCGGATGAATGAAAGTTTAAGCTATAGTGCAATGATGAAACGCAATAACAGTGAGATAATCACGGGCTTTGAGATTATAATTGCTGCCGTTTGTAAATTAAGATACTCATAACACCGCATAGATAATCTTATTGGCACAAGATAACAGACGCAACATCATTATCATACAGCCGAAGTGAGAAGAGGACAGCTTTCTTTTCCAAGACTCTTGCAAATCAATTGGCTGATGGATAACACGTCGTTTGTGAAATGGACTGGCCTGCCTGTCTCGCACTTGAAGAAATTGTTTTTGAATAGCAAAATGGCAGTTTGGACCGTTGTCATGGATTCGCCAGACTCATTTATTATCTTATGGTTCGGCGGCAGAGTGCACTCAGAACTTGGTCGAAACCTCGTAAAGTCTCCAAATAAATGAATCCCAAAAAATACAAATGTACAAATGCAGATGCAGGTAAAAGTTTTGCTATGGACCCTTCCACAATAAAAAAAAATGTGAAAAGACACATTCCCACTTCTGCAACAAAAGCAAAGCTATTGCCCACTGATTACTACAGGTTTTCATTTATATTTATATATTAATTAAAAACACAAATTAGACCCTTTATGTTTGGCAAAAACAGTTGTGTTGTTAGGTATAAGCAGGTATAAGCATATTTTTGATTTTACTATATTAAGGCATTTGTACTTATACTGTCTATGTCTATAAGGTTGTTGTGTATTTTATTCTAATATATAATTTGCTGTACAAGTCCAAAACATAGTCCCAATCCTTCACTGATTTGTAACTTGTAGCTTGTAGCTTAACCTAAATGCTTGGATAAAAAGAGCAGCTACATATTGAGCCACTTGGTAATCACTGACAGGACACACATAATCATTTGGTCACCATTAGCCAAACTAATCTTGTTTATCTCAGTTTTGCAATGTTTAGTAGCTAATGCCCTTTAATCTTTTCAAAATATACTGTGGTCTAAGCCACAGTCTGAACTATTTTCCAGAGCCAAAACGTGCATTGGGTCTGGTTTATATTACTCAAGACAAATATAAAAAAAACACATTTTTCACACACTGTTGCCACAGCCGGATGATGGAATAAGGGCAGTCACAGGTAGGCCAGCTCGGCTCCATGCCACATCTCGCAGCTCCAGGGATCTAGTGTGTCTCACAACATGGACGACAGGGCAGCAGACAGCAGGAGCGGTGCCACAGCCACACTATATCCCCCGGCTGTGCGCTATGGCAATCACTGCCATGACATAAGCTCTGGCCAAAGACAATGGCTTGGTGCCCCAGCTGCAGGCCTCCACCTCTTCATTCACTTTGGTTCAACACCTCCAGAGACCGCTGCACCTGTGGCAAAAAGCCCTGTACTTAACACTTACACAATACACCCCGTGCGTCCAGAACAACACATTGTAGACTAGATGAATAAAACAATACCTGGTGTAAAGATATACAGGTTTAAAGAAGTCAGAATGAGCAACACTGGTAATTAAATGCAGCTGGATGTAATTTCTCATGCCTTGGGGCTATAAGTCTGACATCCGTCTCTATTCTCTTTTTCCAGATGATCATTTTCTATTTAGATTTTAGACATTCCCCACCCCCGATTTATATGAGCAGCAATATACATAATACCACAATTACACCCTAAAGAGTTCAACCACAGAGGCACAACGTCTTTCATCCCCTTCATTCAATAAAACAGGTGCTTGAGCTACTTCATTATCTCTTTTAGTGTAAATCATTTAAGAACATATTTGCTTTTACACTAGAGAGCGATGGAAATAAAGTGATGATAATTAGTGATGTCCCAATTTTTGTTTCACAGAATGTATTGAGAAGAACGAGTATAAACAGTTTGATTTTACTCTTTGTGTTAAGTTTTGAAGGAGAATTAGTTAAAGTTTGCTAAAATATGGTCGAACATTGTCATCGGGGTAAAGAGGGTAAAGTTACCTTGCTGGACGTCTTTGCTGGATTCTAGTGAGATTTGTGAGAAATCTCCTGGTGCAATCTTGTCTCCAAGACAAATTTTATGTTACTTTCATCAAAACATGGCTGGTTTGAACAAATGTGTTGCAGTAAAATTATGGATGTGTTTTAGATGCTGTTACTTTGTAAACAACATGGCATTGCTCAGATTGGATAAAAGTATTTTGAGGTAGGCAGTTACTTGCAGGTGATTCACCCGGTCACCATTTTTCTTTGTGTTTCGGGGCCTGGGAGTCAGGGATTGCTAGGTTTGTTTCCACTTTGGGGTGCGGTATGGGTACGGGCAGGCACGCTGACTGAACTGATGGGGCCCTGGACAAACCCTAAGGACAGAGGACCCTGTATAATCCTGTCCATATTACTAAAACATTGTAGGCCTTAGTTTTGGGACAACTGTACTGGTTGTCCCGAAACAGCTTCCCTGGGTACAGGAAACCCCAGATGAGGCACGTGTTTCCACTCTGCTGGGTCCAGGAGGGCGGAGTCTGCTATGTAAACAATGACATCATCGAAGTGTCACAAAAGTCCCGTCTCTATTTAAGATATAAAGTATTTGAAGCAAACATTTTTGAAACTTGGAAGCATTCAAAATTGAATATAAATAACAGCTTGTGTGGCAGAAAGCTGATTGCCCATTTAAAACTGGAAACAGCTAATGCTAATAAACGCTAGCTTAACAATTAGCATGGTTTTTGTTGGAATATGACATTTTCACAAGAATATGTCAGAATTTCTTTGACAAACATTCATGTTTAATTGGCTTCCTTTCTCTTCAGGTTTTTGCTCAAGTAAAGATTCTCTATTGTCCAATCACCTGACTGCAGTGTTTAGTCCCATTTCTGTGTACCAAAAAAACCCAACCCGCTTGGGACCCCTAGCTGAGGCGTTCCCAAAGTGGTACGGTACGATTTTTAGGAACACTACAGACAACCTTTGGTAATGTATGGTCAGACAGGATGTAGTCGGTTACAACTCTTACTTTTTCTTATACAACACTAAAGCATTCATCTGTAGAAACGTGTAAAGTGAAGTGTTTAGTGATGTAGGTCAAGCAGTGGTAATGTTTTATGCATTCTGTAGCATTTATTATATTTATTCTATGTCTTTCTTTAAAGTCTCAAACAGATTTCAATGTGAAAAAAATCCAACATCTGGCCTCTAACTACACAAATATTTACAGTCGTTGTCACCCACGGCTCTACGCAGCAAGATCAATTAGTGTATTTTATCTACTGTTTCTGTTGTCATCACTGAGATTAAGAAGTGAAAAGAAAAGGTGCCTTGCGATTAAACTTGTGTGAGGATAGCAGATAAGATAAGCTCCCCCTGAAGTCTGGACGCTGCTGGTGTGGAGAAATCGAATGAAACTCTTAGCCGTATCTCCCTGGTGGTAATGGAGTGATGGCGGTGGGTTGACCAGAATTTGAGGTGAGTGTAGCCCCCAGCATGTGATAAATTATTTGAACTCAATGGCACTGCTTCGTGATAGGAGGCCCGAAAAGAGAACAGATATGCTACAGATAGTTTAAAAGCAGCATCGGGAAATAATTGGCTGGAAATACGAGGCAGAAAGCTGCATTGTCAGACATTGTGATGTTGGAGTCAGAAAGTGATGAGCGTGGGGGATAGAAGAAGTGACTGAATGGGGGAATAGTGACAGTGAACAAGGGGATTAATGAAAGCAGAACGCAATGTAAGATATTCTCCTTTCTTGAACATTGCTGGATAAAACATCTGTGCGGTAGAGATCATTTTAATCTGGATGGACTAAAACGTTTGACCACATTTAACTAGAACCCAACGATACACCGGATAATACAATCATACTGACACAGGAAAAATGGCTTTCACAGTTGTCATGGGATATCACATGTCACACCCCTATTTAGGCCACGGACCCAAGCTGTGAGCTTTATAACACAGGCTAAGTTACTTTTCTAGTATATCTCTTGAGCAGTTTTATAAAATTTAATTAATGTTACTTCAATATTTTGTAAGATTAATATACTTCCTTATGCATATATTTCCAAATTAAGAAATGAAAGATGACCCATGTGAAAATATTGTTATTGTCTTTTGCTGCTTATATTATCCCAGCAGTTTTTAACATTTTTAATTATCATTAACAATTTTTAAACAAAATCAATATTATTAACAATTACAGCTTTAATGTAAAGTTACCATCATTGCTCTTTTGCTGTAAAGTTGCAGAAATAGAAAAAGAGTTTTTTTTTTGTAAAAGTCAGTTGATTAGTAGACATCAATGCAAACAGACACACTAAGTAAGAAAGAAATGAAAAAGGAAGGCACAAATAAGGTGAGGTATCAACAGGTGAGTGAACATCAACAGATAAGACAGATGCTAAACCAGGGGAACACTTAGCATGTGTTAACGCAACGGTCTGCCACTGCCACAGAAAAGCTTTGTCGGAGCCAGTCTTTCCTCTTTTCCATTGGTCTCCTTGAACTGTCAGGATCCAGCCTCACACTAAACCGTGAAACACTGCTGAGAGAATGGCACCTAAGTTATCCCCCGCTATAACCCACCATAGAGCAGTGTGCATCTGTGAATGATGCGGTAACTGGGTCAGACTGTTGGAGGAGACACAGGCTCAGCGTGTTGCAGTTGTAATGTCCTCTAAATGGCACACAAAGACCAACATATGCAATGGTCTCATCACAGTCTTTACAACTTATGTGTTTTCAACATGAAAAACATACCGTTCCAACGCTAAAGGAGCTGGTCCTGGACCGGTACAGAAACATAATGAGAGTACAGTTTAGTTGTGCATTTCCAGTCCTGTGTTAATGCAGAAATACAGCAGGCGTGAGGTGAAGCGCCTCAGGCAAGGTCCCCATTAGCAGATGCCTGCAGCAAAAAGAGGGGAGCCAACTATTGAAATAAACCACAGAATGACAGGGGAGTCTGTGGTACTATTTACTTAGATGCTGCTTAGAATAAATCAGAGCTGTATGCTGTTAACCCCTAGTAGGACTAGATGGTCAAATACATGCATTCTTAAAAAGTCAGGATGTTAAATATTATAAGAAATGTATGCTACCAACATTTTTTGTTTCCAGCTTCGCAAAAAAACAGATTTGCATTTTCTGTTCTAAACACATTAAACGTATTACTTTTAGACTGTATACATATGCTACACAGTAAAATACTATAACTTTGACTTAACTGACCCTTTACCTCAGCACAGTGTTAGATGTTTTAAAACACTGCAGAAGAAATAAATTGCAGTCCTGATTTCTATTGATTAAGGGATAAGAGCATTATCAGATCTTCTTTGTGAGCTCCATTAAGCACCTTTTACCAAAAAGATGGACTCATCTGAAATGGTTTTGTAAGAGTTCTTGATGTGATGAAATGATTAGTGCATTTTCAGTCTATTTTATCCCAGAATGATGGAGATGAAATTACTTGAAATGCCACCTAAAATAGACAGAAACAGTGTGTGTTCACAGCAGTGTTATATCTGAAACCCAGTCAAATGCTAATATATTAAATTAGCCTAATTTTTGCACTTATTTAGATTTTTTTCACAGGCTATGTTTTAGTACAATTGTATCAAAGTGAATCGGCAAATGCCACAGACCACTCCTACTCCAGATGAAGCTATGACTGAAGTTTGATGGGTGTGAAAAAAAATAAATACCCAGTCAAACACAGACAAAACACCACAGCCCTCCAGCGTTTATTGATCAGATCCAGTCTGCCTGCTATGTCAATGGGTAATTGCATTACATGACTAATAAAAATGAATCAATCAATTAAGAGCTATAATTTGACAACCACTAACCTGACGCACTACAGAGGCCACTTAAATTAATCAACCACCACCCACTGATCAATCCATATGGACACAGTGTATCCCCCTCAGGTCGAGCAAAGAGTAGAGCATCTGAGAGCTCACATACACACGTTACTAAACCTCTAATGAAGTTTATAAAGTAGCAGCGGGTATTGACATTATCGGTCATTAGTTTATTATATGGATGTGGTGTTCTATCTTCAGCTATAAACTAAATATGTCATTGTCATCTGTGTGTATTGTGCACTTTTCTAGTTACCCAAAGTAACATGGCTCCTTCTGAAATATATATATATATTTTAAATAAATAAAACTTATTAAAGTAACTTAATATAGCCAAAGAGTAATTTTAATTTATTTGCTAGAAGCAGTATTGCTACATTATTTCGATTTTCATGGAAACTTCACTCGGTAATAAAGATATGACATTGTAGCTGTCATCTGTTCACAAAACACTGCATTCTTAGGGTCCTGTATAGTACATTAATTAATGAATAATGCCAGAATGATTAGACATCTCTAATTTAAAAAGTGAAATGCAGTGACATTTAAAAACTACAAAGATAATTTATAATATAAAGTAGCTTATATTTATTATGATTAGCCCTAAATGAACCAAAGAGATCTGCACAAATGTATTAAACCCAGGTGTTTGTCTGTGTCTGCTTTCACCTAAAACACAAGTTTAGTTAAGAATAGGTTATTGCATTGTGTGATGTCTAATATAACAACACTTATGGAGCCTGGAAATCATAATATAATGGTTTCTGACATGTAACAGGAAGAGAAACCCCTCTTTAAAGTGCCCCTTGTTTGACTGATATTTCCTAATGTGACTGAGTGAAAGGTTTTGCGGCAGAACTGAACAGACAAAAACATTATTTGTGTAGCAATAGAAACCCCACTTCTCTTGCCCTTTTCCTGCTCATTTAACCAGCCCTGACTATTTTAATAACCCCCGCAGACCTCCGCACCGTCGTCAGCTACAGAGGTGACAAGTCGAAGCGGCACTCCTCACGTTACAAACATACCTAGGCATACATCCTGCACTTCCACAAAGAGTCTACACCAGGCACCGGAGCAAAGAGGCAGAAAGACAAGATGTCACTCAACCCTGACCTCACACCCCAGGAGGCATGCGGCTTCATAACTGTTGTCAGGGCAACGCTGCGGGGTGTCTTTCAGGTGTCACAAGTGATGGAAAAGGTAACCCACCCTCATCACTGCATCACTGAATATGGATTGTTCCGTGTGGTTACGCTCCCTCTGCTCGCGGTGCCCTCCTTTCACCGATCTTGCTCAAGTGACAGAAACAGGTAAGCCCGGTCTCTGACTCAAGACAAAAACGACAACTTTCCTGTGCTATTTCCCTATTTGTGAAACTTTTTTTTTTTTTACAGCTTTGATAGCAGCAGAGATAGTAGAAAGGTACAAAGTCGTAAAGAAGTAATACACATGCCCTGTTAAAGCGTTTTTTCTTGCTTTGTCTATTGGCAGTTATTATATGCAACTGCCTTCCTCTGAATGAGCCGGCAAGACAGACAGCTTGGAGAATGAGGGCTGATAAACGGCCCATTAGACAGGTAATTGCCAGAGTATTCTTTAAATCTTAATTACATTACAAGTCAACAATGATGCCATCTTGTGATAAAAAGACAGATGTTCAAGTGATACATCAACAAAAACAGAAATCTACCCTTTTCTTCAAATATATAAAACATAAATCATAAGCACATGAATAAAGTGATGTAAATAAACTATTGTCAAGAGAAAAAAAAAATACAAATGTTGCCTCCAACCATTTTCAAAGATGTCTCAAGTAATGGAAGCACAAGAGGCTTTGAGTTGTCCCCTGAAATGGCAACATGTGAGGGTACTATGACAAAAAACATTGTGCAGGAGTTTACACCAAATAAATACAGTGTACGGTCAAAGAATATTTTGAATAAATGAATGGTAAACTTGTGATGACAGCTCTTAGACCAGACTCATTTACAACAAAAACAATGCCGTACTCTAAGTTTGTGCTGTTGTTGTTTTGTAACAAAGCAAATTGAATTAATTTACCAAATGGAATAACACTTGAAGTTTTAAAGAAATATGTAAAAGAATATTCTCAAATGTGCATTGTCTAGTTCGGGATTAATTAGATAAAGCTCTTGCGCATAATGACCACTGAATAACTCTCCCTTTGGACTCAGAGATTTACTCGAGAATTAATTATAATGTGAGTGGATGATACTTTATGACATAAGGTCTTATTATGCCTGTTTCAATATTGTGTTTTTCAGGTTTAAGTCATTTCTTAAAGCATCAGAGCGATTCTGCAAAAGCCTTAATGTGAAACTGTGACTGTGTTAGAGAGGCGCCTGCCACTGCAGCTGCTGCGTATGTTACTTATGGGTGAACCCAAGGTGTAATGTACTGAAGCTCATCTTCATTTTGACAGTTTCCCCTCCAGTAATAATGACATTAAGTGATGTGAGTCAATCTAGCGTGCTGCTATTTCCTGGTTTCCCCTGATTGGCCTCATGCTGTAGCAAATACCAATTAAAGTGAGTTGATGCAGTGGTAAAACTAGTTAAAACTGATTGACCTTGGTGGAAAAGACACAACACAAGTTCAGATTTCCAAGAAGAAGAACAAAAAATGAGTTTTCTTTCCCAAGTCCTCACATCAAGACTGAAGACAGACCCAAAGGACATTTGCCTAGTCAACTTTGTGGATTCCTCCTGTCATTTACCTAATCCTGATGTTCACACTCCAATGGCGATACTTGAGGGACAAGAAGACGGGTGATGAGAGACCAATGCTGTGATGGCTGTCTGTGGACGGTCCCAGGAGTGTCAAGCAGGGCTGTGGCTGGCTGGACCGGGCCGTCCGGAAGCTAGAGCATGCTTGACAAGCCGCATCAGAGTCACTGACACATCCCGAGTTTGAGCACTGACTGAAGTGGACACTACGTGATGCAACACTGCCAGCATCTCAAACACAGTCACCCAGGCAGCGCTATCACAATGACATTATTCTGCAAGGAGGAAATAAATATAAAGTGCTGATGCGTTAAACAATGTCACAAAAAAGCTGCGGTCCTTTAACAACTTAAAGTAAAATACTGCTCAACTACAGATAACTTTTGATGTTTTTTTTTTTTTTTTTTTACCAAAACGCCGTGAAGAGACACTAAAACAACAGCAACCTGACATTGAATATGACAGGAAGAGCCAAGAATATCATCAGCACAACAGCATCTGTGTGGCATGTGTTAATTACTCTTTTGGAGAATCTTGACAACAGTTTTTAACAAAAAAATGTAATTGTGTTTGTGCATAGACCAAGCGCCATTGTAATCTGAGAAAAATGCTCTAACAACTGAACCTTCCATCTTCCTTCTCAGAGCAACATTTGGTTAGTGTTGTCACCTTTTGCACACACGGAAAATGTCTAATAAAGTCTATATGTAAGATAATAATAAAGAAGTTTAAGGGAGCTGTACTGAATCTGGCATATGTGTCTTTTTATGTCTTATTGTTTTTCCTTGTTATAAAGTTTTTATTACTTGAAAAAAAAATGACCAAGGTACTATTTTATGGAAAATACACAAGAATAAGCTACAAAAATAAACAGAGAATCTTCAAAATGCTATAGTTTTTTTTTTTACATATGAAAAGGTGCAAATGTGTGAAGTGTGAGCAGCGGCTGTGCTCTGCCTGTAAGTCTGTCTAGACAATATCGCTTTTGATCTAGGGCTGCAAAAAGAAAAAAAAAAAAGTTTTCAACGCTTCACAGTCTTTTTCTTCAACTTACTTATTCAAGTTTCTTTTTTTTATATGAGGGACGGTTTGGTTAAACCTGTGAGTGCAAATTGCTCTCTTTCACTTTGCACCACTACTCTTCCACCTGGTATCCCCGTGCTTCAATCTCTGGAAACATCTTTTCTGAGATGGGCTTGCACTAGGAGATTCATTTGGGCCTGGAATTGCACACATCACCGCAATATTGAATCTAACCAAGCCAGACTGCAGCAAAAGGACATTTGGGCTGCCTGAGATTGGATATTCTAGTAGTTCAATAAGTTTGAGCCCGGGACTGGATAGAGGCGAAGGCAATTATTCATGTTCAGCACTGAAGTTAGCCAAAGTCTGACTACTTTTAAATAAAACAACACAACTAAATGCTATCATTAGGCAGTTATCAGAAGAATCGACAGGGCCTTTTGCATGATCTAGGAAAAGGAAGTCCAACTGCTTCTCGGTTAATATTAATACTTTCATATAACCTACACTCCCATTACTTAACTAAGTACTTAACACAAGTCTCATTCACAGGAATGTAACAGGGATTATGTCAGTACTTTGTAATATTGTTCAAACCCATATAATCTGTGCTAAAAGTTTTATTTGTAATAGTTTGCTACAGTTTAAACAACTAGGAAAGACAAACGTGCAGCAAAACACCATAAAGTCTTTGTTTTTGTCCGCGCTAACACCAGGACTGATTCTGCTTTGGATTGTTTAACTAAATGGAGCACATCAGTAAAATGTCTGCTTTCTACAGAGTATGTTCATGTTAAAAAATGTAATTACATTTGTCGTAGAAAAAAAGAAATGCAAAGCTCTATAGAACCCAGTGGAAGATCCATTACTTTTCTGTTGCTCAATAACTGCTACGCGCTGCTGGAGCACTACTGTCATTTATGTTTCGAACACACAATCTTGCATCAAGGTCGTTTTCTGTAAGATTTGTTCATACATAACCAAATGGCCCTGGACTAATATGTGTTCACGAGTGGAGTGTCAGGTGTGCCGCAGATGCTGCCAAAAACACACACACACTGCATAAATAAAATGTTCTGCGTATTATTTTTCTAACTTTAATATTTAGGCAGAAATTCTTTTTTGGATTAATTTCTTTTTTAAATTTATTATAATAAAAGTTATATTTGATGTTATGCAGTTTCCTCCTTTCTGCATAATACCATTTCTTCTCTAAGTTTAAATGTTTTAAGTAATGAATTTTTATATCTTTGACTAGTCTGAGCTATTATAATTATAGGCTCTATAGTTTATTGTGATTGCAAATTCAAGCAAGAGTGACATATGGAAATGGAAAGGTAATCATTTTACGATGGGTGAGCACTGCAGTCTGAGTACATTTTATGAGGTGTTGTAGCCAATCACAGCCACAGAATTACAGCAAGCAGCTTTTAAACATACAAGAAAATGAGAAAAATACCTCCCCATGTGAGTAATGAGGATCATTAGCATTAGCGAAAAGAGCAGAATTACTTCTTTCACTTTGATGAGATATTTAAAAGTCTTGATTGTGAGGATTTTAGAAAAAGATTGGATCTCTTTTTCCAAATGCCAGATTGCATTACCATCAGCTGGTGCTGTCCATGCTTCTGGTGCATAATGTCGTCTGATTTATGGCTGATGCATCAGGGTAATAGCCAAAGATTTGGGGCATTTTTTCTCTCCGTTACGTAAGCACATAATGCAATCTATAGGATTTAATGGAACACAAGATAAAACACTGAATCAAAAAGATGCATTGCAGTGCGGCCTAATGGAATATGTAAGTGAATCCTGCGATGTTGAACAGTATCTTTAGTGCACTTACCAGGAGCTGAGTGAGCCGGGCTGATATTATTTGTTTGCTCTATGCTGTGGGGATCCGGCTTGATGGACGTTGAGAGGTGCTTGGCTGTGGCCTACTGTAGTGGCTGATCTGTCTAGGATCAATAGCAGCTAATTACAGCCCACATTGATCCAGAAGCCTCACTAATTTAGATCCGAGCAGAGGCCCTCTCCATGTAGAGCCACTGAAGCAACTCCAATCCTTGCCTTCTGGGCCTGCAAACATCTCATTCAGCACTCAGCAGCTCATTATCTCCGAGGAGCAACTGGTGGGGCATTTGCCTGTCTCCTGGGACGAGCTTTAATACTGGACGACTGGAAATGTGAGTGGGGCAATATAGATTGTCAGATATCATCTTTATCTGCTCCATTTCTCCCCATGGCTAATTCAGAGACACTTTACACAGCTCTTCGGTTCCTGGGTTTAGATTTATTCAAATTCATTGCGTTTATTTAATTAAACTAGCAGCGTTGGCAAAGACACTTGTAGTTGTTGTTTGTTTAAAGGTTCGTCAACATCACTAATTTACAACTGGATCCCTTTGGCAAGGAGTCGTAAGACTAATCATGTGACACATTATGATGACAAAGGCAACAAAAACAGGCGCTCAAGATAGTGCATAGGACAGCATTATTGTGCTAATTAAGTGTGCATTTGTTTTTATTTTTCAAAGGGTAACAAAATGACAATGAGGCCACATATTGTAAAGGATATGACGCTATTATTTTCCTTTAAGTAAGCTGCATCTTTCCTGAACAAACCCGTATCTATTCAGAAGGAGAAGCCACATTCTTCTGCGTCCTAATTGGAAGTTGACTAAATAAAAGGACAGATGAACACGCATAACTCACTCCCCTCCATTTTAAACATATATTCACAGATCAGTCTATGCCCTACATTTGTTATGTTGTGCCTTGTAACATTCCTGACCCCCACTTTACATTATGAGCTGGAAAATGTAATTGCAGTTCCTTATTCAAACCATCTGGATCAACAGTGCAGAGGTGATATATCAGTTTGGCTCCCCGCTGCATTGTGTATGTATGCACACACTTTAGCTTGTGTGTCTCCAAGATCAAGGCCACAATCTTTTCATCTGCTGCCCTTCTACAAGCTTTGATCTGACATTTGAATGTGGCACCTTCTGTTCATCCATCGACGTGCTTTGACAAATTCAGAATTTTCGCCACAATCGCCTTTGAAATATTTGGTCTAGTTCAGTTGGTGAAGGTACTGAAACCTATCTAAAACGTGGCCTGAGGAGTACAAATACAGAACGATAAAGTAGCACAAAACCCATACGTTTGAACAAAAGGCCGTGTAATAATGTTCAACACATCTCTCCTAGAACGTGTGACCTCTGCTGTACGATAACGTTCAGCTCAGACTAAGTGATGTTTTTACGTTTTCTATCATACTACTATCAACAGTATTCAACAGGCCGAAGATTGCCTCTCTCTTTAGCCATTATAGCACATCAGCGCTCTTCCAGATTGAGCCTTTTCACTCGCACACACATGCCTTTTTCCTCATCTGTTTTTCATCCGTCTCACCCCATTTCCATCTCTTGCTCCAATTGCCGGATCACCTCAGGCTCTGCTAAAAAGTCCACATTCGCTGAATTTAGCTCAGGGCTGCTTCGAGGTGGGGCTGGCTGGGTTGGGGGGCAGAAGGTGTAATTGCTTTTTGTGCTTTGGCGTGGACATCTAATAGCACTGGTAAGCACATGCATGAATGTAGACACACAAAGAAGGACGCACAGGCAGGACTATATTTACTAAGTGTCCAAATAGAAGAATAATATACACAGGTGCGTATCTCTTTTGGTTGCACCAGACACAAGCCGAAATTCAGGGCTTGTCCCATTGTACTTGATGAATAGGAAAAGGATACCTGTACTTCCTTGTGGAATTTAATACGTATGACCATAAACTTCACAAAAAATTTAAATAAATAAATTGTCTATAACATGTAAAATCTTTTCAACTTTAATCATAACAACTTGCGACTAACAATTAAAGAGGATTGTTCTCCACACACAAGAGAAGGGTAAGAATAAGGTCAACTGATTTGAATCTAATCCCTCTGTGGTGTACTTAGAAAGCCATGGTAATTCATTTTCAAACTCCAGCTCTTGTATACTGTAGAACCTTGCCAAAAAATCCTGCTAACCCCACTAAATCATACGCTCAAAGCACGAGAGTACGAGAATCGCTTTGTGACTTTAGAGATGGCATTAACTGCAAATGTCAGATACAGAAATCAAAGTGGTGCTTGGTGTTTTTGCAGCGCTGCTATTACTTCCTATTTTTACCACTTTTTTATTACCACATACGTCTGTCTCCTAAACATAGGAGACAGCAAACTACTATGGTTCTTTAACGCTAGTAACAAAGCTATTAAGGCCTATGTAATATGGCTTAAAGAGATAAGGTGAAAGACATCTATACAACATTGCACAAATCGAAAGAGGTACAGTGACAGTGATAATGATGGTACAGAACATTTACTGAGCTGCATGCAGTCGGTGCAACATAGAGTGAACAATAGTTATGGCTTTAACTGCCTTATTATGACATCTTGTACAGAGGGGCATGAGAGTGTGACCTGCCCCAGAAGCGACCACAGGCGGTCTGTAAATGTGCAGTGAACAAAAGCAAAAAAATCCCACATAGGTTTCCCACATTGTTCTAACAGATATTAATTAAAGCTGGTTATGTTTATCCACCACTGGCACAAGGTAGTAGAGCTTGAAAAAAGAAAAGAAAGATTCTAGCTAAGTAATAACAATAATTTATTTCAGCTACTACCACAGCGAAACATCTACAGAGCATATTTAGTCTGGCATAGGTTTTGACGCCTGATGCTCTTCCTGCTGCAACCCTCTCCATTTATCGGGGCTTGGGTCCGGTGCCCATCTGTGGCTGGAGTTTTAACTCTACCACAGGAAAACAAACCTCGCTTTTCTGGGTGACAAAAGGGGGTTAAGTTAGGTTTATTTAGTAAACTGCCCAAACAACCTAATGTCATTTACCAGAAAAAAAAAAATACAAAGCCATAGTCACTAAAGGCTCATAGCTATATTTGTTTTAATTTCCTTGGCAAATAAAAGAAAGAATAACTTTTTTCTTGCTCCACATTTTAAATCTGAGTTGCCATAATAACACTAAACACATCTTACAAGATACACAGTCCGAAGTGAGTGCAGTTGCAGACAAGAGTTGTTTACTAAGAGCAAACCATGTAAATTGACATAGTGCTGGTTTAATTTATTGAACAAAACAATAGCATATTTTCTAGTCCATTTTCTATTTCTAACAAAGAAAGCATGCACAAATAGTAGATACTGTCTATAGATCTTTAAGTTCCAATACTTTACCTGAAATAGGTCCAAAAACACAAGATAGTTCATTAATATTTTCCAAGCAGGTCTTTTACGACAGGATGTTCAAACAATCCTGCTAATGGAACAGGCTCATTTTGATGCATGTGCTAATGTGTTCTGAATCATTACTTTCTTCTTGTCAACAGACAGAGTAGATCTCAAAAGTTCTTGAAAGCATGTTAAATTAGTAAACAGGTAAACAAAGTCCCAATGAGTAAGTCTTCTCATTGCCTAATTGGAATATTTTATATTTCTGGCACTTGCCGCTCTTATGCTACTTGAGAAAACATCCATCCGAGCTATTTCTTTGGGCGGAGCTTGGGAACAATGGGGTACATTTCCACATGAAAAGATGGCTGACATAAGTAGTGCTGTGTCCTTCATCTGCGTTACCATGGGGATTAACTGTACGGCGCCCTTTAACGCTCAAGAGGCCTCCATTTGGCCTCTAATAGACCCACTCACTGTTCTTACTGTTGCATGTTGCATATGACCACTTCACTGATCCTTTCTCCAGCAAAAATACAGCTATTGGGTGCACTAATAAAACACTTTTAGCACAGCTTAAAAGTGTATTGTGCATAAGCAAATGCAATATTAGTCCATGTCTTCAAGAGAGCTTCCCATGCTCAAGACCAACCTTATTCAAATATGAGCTAATTAAAAAGCTGACTCATTTATGTATTGCTAAAACTTTTAAGAGAACAGTTATAACAAAGTATTCAACACCATTCAAGCTGCAGCTGTAAACTCCTGCTTCCTTCACCCTTCAGTCTCCCACTCTTCCCCTCACAATTACATACTACACAAAACCATCTTTACCTAACCATATCTAGATGCTTAATTTATTGAATTTAATCAAAATTTTGCAGAAAGCCACACATGGAAATTTGAAAAGTCTCAATTAGAAGTTGTACAACCTCAATCTGCACAAAGCTGCAAAAAATTCCTAAAAGAGGGACTGAGTCATCCAGATAAACTGTTTGATGATACAATCACTATTTTTATTTTATTTATACCCACACTAGCATTTCCTTGCAAAGTTGAAATTATATTCACAAAAGGTTATTTCACAAAATCCGCTCACATAGCCCTTTCCTGAGTTATCAAGATGAACCGCTGATGTGCCTGAGTGCAGAAGGCAAATGTGCAAAGTCAGACAGCACTTTGCCCGTCTCCAAAAGGATGCCCTCAGTCAAACAAGCGGGCGCTTATCTCTCATGTATTCTCTGGTGACAAAAGAAGTGCAACTTTAAACTAGAGTTTTTTTTGACACGTGTCAAAACAAGGCTGAAACGCTGCAAAGTCTTGACAGTTGTTAAGTCTTTTATCATGTTTACACCAGAGGGTAGAACAATCTAAGTCACCATAGTTTTAATTTAAGAGTATTTATTTTATGTTCTTAGTTTTGTCCTTAAGACATGACCTGAGAATGCATCACTCCAGGTGATAAACTATCCATGACAAAGTTAAAACACAGTAACTGACTGCTATTTTATTTATTTTTTGTTAGGTTTTTCTGTTTCCACAAAACATTGTATACTTGGACTTTTATAACATACCAGAATAACAAGTTTAACTGCAGAAGGAAGTCCAAGAGACATGTTTTGGCTTTTGTCTATTATTATTATTGTTATTATTGGTAACGAGAGAGCCAACACTTACAGACATTCACTGTGGGTAATTTAAATTCCCCAATTTAGTTTACACATGCATGCCAGTTGAAGGAGGCTAGAGTTAACAAAAAGAGAATCCATGGTAGGACAGGGAGGCCATCACCAAGGGTGCTGCCCACTCTGACAGCAGTAACCCTAAATTTTACTAATCAATCCTCATAACGGTTGTAATGTTTTGGCCGGTTGCAGTATAAAATATTTGGACGACTGTTACTGTGATTGATAAATGGGCATTTGAAAGCTTTCTCTTTGCACACAGTGAATAGAAACAGGGTAAAAAAATAAAAAAAGAAGATCTTCTCTCCTTTTAGATGGCTCTCACTTGGGAATTGATTTTGTAGAGAAAATCTTCAGAGAGCCTTGGGCCATCATTAGCAGCATAGGCTACTCATCCACAGTCAAGAAGTAGGGCATTCATGTACGAATCAAACATGTCAAAACCTTACCAATTACCAACAGAATTGCACTCTGAGCGCTATCAAGGACCAGCTAATAATGTTTCGAAGCATTCTCCAAAACTAATGATTTGTAGTCTTCAAAAAGAACATGAGTGTTGTTGAATAAATAACAGTCAACAAGGATTTCCTAAATGGAAAATCACAGTCAACCGATCCAACAGTGAACAAAACCTCCACCTTTATAAATAGAGCTCAGTGTCACGTTGACGTTGTGGAGCAGGCAAACTTTAGAGCTCTTGAATCAGTCGACGCCTAAGACACACAGCAGTGTCACTGAAGTCCGGCAGAAACTGATCACTCAAAAGCTAAAACATATGTTTCAGAAGGAGGAGTCTCCTCAGCGCTGACTGTTCTAACTACCAGACACTGTGACCTGAATATAGCGACAAGAAAACTGTCACCAGTGTCTTTTTTCTGGGGCTCATTTACTGTTTGAACATATGCATGGCCCCCTTAAGGAAAAACAAGATTATATGATAGGGTCAGCCAGACATTTTCTGACAAATGCAATTGACCTTGCTGTAATGGCTTTGTTCAAAAGGGGCAGTGTAAAAAGGCAGGCCAAAGACATTATCATTCATCAGCATGTATTACAACACACTAGCTCAAATACATAAGGGACTTGATGTGGAAGAATAATTAAAACTGTCTTGAAAATGAGAGAATATATCTCCAGGGGTTTATTCTGATGTGAACTAGGAAACTATGAAGCTTCATCAGACACTTTTCACCCTATAATACATATGGCTCTGTCATTTAAAAGACGGACCTAATAGATTTGACCTAACAAACCATATGCTATTGTTCATGAGCTAAAAGATCTGCAGGAAGAGGTGCACATTTTGAAATTCTGGTGGTCTTTTGTCTCTAGGCATGGCATGTTTATAACAATAATGTGCTTTTTGAAAAACACAACTTTATGTAAGATAATAATATATTTAAAGGAGTGCATTATTTAACAAAAAAAAAGTTTGCAAGTCTTCAATAAAGGCCATTTTGTCAAACTATTTCACAGCTTAAACTCAGCTAAGGGCCATCATTCATACAATTTCACTTTCACAAATGCTTTCAGCCAATGGAGTAATGTAAGGTATTTTGCACACAATTGGTCCCTTTCCTCCTACTGTGCAGCGAGGGGAGAAGGAGCAGTGACTGAGTGAGCTGTGACAATGTGCTAGCATCAGCAGGCTCCTGTGAAGCGGCCCTCCTTGGCAAACAGGAGTTAGCCAGGATTAATGAAGATGCCAAAGTCACTGCTCAGCTCCTGGCTCTAATGGCACATCACACAACGCTAATGCAGTCAACACAGGACGCCATATGGCAACATCGCCACACACTCACCAGGAGCTTTTCAGTCAAAACCCAAGAAGAACACACTTGTAACACGTTTACTCGGGAATACATTGCCACACACGTCGGTAGGATTGTTGAAGTTACTTGTGTGCAGGTCTCTGGTTGATTTAGAATCCTCTGGTGCCCAAGCATGAGTGATATACCACTGCACCCACAACGGCCCCCGCTCTATCTATCTCCCATGTCATTGGCAGTCTAAATCTCTCAGTCATGGCTGCATCCATAATGGGCCAATTACTGCCGATGGGGATCCCACTCCCTGTCTGACAATTACATCTGTTAGAGTTTGAGAGCGTTAATGCCTAAAAAATATCAATTAAGGTGATTGATCAGGATGTTAATATCCTATTAAACAGCAGTCTGGGCTGCAAAGCATTCGTGTTGATTGGACCAAAATGAGAGCAACTCTCCAGGATGGAGCCACTGTAATTTTGTGGGCCAGTAATATTATGTATGTAATGAACACATGGCCCTTAGTTGCAATTTTATAGCCAAATAAACCAGGACAAAAGCAACTATGTGTAACTAGTGCTAGGAGCAGAACAGACTGACAACTTCCAAGATTCAAATAAGGACAAGTATCAATATCCTTTGACAAAGAACTGAGGGACAGGGCTTTAGAAATTCAACAGTTTTACATGTTATAGTATTAAACACGAGGATCTATTTCTGTAACTTTCTTAAGTCAACATTTATCTTTCATTAAAGTCCTTGGGAGTGATAGTTGAGGTATAGTATGTATCACTGATTTTCATTCATAGATTGACTGAGTAAACTTTGAAAGTGTCTCCTTTATTGGAGTAGCAAAATTGTTTCAACAGTGTCTTATCTTGACGTTGCATTTGTCATTTTCGCAAAATGTTTAAACAGCTCAGCCAGTAATGTCTGATATTTGGGCCTGTTCTCATTTCTAGAGTATAATATACTGATAAGGCCAATAGCCTCTCCAGTTCTGGTGCTAAAGGCATATTTTAAACTCCTGCACTGATGCACCTGTTTGTAAGGTAAATGCATATTGAATTTATTGCCACATTGTGGTTTTAGAAAATAAACAATAAAAAACTACAATACAATACACTGACTTATCGTTAGTTTTTGGAAAAAGTATGCAATCTGTGTTTTATAACAGAAGTTTATGAAGTAACAATACTTTTTCTTGAGAACAGATTACAACTACTCTACTACGTCCTTCTTCTGAAAAATTCCAATATCAAATGCTAGTTGCTTTAACTTAGTAGAAGTTAACAAAGGACTCAGTTGTAATGACTAAGTTCTTGATCCATTTTGGTTCCTATCCAAACCTATGACAAACCTAGAAATGAAAGGGCTCCATCAGTGTCAGAACAAAATGGGATTGAACAGTGAATAAAAATTGCTATATTCCACTTTGGGACAAAAATGTGTTGGATTTGTGAGCGCTGCAAGCAGACAATGTAATTTCTCTACTCCATCCAATTCAGCGCAGGAAAAGGATATCTGCAATCTAAGCTTTTTGAGATGACAGGATGTATTTTCAATTGCAACACGGCTCCTTTTTACCCAAACGATTGTCTGCAAACATAAAGGATCCCGTTCATTGTCAAATCTCTCTGTAAAGCCTTCAATAGGGGGCAATTAAACTCTGAAGTGTAATTTCATATATTTGCTGTGCGTTACAAAATGTTTCCTCTTTTATTGTCTTGTCGATGATCACCACAGTGGCTGGCTTATCCATCCTTCTGTCCTACCTCAACCCCTCTTCTCTCTCCTCCCTCGGTTGCGTCAGTTTTTGAAAAGCTTCTAGCTGTCCCATTCTTTCCCTGGCACAGCATCACACACTCATTTCATTTCTCATTTACAGACTGATAATCAGAATGTCATTACGGTGTCCACACTGGGCTGCCGGAGGGGTAATTGAGCAGCATAAAAGGCATTTGAAAGAGGGATGAATAATAGAAGTGGAGAGGGGGGTAAGTGGTGCGCTGGACCTAGGCCTGTTCTCTCAGGTGTCTGGCTGCTATCGGGTGGCATCCGGCTCGGCATTATGGTTAACCATGTCTACGTCAACCTCATTTTTGGCTTAAAGCGCATTAGAGAGGCATCCACACTCATCGGGAAGAAAGGGAGAGAAATCAATATGATAGTTTTAGAAGGTCAATGTCAACCATCAACAATCACTTAACATGGTGCATTCAGGGTGGGTTTCCATTCAAAAACAAAGCAGGTTTGTCCTTGATGATGGTAATGGGGAGTACTCTGTTTTCCATCTGCACTTGGAACACGTTTTTTTGTGCAAGGGTTAAGACCCGGTCTCAGCGGGATGCAGCAAAGACTCTGTTCATTTATTTGGAAACACTTTATAATAACTACACCTTGTTCAGCCTTAAATAATCATGAATAAAGACTTCTTTATTAAGCAAAAATGCTTAGTTACGAATGACTCATACTTATTTATTTATTAATAAATATATTTATGCTTTACTACTAATAAATAATCTCATGCATAATCTGGATAATCATTGTTCATTAATACGTAATAAACCATGAGCTAACTATTTGTAAGCGCATGTATACATGCACTATTACATGATAATTTAGATATGAATTAATGATCAGGAAGTGTCTGAATAAACCATTAACTAATCCTGTAAAGCATTAATAATTCAGGTTGTTGCTAATAACTAGTTAAGTCCTTTTGTGAGCTGTACTAAATTGTGGACTATGCTTTATTACTTTATTTATTTTTTTTCAGAACCTGAGAGCTTTTTCTAAAAAACAAGTAAAACGAAAGTAGACTCAATGTTTCAAGTGAAAAATGTGCTATTTTGAAGAGCTATGTAATATGAGAACATTATGTAATATGTGTTTAAACATGAATATTTCATAAAAAATGTATTCTATTAAAGTGTAAGCTTTTAGTCACTAAATATGTAACAAAATGACAAGTATTTAAAGTTTTGAAAGGGAAAAGGGGAGAAAAATGCTAATTTATTTTTTCTCATTTCCACAACAAGCCATGTAGACCAACCAGCCAATGACTGTCCTTTATCCGACTGATTCAACCCTTTTGTGTCTAAAGGTCATATTTGTTTTTTTTATAAAGTTCCTTGTTATAACAATATATGATTAGGTGACTATATTTCTCCTAAAATACACTTATGCACTTGTTTTTTATGTCTCTTAAAACCACAAATGTGCAACCAAAATAGTAACAAAACTTAAAACTAAATGTAACTTTGTGATTCACCATTTCAGCATTTGCACATTTAAATGCTTATAACACATCCTCACTCGTGTCATATTAGATACATCTACTTTTCTAGTTTGTAGATTTAGATCCAATGAGAAAATAATAACTAAATAAAGCCAAAAATACATTTTAATGTGACAGAAGTAATATTTAAAAATATATTTAAAAAATAAAAAGTTCCACAAAATGTCAAATGTTGTGATACCCAGCTTCAGGCCCTCCGCCACGGCTCCTCTTAAAATCCCCCAAATAGAGTATGACTCAGTAGTGACACAGATAACAACATTGGCATCTGTATTACAATCTAATGTTATTTGTTTTGTTGCAGAGCCTTCCCCTGCTTCCGCCGGATCCTACTGTGGCGTGGCAGCTTGGCACAGTGCCAGCCCCCGTTTGGCCGCGGTGGTACATTTCCATCTCATTCATCACATAAAGACAGATAATCAGAAAGTCATTACAGTAGCTTGACACCAGAGCTTGCCCTGGGAAGACAGAGTAATTGAGCACCACAGAAGGGAAGAGAGCAGCCCGAGCCAAGGCCGTGCAGTAATGAATGTGAGATTTCCACGTAAGATGAAGGGAAAAGGATCTAGAGATGTAGATGGACAGTAAAGGAGACTGACAGAGGTAAGGGAGGTGGGAAAATTGATACAAGTGGCTTAACAAGATTGTAAAAAAAAAAAAAAAATGGAACAAATAAACACTAACATTACTTTTGGTGATTGAAACATTACACTCACTGTCAGGCAGAGGAAAAAGTAAGATTTATATACCACTCTTTGGATTGTCTAGTCACATTATTTCCAGTCTGTGCAAAGAAAAGCTACTGTCTAATAATAATAAATTCAATTGACTGTTTTTATAGTTAAACCAATCATATTTGTGGTCTTTTTCTTATTATTTAACAGTTAGAAAATGCAATTTCATCTCATTTGAACCAAATATTGCAAAAAATCTCATTTCCATCAAAACAAGATTTCTTAACCTGTTACATCTGCTCTCACATCTGTGATTGCGTTCAAAGAGTTCTTCAGGGACGGAAATGTTTTGAAAAACCTTAATGACTGTTCTGAGATAATTTAGCTAAAATGACTTTTGCTGGAATGAGACAAACACATGTTATCCATGCCTGAGAAATTACAGCTGGCCATTGTCTGTTTTGTATTTCCAACTAAAATACTTTTAGCTTGATTCAGCAGGATTTTAAATGTCGTCCAAAAATTCTCCGGTCAGTTCTCTGGGCATTACTATCAACATGGCTGAAGAAAACATTGGGCTCAATATTAATATTTTAGCAAACTGATAAAAACTAAATTATATGGCACAGTGGCTCTGGTGGTAGAGCGGATCTCGTTCTATAACCAGAAGGCTCTCCCCAGTTCTGCCATTGTGTCCTTGGGCAACACACTTAACCACTTAACCCACCTTGCCTCCAGTGTCTGTGACATTGGTTTATGAATGTGTGAGTGTTTTTGGAGGTCGGAGAGGCTGTAGGCACAATATGGCTGCCATGTCTCCACCGGTGTGTGACTGTAGAGTGAATGAATCATGGACACTGTAAAGACTTTGAGGCTTTGAAAAAAACAATCCATTATTATTATTATTATTATTATTATTATTATTATTATTATTATTATTATTATTATTAAAAATATAACAACCTATTAAAAGCCATCACCTTGAGTTAAGATCTGCATCAGTTTAGCCTCGACATTCAAACCTCACAGCCTAACATGAATTGTACACCATGTTTATTTTATAGTTTAAATAGTATTGTATATACTATGCTATACAATATATATAATATATATCAATAATATATGTATATTTATCTGAGGCTAGCTGAAAGTAAAAAGTGAAAAAAGGTTATCACTTGACATATAAGATTATATGTTATTATTTTGTGTCTACGTCCACTACTTTCATCCACACTGTAGTCCTTATCTGGAACGGACTCTAACAAAGTGGTTTGTTCCAGTGATTGCTTGGCATGGCTGTTTATAATATACACACACACAATTAATGCTCACACTAGAGAACATCCCAGTATCTTTCATTTACACAGACCTCTACCTTTCAAGCTGCAATGTAGCTTTAGCATGGCTTTGGTGAATCAGAAAGAAAGTATATATGCTTAAAAATATAAATATGTTCTCAACAGAAATTCTGAAACATATATCCATGCAGACTCATTCCAGTTGCTTCAGGTCTGGTCAAAGCTGGGGCTTTTCAGGAGAGGTAGTTTTCAGTGAAAATAATTTGAGCTGTGTCTTTCTTTAAAGTGTCAGAGATATCAACTCACTAAAGAGAGGGTGTTATATAAGGTTGTGATGGTTTCTTTACTGACAGATCCTATATATAGTGTCTGTAAAAACTTGAGCCATCCCAACTAACTAATACCCAAATTAATAAATAAATACTTAAACTACACTCAAAGACAACAATATTAATGAGTAAAAGGAAACGGCTACAAATACCTTTACTGTCCTTGCTATTTCATTCCCGGGATGGTTTTATTTCCCGATATTTAAGGCGTGGATACTGTCCCCAAGTCCATTATAGCTGTGTTATAAATCAACACATTGGCTACATAGAAATTGAACACCACAAAAACACCTAATGGCCACAGATTTCTCCTTCTTTAACATCGTTTTAGGGCAGCTATAAAGTTACAACAACAGCTCTCCATTTCACTTAGTGCAGCCTCCGATGCCAAAAATTGCCAAGTGATTTACGCCCGATAACAATAAATATGTTGGGAAATGGAAAAGCAGTAAAAGAATAATCCCAGCGAGGACTGAGAAAAGCTGATCTGGTGTGTTCTGTGTGTCAGAGTTAAGGTGCTGCTTGGTTTATTGCTGCCAAAAAGGTGCCAGGGCAGCTCTTAGATGAAGACACTCTCATTTTCCAAGTTGGGAAGATTCCAGGCTCTTTTAAAAGCATCTTGTTTTGAAAAGTCTTTTGCAGTAAGAGATTATATTTCTACCTGCTTCTTAAAACTATGTTACTTGAATGCTTTAGGTAATGTGAGCTTTTGACTTTATCCATCAATACCTTAAAAAAACATAACGGTCCCGAACGACCCAGCTCAGAAATTTGCTGCTTAACAATATGATCCTAGACACAGTCCATTGTAGATAACTATTCCTAAAGGGCATATAGGCAGAGAGGCAGGGCAACCGGGTAATCAACAAGATCAATGTTGTTTGTCTGGGTTCTTCACCCCTTCCTCAAATGCCCAGGTGCCTAAGTGTCTTCATTCCACCAAAAGCACGTTTTAGATACAGAAGCAAGCCCCCCGTTAGACATTAAGAGATGTGTTGGAAAGAACACTTGTCAGTGTTTGAGGACAAATAGCTGGAGTAACTAAAAACATAATGACAAAACCAAAAGTCCCTTTGAAAGCCACGTATTTGGGCATTCAACTCCTGCCTGTAAGTCCACATAAAGTTCTTCTTTCTTGCAGTTACTTATGGCGCACAAAAGAGGACAACTAAACATACTTTAAAAAGAGAATCCCTGCTGTGGTAACGTCCCACTGACATTTGTGCGATGAAGAAATGAAGATGTGATGTGCTGAGGCAGCTGTGGAGCACCACCTGTGAGGTACGACCCCGGTCTGGAGCTCAGCTGCGTCCAGACAGGCACACTTTGACTCGCTGTGAAGTCTGTGGCTTCTCAGTGGGAGGAGGATAGTATGTCCATTAAGCAGAGAGCAGAGCATGTAGCAACATATAATTGGCTAAAAATGTCTTCTTTGTCATTCCTGCAATAATAAGGGTTTTGTTATATATAAGGAAACAAGATTGGCTGTAGGTTTAACAACAATTTAAAATTTTCCTCACTTTTAGCAAATGTGTCTTTGCATGCAGACTGTAATGGAATTCCCTCTAAATAAAAAGGCCCCAATGACTTGAATTAATGATTAGATGTAATACTTTCTTCAATAAAGAAGTCCTTCAGAAGAGTTCAGTATAAAAACATAATGTAATTAGGGCAGCAGGCTGTTCTACTGAATGAATCACTAAGCAAGTGTTTGTATTAAATAAGGAAGTAACAGATTGTTGTAATTGTTTTCAACTTTTTACAACGCCCTTGATAAATGCCAGTTGAAAGCAAGGAAATAGACTAATTTTAAAGTTAATAAAATTGCAAGGAAATAATTATTAGGTTTATTTAATTGCACATAACTCACAATCATACTGGCCACATCTTCCTAAGATCCATGTTATTTTTCACTCTGGCAACTTATAATAAGTGCAACATCCCACACTTTTTTTTAAGAAAAAACCTTCACCTTGTCTGTGTTCACGCTTAATTTTCATTCTTTAGTTTTTAAATTAACCCAAAACTTTTTTGGGGATTCTTAATAACTTAATTGTTTCTAACAGAAACCACATTTTTAAACAGTTGTGCATGTGTTTTGACCTTTTAATTCTTGTCACCCTTTGAAAAGTGTTATGCCTTAAAATAAAATAAAAAAAGCAACAGGAACACAGTAATAGGCAAAGATCTCCAGGCAGTTCATTAGCAGTGGTGCAAAAAGTGTGTATGCGCTACATGCGGCGCATAGGGGCGCTGCACTTTGGGGGCGCCAAAGTGATAGTATAATTTATTTATTTTTTCTTGTGGTATTTCCTAAATGTAGTTTAGCTGCTGTTGTGCGTTTCTAAATCATTTCAGTATTTCATTAATACTTTATAACATTTTAGAGCAGGGGTGCACCTAACCAGTGCTAGAGGGCTATGCAGCAACAATTTTGGCGCCCCCCCCAAAAAACAAACTTAAATTAAATTTAAATAATTTGTGAGCCGGACATTATTATGTATGGGTTGTAAATAATAAAGGTTTATATAAGTATATCAGCCACTGTAGGCCTACCATTATTATACAATAGGTACATATACATTATTATTAAGGTTAACAAATAAAAAAACAGTCACAAATTGACAAGCATTAAAGTTATTATCAGATTACAATAAAGAAACATAAAAAGTTATGTATGAATTTTAGTTATGTTATGAATTTTTATAAGAATTCCAAATAGGAGCCAGTTCTCAATGCCCAATACTAGTAACAATGTTGCTACCAAACATTCTAGAGCGCTCTTTAGTTCATACTAAATTGTAACATGAACCATGTATATATATATATATATATATATATAAACAGTAGACCCTATATATTGTATATAATTTAACTCTGCAAAGGATTGGAAAATAATATTTCTCAGTCAGGCCCCTTTCTGTAAAAAAACACTCACTGGCCTTTCTGTCAACTTTCACCACAGGCTTTCCACATCCATTCCTCTTTCCAGCAGAAAGTTGTCACATAGACATTCCGGTGGAGGGTGATCAGGTTTAGGAAAATTCATGTTAACAGAGTAGCTAGAGTTTGCTAACACTGGGAATCTAGCAGCCAAATGGGGTTTAAATTAAGGCTACCTTTTTATGCTAAACTAAGGTTACTAAGCTGAAAACTGGAAAATATAAGGCGGCATGCCATGTACAATAAATTACAATAATTTGGAAAACAATTAATGCCAAACCTGTTGCTGCACTGGGTATTTGCACCTATGCCTTGTGAGACAGTGACTGAGCTGCAGTTATGAAGTCCACAAGGATGAATGAAAATGACAGGCCACAATCACCAGGCTTTAAGAGCGCTGTCTGTCCACAAAAGGGCAGTTAAAAGGGTTGTCAAATTTCCACCATTTCATATTAAAGTTTATTTTTATCACACCTACTTTAGCTGTATTTCTCAGTTCATTAACACTGGCCTAGGTGTGAGTAAGCCCTTTCACAAGCAGTGCTGCAAACGTGATAATAAAACTTGATTAAAAGTAGGCTGTGTCCTAATCAAAAGAGTCCCCTTATATTCCTCACGCCTGTTAACAAAGAGAGCATCCAGAACTGAATAAACGTCTCTGCGTTTTTTTGCTTTCCAGTGCACGTGTTGTCTTGCTCTTTATTGTAGTTTGTCAATTTCTCATGGAGGCCATTTCTCTTTTGTCCAGCTTCAGTTATTAAAGACATAATGTAAACAAATGGGTCAAGCATGTTCATTCAGTCAAGTGAACACTGTATACACCAACATAAACAGAGCCAAAAGAGGGCACTCACAGAGGTTAACTTCAATGAGCGATGACACTCAAAATGTCCAACAAATAACATATTTATTGTTAATGCAAGTTTGCTGCAGTGTTGAAGTTAGCATTATTGCACGGAAACAGATTTATTTGGTCAAAAAGAGAATTGAGTTAGATCTTAGAGTGTAATGATGCAGCTTGTTGGCAGTCATATCTCGACATACTGTGTTCACAAGATACATGACATTTTAAACTTGTGTGTAGCTCAGTGATTTAATTAGTATTTAACCCAAAATACCCATGCCTCTCCTGAACGTAAAAACACTTTACTGAATACTTTAACAAAATAAGTTTGACAATTGGATTGGTGATGATCAAAGCAGTGGTTCTTCACATTGCGCAGAGGAGCAAAAAAAAAAAACATGTCTTCCCTAATGGTAGAGTCATTTTAGTGTATTTTGTACAAATGCAACATTTCTCTTTCACTCACATAATGTCTTGCAATGGGAACGCGTCCCAGCAACAGGAAAGTTATATTGGAGGTTTGTGTCCAGCTGAGGGTACTGTGTCAGAGAGATAGACATGAGATCAAAAGAATCATGCCTAAGAACCATTAAATTATCATAATAACATATATTTTTGGGCTAAAAGTTACGCAGGTCTGCTTTAAAACATTATGCACTGTGTATTCTTCACAAGAATGCACTGCATGCCTTTATGCAAATGCACAGTATTATTTGTTCCAGAGCATGTGCAGAAAGGGATAACCCATGCCATTTTGGAGTGTTATAGTTCCAGTGGGACCACTTATTTGAAAATCTAAATGGTTATATTTTCAACAAATACCCCCTGTTGGGAGCGGAGAGAAAAAAAAGGGACTTTTCGACAGACCCCCTCCTGTTTCTGTTACAGCTGCTCCAGTCGCTCACTCTGGTGTTTCCCAGAGAAATCACATAAGAGCACAGACAGCTGCCGGAGCCTCACTCATGTATGGATCGTGCTAGTATTTCTGTGTTTGGCAACTTAGTACATTTCTACAATACTGTTTGATGCTGTCTCTTGCTGTGCGTGTATGTTCGGGAGAAGGTGTGCGTCTGTTAACATGCAACAAACATAGTTCTGTGAAGCTCAGCTCAACAAAGACTCTGGCGAGTGTTTGACACGACTTTGAAGTTGGGCCTGTCGCTTTGCTTTACTTCGAGTGATGAGAGAAAAACTAACTTGAAGCAGCATTAAGCCAGTAGCAAAAGAACTTTAAGAACTTCAACAAAAGGGTTGTAAATAAATTCTTATTTTATAGAGAAACACTTTGCAACCAACCTTCTTCTAAAACTACCCGGGTTAACATGCAGTGTTGTAAAAGCCATTTTAATAAGCTTACTATAACATTTGGCAGAGTGATGGAAAATATGCAAATTAAATGTTTTTGTGTGAGCAGTGACACATTTTATTGTACTCAGGGCTCTTTTTCTATTAAATATATTTTTATAGTTTATACAAAAGATTCACGTAAGCGTCTTTGTATTCCGTAATTTTGGGATGCTTTTTGACATGCTAAAAAGAAGAACCGTGTGAAGAGGAATTCATTCAACTCAGTGCTTCTTCAGTGTTTATTAGATAAGCTGGACCAATTCCTTGACATTTCTGCCGGACCATCAGGCGAGGTCTGTAATGCCAGGATGTTAAGGGCCTCTGACTTCCACATAACATGGCATGAGACAATGGCTGAGTACAGCTTGCTGCGTGCATTAGACAGGCCTACCCCATTTGTCATGACTCCCGACGGAGCTCTCATTGAAGCGGACCATCTGCAGAACTAGAAGATCAGCCATGGGAGAGTGGATTGTTGAACGGGACTATAAAAGGATGAGATGGAAGAGGCGGCAAGTCCAAGATCTGCACACAACCCAGATTGAAACTATTGTTGTGAGCACAATAGCAAACTGTTTTCTACTCACACAGTATGTTTGCTGGTGCTTTAGAGATGTTGACAAGCAAAAACAGTTATGTGGCAGACCAATCAAGCAAGAAGAACATGTGTGTCCTGGAAATGTGTCAACCTCACAGCTGAAAGATAACACAGAGGTTTCCACAGAGGCAGAAGGTGGGTTGTCGTGTTGATTGTGTCCTGACACTTTGAATTACAAGTTCAGGAAATAAACTGGTAAGAGAAAAGTAGGTGTTTTGGTTGAAGTTAATGTTTAATCATGTGTTGCAAGCAGGAACAAAAGGTCCATGCAACCCCTGCTGCATGCACACAATTCCTGTGATTTTGAGGCAATTGTCTTCAAAGTAAGAAGAAAAAACGTAACCCAAATTGGCAGTGTCATCACTGCCAAACCCAAAAGAGTGTTTTGGCTCATGTGTCAAGATCAGGGGTGCTCATTAAGTCGATCACAATCTACCAGTCGATTGCAGGTAGGTACTGGTAGATCGCGAGACATAGAAAAAAAAAAAAATAGACGTCAGCCAATCAACCATCCAATCACTTGATTGCCAAACAGGGCAGTCAGTCAGATGATATCAGATTTTTTCTGGCGCTTAGGTCACTGCGCATGCGCAAAACAGCGCTAAGTGCGGCAGGACGCTTCAGCGACTTACCTCCAATTTTAAGACCTCGGATATTTTTTTTAAACTAAGTGCAGCAAAACTAACACGCTTCAGCAAGTTACCTCCAATTTTTAAACATTGTTTTTTTTCTCTGAAACTTAAGAAAGGGTATAAAAATTAGTGGTGGAGATGGACCAAGTAAGAAGACAAAAAACTTTCAAACAGAATGGGAGAAGGACTTTTTTTTTCATTTTCAAAGTGCATTTGCCTCATCTGTCAGCAGCTACTGTCCGGACTATGCATCCATGGCTGTTTCAAGTCATCACAGTAAACCTAGGTGATGACAATAGATGTAAATAGTTAATTATGTTGTGTTGTGCAATATTGGCTCATACGGTTATGCAAGGTACAGCAACATACATTGTACATATAAAGAATCCTCAATATATTTGTGACTAAATACTGTATATGTTTTGCATTTTTGTAGTGGGTATGGGGTGTGAGCACCCCTTGTCTAGATAATATTGGCCAAATTTTAAGTTCCTTGGAAAAAAAAACTTAGGGCTGCGAAGCGAATCAAGTTGGTCACATGTTCAGATTTCTCGTTGGCATTGACTCATGAAGGATGCTCAAACCACACTTCATTTGACAACAATAAACTAAACTTAAGAATTTTTTTCTGTCTATTGTACCAGTGTTGTTTTTACCAAAAGCATAATCATTGAAGTCAGTTTACATTGTTCATCGTTTTCTTCATCATATTAACAGAGATGGCCCATTGACCAAACATCATCCTGATCAGAGAGGCTTAGCTGTAAGGTCAAACAACTAACAATAGGAAATCATCTTGCTGTAATATTCCTCTATTCTTTATTTCTAGAAAATTATATTGCAAAAGCAGCATGGACATCACACTAAGCAGAATAGCAGCGAAACATTGAGTACATAAGTGTTCATAAATACCAGTTGGAACAAACACGTAAAGAGGAAACAGGATTAGACTGATGATTCGCCACTGACTCACAATCAGCCACACACTGAGAGCTAGCACCTTCCTCCTCTCCTCTGCCTCGTCTCACTGTCTCTTTGAATCAGGATCCAGCCAGTTTCCACCTGGTTGCCCACAGCAAGCCTGCTCACCCGGTGTGACTGTGGCCGCACTGTGGCTAAGAGTCTTTCTCAATGCATCAATACATTCTCTTGCATAGTCAGTCCACTACCTGACACGTCGCCTCAGCCTTAGACAGGTGCCATTACTGCACTGTAGGCAAAGAAAGCAGCGCCTATCTGGACTTGTACTCCTTCGTTTTTGTCACACTTCACTTCATTTTTAAGACGCCAACATCATTTCACAATTAAAACACTGTAATTAAGGTGCCAAAAATGATTGATAGCTGGATTCAAACAACTGTCAGTCACTAAAGCTGTCATTTAGGCTCATTCTGCCAATCTAAGCCATTACTCTTGGTTATTTGGCACAAACAATGGCCACCTGGATTTGTGTGCTGTGGGAGCTACAAAAAACCTTTAAATGGACGGTCTGCAGCTGCCTTGATTTTAATTTAATTTTTTTTATTTTTTAACAATACAACAAAAAATGAGCTATACAGCATTTTAAAACCTTTTTTTATTTTTTTATAAACCCTTCAATAGACTACTGGTGGCTGCTGTTACTGACCAGCTTAATAACACAATTTTGTTTTTACTGCAAGCTTTAGGAAGAAGTTTGTACAGGAAGTTTTGGAAATTCTACTCAGAAACTCAGGATATATAAAGAGTAGCTGCATATTCCATTCAATAATGATATTCAGGCAACAGTAGCACTGGATTAAAACATACATAAGCCCTGTCCACATATTTATTTCATGTTTTGATGAAATGTGGACAGGTCTTATGCCAATACAATGTGTGTTTACACCCTGGAAGCTGGAGGCTTCCATGAGATTATAACAAATTCATCAGTGTCTAGCTGTTTTTCCCCCAGAAAATACATGTGCAGAAACTGTTACTAGTGTTTTCATTACAGCTCGAAGAAGGCTAACACTGATTGTGCTTAAATAATGATTAGTTGATTAAAATGTATAAGAACAAACGACATGAAGAATCACTAACTAATATAAAATATGGAAATACATCTTCATTGTCAAGTTGTTTTTGTTTTTCACACTTTGCAAATCATTTTCAGAGGTGTACTGACTGCACTGCATTTTCCTGCTCATTCAGAGGCAGTTGCTAGGGAGAAGAGAGCTGCACAGCCAATCACGCTGCAGGGATGTGTGTTTTTTTGTTGCTGTGTAATTTGAGGAGGGAGAGAGAATAGGTGAGAAATGGAAATAAAATACTAACAGTGTTACTATTATTCAAATAAAATGCAGTTTAATATTTAAATGGACCAACTGAATGTATTAGCACATCATTATATTCTCTTAGGAATGTAGTGGGAGTGTGACTGGTTTTGGACAAACAAGCAGATACACCAGGCTGTTCTTGGTAATGTTTAAAATTCTTACTACATTTAAAGATATTTCTGCCACGTGCAGCTTTGTGTATCAAAAATAAATGTAGGACTTTTTAGACATGAAATTAATTTTATTATTTAACTAAAACTAGAATGAAATACGTGCTGGTTGCATATGTACACTAATACATGATAAAACTCATTGCATTCATTCTTCTTCCACTTACCTGGGGCTGGGTCGCCGGGGCTGCAGTCTAAGCAGAGACGTCCAGACTTCCCACTCCCCAGACACTACCTAAAGCACTTCCAGGGGAACACTGAGGCGTTCCCAGGCCAGCCGAGAGACATAGCGTGTCATGTCCAGACCACCTCCCCAGGGAGGCGCCCAGGAGGCATCCAGAACAGGTGCCCGAGCCACTTTAGCTGACCCCTCTCGATGTGGAGGAGCAGCGGCTCTACTCTGAGCTCCTCCCGAGTGATCCACCTCCTCATCCTGTCGCTAAGGGAGCGCCCAGCCATTCTGCGGAGAAAACTCATTGCATATTTCATTTTATTACATAAGTTTGATGTGTTGGAGATGCAGAAGAGCAAAAATGTATATGAGATATTTGCAAGATAAAAGTTGTTGGTCTCATGTGAACAACTTTCAGAGCAAAGGTTTTAAAGGAAAATTGACACATTAAGCCCACAATTACCATTTAATGGCATTTTAAGGCAGAGTAACAAAGTTATTGGGTTAAACATGACAAATCCTAAAACAATTGGGGCCTGATAGTTGCATTTATTTGTTTATTTGGATATGGATTGGAGTGGAAGGTTGAATGATTGCAGATTATATACAAAAAAAAAGTAGTCAACATGACGTCTTACAATAATATCCATTCAAAAATCAAAACAGCTCAATACACAAACGTCACAAAAATGTCACTACAAAGGTAAACATACGCAGAGTAGGCAAATTATTTGTGTGTTTTTTGTATATCACAATCATTTTGTTGATTTCTTTCAGCTTTTGTCATAATGAATAAACTGCCTACTGTTCTCACTTTGGGCTTTGTGTTTAAGCCTATTTCTTTCCTTTTAAACACTGGCTTTTGCACCACTTCTCCAAAGAGATACTCCTCTTCAAAATCCTACTTTGTCTGATTATATTGACAGAAATACTACAGATGGAGACTGAGTTGTACTTGAAGGCACCCTCCAGCCGAATTGGACACACATTCTTGTTTAGTTCCTCTTTGGTCCAGTGTGAGTTTTTCTTTATTTTGCAAAATGGGCTTTTAATACTCTTACACAACAGTGGCCTAATTAGAGGAATACATTTGAGTGGAGCATTTACTGACAAAGAAGCAGGAGTTTGAAGCTTTCTGCTGTTTTTTGGCTACTTGTACATAGATGAAAGAAAGACATTATTGACGTGCTTGACAGAAAATGTGTTGTAGGTAAGCAGCTGCAAAAAGGTTTGATCTTTGAGACTTTGATGTTGCAACAACAGTTATATGTATATTTTACCGAGAACATTTGAAAGACTGGAATTTCAGAGGGTTAACCTATAAAATACTGACTTTTTTCTTAACTTCAAGAGACATTCACATTAAGGTGTGATTTCACTGGAGCAGTCGGTACACGTCAGGTCAGTAATGCGCACTTTAAGGAGCATATTTTTTGTTCAAGTACATGGTAGACCTGGTTCTAACAGTTTGATGTGGCTTCTACAGCTTGTTAATAGAGAAATCTTATTTAGAAAAAAAGGAAAAGGAAAGGAAAACACAAAACAGCAATATACTGGCAAAATAAACTCCAAGATGAAATAATGCTAAATGTTTAATAAATGTTTAATTTTTTTAAATAAATAAATTAACAGGGTCGGTGTCTTACAATTCTTGCTGAGAATTTAATACATTGCCTTCACTGCCTACACTGCACTTAACACAGAACCTGTCACTTGGTGAGTCCTTAAAATGTACAAAATCTTTGCAGCTCAGTTATTTTAATTCCAGAACATTTTTCTAGTTAATGGCAACACATGAACTCTTTAATACAGTTAATCTAGTGTGGCATTTTTATAAAATCACTTCTTGCACTGCAGGGTATACCCATACCAAGCCATGCCATGCAAATCCAAAAGGTACTGTGGCAATGATCATAGTAATAATAGCAATATAAAGTTTATTGACAAACTATGGTAGGTTAATTATTTTCAAAAATACCAATCACTAGCAAAATACTGACTGTAAAAGAAACACTATTATATAATAAAACACATGCCACAGTGCTTTTTAAAATCGAGTTAACATAGTGCCATGAGTTGCAGTTTAAGTCATGGAGATAGTTTGAGGCAAAACCTTTGAATTTTTTGAATTAAAGGATTGCATTCACTGTATCAAACATGAACGGATCTTGTGACATGACTTAGTGAGACATAGATGTTGCCTCTTGCACCACTCATTTCTTTATTTGGAAATTTCTCACAGTGAAAACACAAGCCTCGTGAGGGGTTACCTGTAACAAACCAGACCAAAATGTGGCTATTGACAGTAGAAGAAGCAGTGGTGGACTTTATGACCAATGAAGCACAAGCAACAAGCTTTTAGTTTACCCAGTGCCATTTGCCACAGTTTATGTAAGAAAAGCAAAACAAGATAAAAGAGAGAGTGTGATGGATGGATTGCAGAGAGAAAGAGGTGTAATGGCAAGTCTGTCTCTCTCAGCTGTGGGCCGGGTCATGTCAGTCTGATCTCATTATCCAGCACTTAGTCCTAGAACAAACAGCCAGTGGCCTGCTTCCTTCCTTCGCTCCATCACTCCATCCCTCTCTCCATCCATTCCTAACGACTAGCACTGCTCATGTCCTAACAACTCGCTTGGCTCACTTACTGTCTAATGACTGCCACTCCTTATAGCCCTGTGCTTCAAATCCTATTTATCTCCACTATTGTAGGCTCACATTCAGACCATTCTGTTTCTAATGCTTAAGGAGAGGCCAGCGGAGAGAGACAGAGAGAGAGAGACGAGGGAAGTAAGGAGGAGAGAGACAGCTTCCTTCTGGTATAAGTCACATTGGCTTTTTTTAAGGTGTTTTCATCCATCTCAAAATGGTCAGACGCTCGTTTCCTTTCACTCTTTCCTTCCTCAATTCATTTTATTTTCAAGTGGCAGGATACGTTGATGACATCCTTCTCTCTGCACCAAGATATTTTGATGATCTACTTCTCTTCTTTGATATCATCCTCTTCCTATTCTATCAGTGACGTGTTTTTTTTTGGCTTTGTCCTGGAGTGTTAATGTGTTTGATGGAGGTCTTTCACCCGGCAAGCACCATTACAGTCATTTCCTCTGTAATGTGAATGACGGCGATCCATTATTTATCTCTAGACTTGCTCATTATACTCCCCAGCCCTATTGCATAGACTCATCCTCCCAGACAAGGCTGGATCTCTCTTTAGAGCCACTCCAGACATTACTTTGTTAACAGGGAGAGGCTCACTTGGCTTAAATAACAGCAGGTGCAGGACATGCAATGGTTAAGTTTATAATTCTCAGAAAAAGACACCAAGATGAGTTTCTCAGTGGAAATAAATTAACATGTTCCCCGCTGGCAGGAAAAAGGTCAGAATACTGCAGCTTGACTGTGTAGAGAATTTCATCATATTTCTGTAACTTTGTAAAGCTGGGAGAGCAACTTGTCCCTGGGATTTGCACTTGAGCAAATACATAAGCATGTGTTGTCACTTATACTTATGTATAGGCTCTTGGAAATCTGTCAAAGCATAGCTAAGAGTGAGCCGTAATTACAACCTTCGAGCAAGTAGTGTTCCTTGGTTTGCAGATGTATTATTGACTGTATTGCTGAGTGCATTACAGCTACAGTTTTATTTTCACAAACAAATATGTAGTATATTTGTTTGGGTGACAGGTTTTTAATGATTTATCCAACCACGGGTGAATGAATGAATTAAATAATGAACACACATAAACTCTTCTATTTTACAAAACAAAAATGGACAAAGGAGAAAACAAATTGTTGACGTGAAAGCCACCAGCAAAGGTCCACTTTGTAAATGTGGCATAAGCTACTATTATGGATTGAATGGGAAGAGAGTAGCACAGAAAGAAAAAAAAACTCAAGTGTGTAAAAAGCTTTAAGCCCAATCTCTTCTTTTTTTTTTTTAATCAATTTCTGAATTTCTAAATTTAAGATTTTATAAGCTTTGCCATCTGTATCATCCATCTTTTAACATAACCTTGGCCTCTACCAGTGGCCTGATCTGTTGATCTGCGCTCAAAATCGAGCAAGCCCTTTCAGGAATTTCCTTCCCCTAGCTGTGACTTTGCTAACTTTTTATGTCCACAAATGTCTCCAAAGAATAAAAGAGGACCTTTCATAAAGTAAGTGAAATATTGCATACACCATTGAATTAAAAGTCAGTCACTGCATCAGACTTCACAGATATTAAAAAACCAAACTCCAGCATTTTATTCTATAACAACCAGGGCTTATCTTCAGAGACAAGATGTTGCAACAATGAGAAATCTTGCTGCATAGTCTGTAAAGAAAAAAAAGCAGAGGACTTAGAAATCTGTTTTTCTTTCCGAAGAATAAAGACAATTGAATCTCAAACGATGGCAGTGTCTGATTAATCTCAGACTTTAACCAGGCTTTATGGGATTCTGCTTAATAGAGCCTCTTACGAATAGGGAACACTCTTTGTTGATGAGTATAGGATATTAATAACTTGAATCTAATGAATCTGCAGCACACACATGACCTCTTTTGGCACTGAGAAGCATTGCATTGAAATCTTTCCCTAGACTGGACTTTCTTCATGCATATATTTTACCTGGGTACTGTGTTATCTTCCCCTTTGCCACCCCCTTTTAGTGGCTGTATCTCAAGAGGCTAACTGCTCCCCCTTTTCCTGTGTTGTTCCCTTTTTCCACGCTGCCTGTGTCATAAAGAGGATCCAGCGAGAAGGCTCTGACTCCGCTGTCAGCCAGGCCTCAGTCACAGTCTCTACCCCTGTCTGCCGCTGAGGTATACACACATGGCAAATTAATCCCTATGCCCTGTCTGCCGCACATAGCGCTCATGTCAAAAGTAGTACGCCGTGTAGAGACTGGGGTGACATTTCCGAAAGACAGACGGAAAGACAGACACTGTGGGGAACCATTACTCTCCGAAACAACATAAGAAAATGGAAACTGGAGTTAATGACTGGAGTTTGAAAACCGGAAAAAGAAGGGAGGATAAACCGGGCAGGCTAATGAAGGGTAAACTAAGGGACACAAATAAAGCAGCTAATGAGACAGATGCATCAACCTGCTGTGACCTTTTCCTCTTTATCTAATCATGCATGCCTTATTATGGTCTTTTTATTCACTGTTTACCATTAATAATACTTGTTGCTGTCGCGTAGGCCCTCATGCAGCACTCACACAGATTGCAACCTCAAATCAACATCATTTGTTTTCCTTACAACATTTTTTTTCCCACTTTGATTGCATTAATCATTGCTTCATCCTGCAACAAGGTCTGTTTTGTGTAAAAAATAGAAATGCATCGCTACATGTAGAGAAATAGTGACTCACTCTGGTCAAACTGATAAGGTGATGGGATTTTAGATTGTAGTTCTACGCCTCACACCTCCCTTTTCTCCAACCTGTGAGCAGCTACAGAAGCCCTGCATCGTCAGTTTAGCCAGGATGAATGTCTGAGACTAACTGCGGCGAGTGTTTATGTGTGTTGTTAAGCGGAGACCCGAGACTCCCGCAAGACTTCTTGACTCCAAGAAACAGCAGGTTTTTGGCTGGTCTCCATCCGACTTAGAGGTGCTAGAGGGTGTTGGGACAGACCCTTCCGAAATGAGTCATTAATGACTTCAAAGCTGTTAAAGTGAAAATCCTGCAAAGTTCTTAGCCTCACTAACACAGTTTAACAGTAGACCCTATGAATAAGGGCTTGATTCCACCACTTCACTTTCTGATCCACATAACGTACCCCAGATGTTGCACCGCAGCTGTATGTGCACTATCAGGTGCTTCAAATTGACTGTACTCAATTTAATTGCTTACTTACTCTGTTATCTTCATCCAAATGTAGTTTCAGAAATCATTTTACAAACTAACTAAATCAAGCCGCCATATGCCGTGGTGTGTGGTTTTCGCCAAGCTAGAATGAATGGAGCTCTTAAACAACAACTGCTACTCTCGGCCCCTTGAGAACCTGGGAACATGCTGCTGTTTTTACAGCATAATGCTCTCCTATCAAACATGGAGGGGCTCCACCAAATGACTAATAGCCCTTTTTACACCCACACAAAATAATTTGTGTTCAGCAAAGATAAAAACGCTTAATGATATGGATAAACTGAACATGTTTCTGACATGTTTCTTTAAATCTCAGAGAAAAACAAGCCTCTCGGGAAGTATTTGAAAGGTCCTTGCTGAAATATTAAATGGTGGATTGTTTAATCTTTGACAACAAGCCAGTTCTTAAATGCCTTCTGTTCTGAATTACAGAGAAACCACATTATTTTTATGATTTTTAATCTCAAAACGAAATGTGTTATTCAGTTGTATTATCTTTCCTAATAAATCCTCTGTTGAGCTGTTATTGGAAGAGAATGTGAATCAACCTCGCTGTACTCCGAGGGTGCTTCAGGGCAAGGCTATTTGGAGCAGATGTTTACAAAGACTCACAAATTTAAGCATCTATTTATGTGTTTTCCTTGTCTTTCTCTTCCTTATGTCTCACCTGGGAATTGCATTGAAATCTTGTCAACAAAGAAAATGGTCTGAAAACAAAGAGGAAGACAATGCAAATCCTATTAATTCCTCAGAATGTGCAAGGTCAAATCTACAGAGAACCTTCAGTTATGTGGAAAAGCATAGCATATCCCAGTTCTTTATTTTGTGTTTTGTTGCGTGCCAAAAGTGCAGATCCATGTAGGTTGTGAGAAAACAACAGGAAGCATTAGGTTCAGGGGAAAAAGGGAGGAAAGTGGCAGGACTACAGGGATCAGAGATCAAACCAATCGCCTGCAGTGAAAGGTAAAAGTAAAGTTGCAGTGAAGAGAGGAGGAGGATAGTTTGATGGAGTTACAGAAAAGTGCTTCCACACACAGCCTACGGGACTCTCAGGTGTGAGCATCGAAAGGACAACTGTCTATTTTCCAATCGCAATGCTGTCTCCGATTTTCTCTCCATCTCTGCTGTTTGGACTGTGTCGAAGGTGTGTATGTGATGGTATCTTCCAGCTTGCCTGGAGACATGGCACTGTGTTTCACAGCTAGATCAGCAGTAACAACCACTTCCACTAGCAGAGCTGTCACACACTGCTGCTAACAAAGCTACAGCTCCCCGTGCTAACACCGGTCACATTTAACAAGGAGAACAGCATGCATTTGAACACACACTGCGCTAAATGCTTGTCCTACATCAAAACTCAATATCAGAATTTCATATACACTGTAATCAAACCGTCATAGCAGTCACAGCCACACAGTTATTTTGACTTTATTTGGGAACATTTGACATTCATTAGGTGGTTCAATGTATTCAGGTTCAATGTATTTTATGCAACAGACCTGTTTTCCCGATCATCATTAGTTTTGTTTTGTTTTTCTACACAAGCTATGATAAAATAACATACATACACACACACACACACACACACACACACACACACACACATACAATTAATATATTCAATTATACTCACTCAGCAATTTTCTTTCTGTGCCGTATGTATGTCATTGTTCTTGGAAAACGTAATACAATCTGCAGTGCTTCTTCATATGCATACAAAGATTCTATATTTTACCAGCACAATGTACTGTATAATTTCAATATCATTTCTCAAGTAGTTTAATGTCGACACGTATGTGAACACAAACACTGGCCAGTAGCGTGTCCCCTCTGACTTTGAGAACTGGTCCATTAAACTGGGGGCATTTGGGCCGGTTATACTGCAATTGAATTAAAGCAAATGATTAAATATGTGTATGGTATTAAAATAAAGTAGTGAATTGATTTTGTAATATAAGCAATCTATGGTTAATGAGTCCATAAAATGTCTATTACATTATTCTTGAATGTGTGGGATTAAAGGAATACACAGTGATGTAAGAAAACAAAATGATTGTGTAAAAGAATTATAATATAAACTATAGTTAAGCAGCAGTGCAGAAAATAAACACCACTGTGATTTTGAAATAACACAAGTAATGCCATTGTTAATATCGCCTCTGTGTCCCTCCTGCTTTTAAATCTCGGTCTCATATGGTTTGCAGTGTAAGCAACAGGAAAGTAGGTATAAATCCCCCAATGCTGAAGTTAAATTCATTCAGAAGGAGCTAAAGAAAAAAACAAAGTAAACAAAAAGAAAGGGAGCACACTCTTAGACTGAGAGAAGGAGGCGCTGGCCTTAATTATGCTGGCGTGGCTCATCAGTCTCCAGCCTGCCCTATGGCCGCCACGTCCTTCCTTCTCATAGACATTATATACTGTTAGTCCATAGAATTAATCTGACAGATTAACAGCTAACACCCACCATCACGCCACAAGCTCAAACAGCCCCTGCTGCCTGGGGAGCCGTGCCCAGGTACTGAACAAGACTGATGTAGAAGGGAAGGCGGCGAGACAGATCGAGACGAGAGAAGCGCTGTTCTTTGAAAAGATAGAACTTTTTTTTTTCTTACCTGGCTGGTTATTCCTGTCTGAAAAGCTCTGAGCCCCAAAGGCAGGAAGGAGGCTAACATTTTGAAACTAAAGAGGGAGAGAAAGAGGAGGAAATTGGATATAATGGGGATAGATGGGGTAATGTAAAAGGGTGTGGAGGAACGATGTGCGGAGAAGCGAACAAGTCATGCAGGGACTTGCTAATTGGAACAACAGCAGCAGTACTCTATTCCTGAGTGACTAGTTCTACTCCAGGAAGTATTGTTAGTGACATCTTACACTAAGCGCACTGCCTCGTAACTACAACTGTTAAGAATGGCGACAAAAAAAAACAAAAAAAACCCCAGGATAGGAAGAATTTCATTACTTTATAATGCTTCATTCCAATGGACCCTTAATGGAGAGGAAATGTAGATTTTATAAATGAAAATAATGTAAAACTGTTTTGTAAGATGTTTTTTCAGCCCCTTCATTTACTATTTACAGCATTTAGCAGTATTTTTAAATTACCTGAATCTGTGTTTTATTTAGAATAACATGAATATTTAAAAATAATAGAAAGGTAGGTTATGCTGTAACAAAAAGAAACAGTAGGGCTGAATTAATTCATGTCTATTCAAACTGCATACACAACCTTTTCCTCCACAACACCATATGACGTTGCTCTGATAAAACTATCTTGTGAATGACGTTTACTGACAGATCCAAGGAGACAATCGCCTCTACTAATTTTGAAAGCACCTGTTTTATGCAAAGGCTTTCTGTGGTCAATTAAAGGAGCAGTGCGTGACATCTAGTGGAGCTGTACTCTTTTAGTTTAGTGTGGTTGTGCTAAATTAAATGACTTTCAGCATTCAGCAATTTTAAAATAGGTTGTCTATTTTTCTTTGTTCAATGCCAGTCAATTGTTGCACTCAAAAGATGCACAACATAAAATGCATAATTTTACAAAAGAATGAAAGAAAAAAATACAAAAACATAAAAGATTTTTTTTTTTTTTTGTTCAGTGTAACAAGCCCAACTGACATTATTTGTGAAACACAAAAGTGCAAGTTGTCAACATGAATAAACAATGTTCTATTCCAAGATGGGACCACGAGAATATACCATAGCTTGATCAAAAGACCCTTATGCAGAAGTCAAGTTTCATTTGGGCTAAAGAGAGCACTTACAACACTTCATGGCTTTAAATAAATGCAGCTGAGCCACAGACTCTGGAGTGCCTATGGAGCAAATGAAACGCTGTTTATGTTTATTCTCATTCTGTGATGCATCCACTCCATTAAGCTGCGAGCATAAACACAAAACTCTCAGATCTCTTCATTGCGTCCCTGTTTTGATCATTGCACTGTGACAAATAGGTCTCTATGAGGGGTGAATTTATTCTAAGTCTGAATGGTCCTTCACTGCTAAACTTTAATGACAAAGATATTATGCAGCATTATCTTTGTGTACAGGGGCTAGCTTTAGCCGCTCTCTTGACAAAGGCCATCTTTTCAGGTGGAAACAATACTGTTAGGTCTTGAAGAGCACTGATGTAATTGAGTATTAATGAAGGTGGCGAGGTGGGGGCTGCCTGATGTCTGATCTGTTAGCAATGGCAGGGCCTCTGAGGCGAAGGCAGGCAGTTTCTGTGTTTTAGAGGATTTGGTTATCTATTATGTATGAAGGATTAGTCTCCTCCTGCTCTTGCACCAACGGGATATCAGCTCTTCGATAGCCTTGACTGCCAGGCTCCACACTTGTTTGCAGATTTCACACCCCCTCCCCGACGTTACCACCGCTGCACACCCCTGCCCTCTGAGTCCTGTCTAACCTTGAAGCTAAAAGAAAGGCAGATGTCCGACTAAAAATCAAATCCTGACGGGTGAAAACACTTGTGATACGTAACCAGTCACTCTTGGTCTGGGGCAATGCCTGCTTAAGAGGTTCACACTAAACAGCCCGCTTTTATAACAGTAGAGCCATAGAAATAATATACGGAAGCGCTGCCCTGGTCATGTGATCCAACAGCCGGTCCCTTATGTTCTGGTTTGAAGATTCAGGTGTTCTCATCTCTAACATTATTTAATAACTTTGAAAATGGCTTACAAGTTAAATGAAACTTACAGTTCCTTCTTTATTAAAGGTTAAATGCTACATTAAAATATCACTCTAGAAACATTACTATGCTGAAATGCTGATGAGGTATATCACATCTAGTCAGGGAATGATCTTTAACCCCAGTTTGTGTTCTTTAAACAATTTGAGCCACTATGTGCATCTCTCAACTCTGAGCATTAACCTTATTGGAATCACTGGCAATAAAGCAACCTTACTAATGCTTGACTAATGCTCAATTGACTCCCCAAATATAGCAGCTTCATAGACAGAAATGAGTGGCCAAACATAGGTATTATTGAATAAAATAAGTATGGCTCATGCCGCATTACCATACCACACACTAGTTCATAGTGTCGAACTATACATTTATACACAATGGGACGGGAGAGTTCAGCTGCACGCCGACAGCTGTGAATTGGCTTGTTTCATATGCATATAAATATTAATAAAAGATCCTCAATGGGCCACAGTCCGGCTATGCTCCCGTAATCTCTTACAATTGAAAGCCAAGGCTCAGGAGATGAGAAGGAGAGGAGGCAGAGAAAGAGGGAGAGAGACAGGGACATGGTAAAGGAGTATAAAAGGCCTTTGTGATTTATCATTCTGAAAATGTCTCAGATGTGGAGAAGGTCTGTAATCCATCAAGATCTCTTTTCTTATTAAATTCTTCAGGATACACTTTCCACTCCCTAAATGTGGTTCACTGTCCCTTTTGATTTGATGCATAAATAGATAAAGGACCAAGAGCTAAGTGAAACACACATGCAAAGGGAGACAAAGAATGAGCTTTATGAAATTACCTTCACACTTTATGTACACCAATGAAGTAACGTCATACTGCAGATGAAAAGCGTTTTGGCCTTCATTATTGCATTGCTCTTGAGATGTTTTTGTCTTTTTCTGCAGTAATTCTATTCAATCGAATATATTTTTGATATTGAAGCTATATAATGAGTGTCAGAAGAATAAGAAGACTATCTTAACGATTACAATACATTTACTGTAAAAGTGGCATTCACATTTTATTTAGGTACACTTACAAGTATACTTCTAAGCTTCTTTCTGTGACTTGTCATGTATACTGTATGATTAGTTGTTTTTGGCAACATAACCATGCTTGTTTTGCAGTGCCTCAAATGTTCAAATGGGGATATCAAGCCACAGAGTGTTGGTAGAAAATTATAGTGTGTATTGTAATGGCTCTCTTTGGAAAGAAATGTGCTCGGAGGCAGCTTTTTCCCCCCTAGTCACAAGGTCCTACTATAGTGACTATCAAACATATTGCTCACTTAAAAAATAAATAGATTTGAATAAAAATAAATAAATTTAACATATCAATTTCAAAAGTGCCAAGTACAAATAATAAACTTGTACTTGTCTGAAATCTCTGTGTGGCTCTTTATTATTATAATGTTGGAAAAAATGTCTTCTTTTTGTATTTTATCAATAAATGCAGAGTAGTATAATACCCTTAATACTGTAAATATAATGAAAAAAAATAAAAATAAAACTAAAGTAACGAATAGAGAGAATATGCATAGGCACTGGCTACCACCACTGACTTTCTAATGAGGTGGTAGTTGCCATGGTGACTAGGCTTTATAAGATTCTACCAACAAAGAGGCCTTGCCCTGTACCCTCCCAGTGTTTGTGTGCGTGCATGTGTGTGTGTGTGTGTGTGTGTGTGTGTGTGGCAGCGTGTGTGTCCTTAGACCGGCCATGCTAAGCCTGCTTCACAATGTCCTCGGGCAGACTTGGAGCCAGTGAGTCAGAGTGAGGAAGCCAGGCTGTGATAAGATGTTACAGCTGCCCTCAGACCAAATCCGTGCCCTTTCTCTCAGATTTGGCTGTGGCATGTCTGGCTCTCTTACTATGCCCACCCCCAGAGATGCCACTCGAAGAGGGGGCACTTATCCAATCACCCCCACGCCTTTCCGCAGCTACTTCCAACTTTGGCCTCTAGACTGAGTGGATTCGACCAAGAACTGAGGCCACAACCCATAGCCTCTGTCTCTGTGTGCTCTCCCTTGTGCTACTATTTTGAATAGAAACGCAGGCAGGGACCTTCTGCCTAATGCTTCCTGATAGCTGTTAATTCAATAAACAAGCAGCCTTTTCTTGATTCGCCCTTGTGGAGAGAGAAAATGGACAGAAAGATACATGGCAAAATGCTGCTGGAAGCCACAGGGATAAATGGTTGTTTTTCATTTGGACTGACTTATTTCAGAAAAAATTAATTTTAATGTTTCAAAAAAGTGGGTTTAACAAACTCTTACAATGGACCAGTGTATGACCTCAGTACTAAGGCACCTGCCATTGTATGATTTCTTTAACACATTACACTCAGTTGTTGTAAACATTAAAGATATAGGTTCTCTACGGTCTTTTTTTTAATAAAATCAATAAAAGTGTGTTCTGAATGTGTTATTGCAATAAGTCCTGTTACCATCATCACTACTAACATGTTACATGGAGTGAACAGGTTGTATTGTACTATTTATCTGAATAACCTGTGCTTAAGCTTCAATTTTAGAGTAAAACTCACTGAAAAACCAGCAGCAGGTCAATACTATTGAAAACTTTTTTTCTTTTATCCAAGCTGTCCTCTATTCCCAAATGTTACAGAAAACATGTTGTGGGCGTCTGCCCCTTGATATTTCTGTGGCGCCTCCATCTATCTGTGTGACAGGATTTTTATACAGATGGCTGCCGCTGACACGTTTTTTGAAAAGCGAGTAGATTGGCATGTCATACAGGGGGCTCCACAAACGAGTCATCACTGAAAACCCGGCAGACAACCTCTCAATTAGCCTGGTCTAGGATGATAACATAGCTTTTTTCGCTTGCGGTTACATCACAGCCCATTTATTTTACAAGAAGCACTGGAAAGTGTGTCTATAAAAATACTATAATGAAGGCTACATAGATTTATCTTGTGGGATATGGTTACATAATAAGTGCTCATACTAAAGCACACAAGACAGCCATGTGAAATCATTTACAGTCATTGCTGTGTGCACAATTCCCTAAAGCATGTAAAGAAATGTGTCTTTCTAAAGACATCTTAAACAGAATAATACACTCAACAGTAAGAGATGAACATGTGAATGTCCGACCAAAGGGAGGTACTGAGATCTTTGTCTATAAGACTTGAAGGTTCAAGGATCAAATTCCTCCGAGCACTACACATGCAACGGGAATACAGAGATGAGCTCTTAGGCATCTCTTTTCCTTCCACAAGACAAGTGGTGTGTGGGATTCCCCTGTTTCTCCACACAAACAGATCCATCTGACATGACAGACCTTAACCCCTGTGGGCCCACTTAACTCGCAGCCACATTAATTGAATCTGGGCTTTTGCAAAAGCACTAGAGAAAACCCCACACCATGCATTGGTTATAGATAAAAGTAGATTTGGAGCAAGAGAAAATTTCTATCATGACTTGTTGTTTTGAAGCCATTGAAGCAGATGACTGTGATGCGTGTTTTTCACATCATTAGTTTGAATAGGCTTAAGTTCATTTGAAAACAGAGCAGTTCTGGCTTGTTACATCTGATTGTGTGTTCACAGTCCCCTCCATTGCAAAGGCGGAAAGGTATATTCAAAGATTTTTTTTTTTCTTTTTGTGCATCCAGGTAGCTTTAGGGATCTCCATGGAGATAAAGTTGACCTGTTGCTATGTACTCATCCTCCCCCACTTTACAGTTGCGGAAAGTAAGGGCAAGGATCGCAGTGAACATGACACAAAACAAACACACAACTCTCAGCAAACACATCTATTCCATTCACCTCAATATAACCCCTTGTGTTTACTCCCAAGAACAACATTTTTACTGTGTCTCACTGTGTCTATAGATTAATTTAGTGCTAGTAGAGTCTGATAAAGCAGCCCTAAAGAATTCTGGGGCTCCTCCTTTTACAAATGTCAGATAAAGTCATCATCATCATCATTTTATTACACAAAGCCGATTACTCCTTCAGCCAGGCTGGTATGGGGATAAAAGTGAGGATCTGGTAGAAAGCCCTAACACAAATTGGATTTCCTCTCTCCTATATCCTTAAATATAGATTTATTATCCATTAACACACCAATACTGGTTGCAACTAGGGGATTTACTTCAATGAACCGAAATCATTCAGTGCAAATGAAAAATGCAATTTACTTTTGAGAGGCTTATTAAAATTAATGTAAATAATTTTAAAGGTGTATTTTTTTTAAAGTGCATTTTATGGGCATAAGAATATGACTTAACAATATGATACATTGAATAGAAAAGGAGAGAGAAATCCATTCCTGCGATATCTTACAATGTTTTACTTACCTCTTTGCATATTCTTTTATAATATGGTATATATATATATATATATATATATATATATATATATATATATATATAACCCCCTCAGCCAAATAATCAACAAGACTGGCTATGGATACCGACTCAGGAATGGGGCCACCATCAGTCACCTCCTCTACATGGATGACATCAAGCTATACGCTAAGAGCGAGCGGGACATTGACTCACTGATCCACACCACCAGGATCTACAGCTCTGACATTGGGATGTCATTCGGGCTTGAGAAGTGTAGTCGAATGGTGACAAAGAGAGGGAAGGTAGTCCACACAGAAGGGGTCTCACTACCAGAAGGAACAATAGCAGACATTGAGGATGGTTACAAGTACCTTGGAATACCACAGGCAAATGGCAACCTTGAAGAGGTAACAAGGAAAACAGCAACTGCCAAATACCTCCAACGAGTAAGGCAAGTCCTAAGAAGTCAGCTCAATGGCAAGAACAAGGCACGGGCAATAAACAGCTATGCCCTGCCAGTGATCAGATACCCTGCAGGAATAATAAGGTGGCCAAAGGAAGAGATACAGACCACAGACGTTAAGACACGAAAGCTCCTCACCATGCATGGAGGGTTCCATCCCAAATCCAGCACCCTGAGACTGTACGCTAGCCGTAAGGAAGGCGGCCGTGGACTAGTGAGTGTGAGAGCCACTATCCAGGATGAAACATCCAAGATCCACAAGTACATCAAAGATAAGGCCCCGACAGATGACGTGCTTAGTGAATGTCTCAGGCAACGGGAGCAGCGGAAGAGGAGCTGGAGGAGGGACCATCATGGGAGGACAAACCCTACATGGGATGTACCACCGAACATAACTGAAGTGGCTGATATCAAGAAATCCTACCAATGGCTAGAACGGGCCGGACTGAAGGACAGCACAGAGGCACTCATCATGGCTGCACAGGAACAGGCCCTGAGCACCAGAGCAATAGAGGCCCAGATCTACCACACCAGACAAGACCCAAGGTGTAGGCTGTGCAAACAGGCCCCTGAGACAATCCAACACTTAACTGCAGGGTGTAAGATGCTGGCAGGAAAGCATACATGGAACGCCATAACCAAGTGGCTGGCATAGTGTACAGGAACATCTGCACGGAGTACGGACTGGAAACCCCAAGGTCAAAGTGGGAAACACCTCCAAAGGTGGTAGAGAATGACCGAGCCAAGATCCTGTGGGACTTCCAGATTCAGACTGACAGAATGGTAATGGCGAACCAACCAGACATCGTGGTGGTCGACAAACAGCAGAGGAAAGCCGTTGTGGTTGATGTGGCAATACCCAGTGATTGCAACATCAGGAAAAAGGAACATGAGAAATTAGAGAAATACCAAGGGCTCAGAGAAGAGCTAGAAAAGTCTTGGAAGGTGAAGGCGACAGTGGTGCCCGTGGTCATCGGAGCACTTGGGGCAGTGACCCCCAAACTGGAAGAGTGGCTACAGCAGATCCCTGGAAGAACACCAGACATCTCGGTCCAGAAAAGTGCAGTACTAGGAACAGCAAAGATACTGCGCAGAACCCTCAAGCTCCCAGGCCTCTGGTAGAGGACCCGAGCTCGAAGGATGAGACCACCCGCGGAGGGTGAAGGACAAAGTTTTTTTATATATATATATATATAATATTAATTTGTTGCCACAATGTTAGAACTGCTAAGCTGGCATGTATAGAGGAAATTTATAGAACAATAGTTTGCATTTAGGAAAGCCCAGTAGTGAGTCTTTAAGAAATATTGCAAAATTTCATAAATATTTGGCTAAAAATACCCTGAGACCTCTTTAAAAACTTTTTCTGCACATTTGGATCACTTTTCCTGGTCTTTGTAGCATTGCTCAAATTTAATAACCCACCATTAGAATGTGACTGAAGAAGTTTCCCTTTCGTCTCCTAGGCAACCAGCATATACCTGCTCTCAAGAAAGATAATTACACATAAAAATTAAGAGGTACACTATGTTTTGATTTTTATTTCAATTTGAATTTTCATGTAATTTTGACTGAATGCGAGTGTATTCCCACATCTCCACGAGAGTGTTCGTGCATTGAGGGTCAGAGTTTGTTTCTGTCCCTGGCTGGTTTCTGTTGGCAGGATTAGCGACAGGACAAGATGTTCAGTAAAAGCCCACAGTTAGCTACGCCAAACATTGCATAATGCTCCATTTAGCACAGCACAAATTTGTGGATTTACTCTCAGACCTATAACCTAGCTATAGGCCCTTTCTGGTAGGATCAACCTACAGTGCGTTCAAGCAGATGGATGATGTTTGTAGTGTTTTTTTTGCAGCTTAGTTAGCTGAAATATGTTTTTGTTGTGCCTATGAGCTCTTTGCCAGTGTTAGTATCACCTATTCAACCTTGCTGATGCTTGCTGTGGCTAATGGGATAATCCAAAGCATAGAGAAGGTATAGCAAAGGCAAAGCTAATAAAATATCTTCATAGCATCACATAAGGGCTGCAGCAAAGCTATTTTTTTCAAATGAAGACTAAATTCCATCTGTGGCCAAATGCTGTAGTGCTTTAAAAAAAAGAAATGCACATATACCTCAATGAAAAAAAAAAACTTTTATGTGGACATAACACAACAGAAAATAATGGAAAAAAAGATGGCAGCCATTTTTGATTCCAAGAAAACAAGAAATTAATGTCAAATTCCCCTAATGCAGGCAATTGTGATTACCTTCCTCCTTACTAAAGCTGGACTAAGCATTGCTAGTATAAAAATAAATAATGGTAGGGGTAGATGTGGCTTAGATTATTTGTCTAGGCAGTAATGTACACTTTACCAAATAACATTCAAATAAACAATACCCAGGAAAACACAACATTCGCCATGACTCGCTCACACCTGATAAAGGAAGCAAATGCCTTACTTTTGCTGTCTCTGCAGTGTTGTGCAAAGTGAGGGAGAAAGTCTAGTGGAGCAATAATTCAAAAGTGTAACCTCGGGCTATCTGAGGACTGTGCAAACACTCAGGCCTATCAGGCTCCAAAGAGTCAACACTGAAGCATGTAGGAGGAAGAGGGTGATTTTCGGTATTTCCAGCCAGTGGTTAGTCAGGTAATTCTAGCGTAAAGAGGGTGCTTTTTATTCTGTAGAAACTTGTGTGTGATCATCAAAGATAGTGTTCAGCTGCCCTTTCCATTTCCTATCCTGACTTTGTCTCACTGTACATTTTTGTACCTGCACTAACTGTACTCTTTTGCCATTCTTGCCTTTCCTCTTTTCTCTCAGTCTTTCTTTGAAGCCCATTTGTATTTATCACTCTCTTTGGCACCCTGCTAGATTCTCCACTCTGTGCTATATCTTTCCCTGGGTATCTGGTGCTTTTTCTCTCCCTCACCAGTGTGCCCGTCCCCCTCCCTTTCCTCAAGTCATCTTCACATAGAACTACTCTCATCTCCTCTCTCTCCATCCCAACCATCTCTTTATTGACTTCTACTTGTCCTCCCATCCATCCTTTCCATCTCTGCAGGCTTTTAGAGTGAATGATACAGATAGATGCTCTCTGCACCCTTTCTCAAAGCTCTCACACACAATCAACAGCTCCGGCACTCAGCGGTCTACCCCTCATCTCCCTCCCTCGCTCTCTGATACACACACACACTACAGGCCTCTTTACACCTGGTTCATCTTAGACCAAAGAGGGCCAGGTTATACTATGGAGGCAGCAAAACACTTCACTTGTTTTTGAGAGCAAAAGCAATAGGAGACAAAGAGTACGCATCTAGAGCACTACTTATAAATTAATATGAAGAATATATAGCTAACTACATGTTGTACATGCCTTTGGCCCATGTTTCAACTCAATGTTTTTGATTTTGTAACGTGTGTTTCTTGAATTAAACCACATAAACTTGACATCTAGCATCTAGCCAGTTGCATTGCATAACTTTTAGAGAGCCTGTGTTACATTTGCCATCTATTAATCTGTGTGTGTTCTGTATCTATCTGCAGGAGTGGGTGTGCCTGCTGGCCAGTCCTTGATTGGGCTTGATTGCTAAGCTCCTCTTTTCTTTTTATAGTTAGTCCTTTTAGGTGATGGGCACGGTGGTCCTCTTTTCACAGTTTGTTATTTTCCTTTAAGGGGTTAGTATTTTTTTAGGCAGGAACAGAGGAGGCAAGTCAGATTCGACGGTCCAATGGCGGGCGGGCCTAGCTTGTTTCCCTCTTTTGTTTTGTTCAGGTGTTCAGGTGTGTTTAGGTTTTTCTGTTTGTCCCAAATCATTTTGCTCAATTAATAAATTATTAATTTTGTGTTGTTTAAATTTATGCTATGGTCTTGTTAGTTTAGCGGTGGTTGTAACAGCCTGTACACTAGAAACGGTAATATTAATGGTCTTCAAGTTATTTGAAAAGCAAAGACAATGTTGATATTAAAATGGCAACAGCAAATTGTCTGCCCGCACGTTTGTCAGGCCTGTAATAAACAGCTGCATTAGGTTGTTGTCTATAGCTGGAGCAGCGGCAAATGATTGAAAGAATGAATCATATGAATGGCACCTAATGCACATCCCATTTAATAAAGGGCTGAGAAACATAAATACTGCAACAAATACTGTATATATAACTGTGTCGATTTTGAACAGGCACCAGCGTTGAAGTGTGTGGCTTTTAGATATGTCCTCTGCCAAAGTAAATAATATATACAAAAGAAATACTATATGGAAATGTTATATGACATGTCACTGCTGCAATGCTAGCAATGTAAGTCCAATGCACCATTTAATATTGTGACAACCAGGTACCAGTGAGAGAAGTATGTACAACCCTCATTTGCATTTACAGTGGCTTTTGAAACTGTGTCAGTAGTGCACCATTTCCTTGCACTTGAACTATGACTTTGTTTTGGGAACTGAATTTGACAGTAATTGTATAAAGTTGCAGTGTTATCGCTGCAACAGCAACAATACGACTCGGATTCTCTTTGTATTGATTGTCTTGTGGATTCAAGATGAAGTGGAATGACATTACCCTGATCAGACGCTGCTTTTCCTACACACAAGGTTAAATGAACACGTTACTCTACTAATACAGCGGATTATAGCTCTTTGCGTTGTTCGAAACATCCACATTAATTCTATCCTTCGCTCACACACACACATTTTGTGCTTTTGACAGTAAGCTCCTGTGGTACACACAGGCCTATGATAGCGAACACGCTTTCTGTCTTTTACAATGTGATAAAGCCCCCTGTCTGGGCTCCGATAGGAAGGTTATTGTAGAAGCATTGTAACCTTTTATATCATCTGCTGTGAAAAGAAATCAATTAGGAGCTAGGTAGGATTGTGCATTGCTTTGAGCACAACTAATCTCATTGAACTCACCCACACTTGACAGTTTTTTTTTCTGCCTTTCTTTGTTTCTTTCCTTTTATTGCATTTTTTCGTCTAATTCCATCTTTTCACGTCTTTTTCCTTGTCCTCGCATGCTTAATTTGTGACAGCAGGAGAAGTCAGGGCTCCCATTTAACCCTACGCCTGCAGCTTTAATAGCTTTAATCACTGCATTCACCATGGCAACCCCACTGGACAACCAGTCAAATCCCACCAGGGCTATTTTCATATGAAAGCCCACCTCCAATTTCTCATACTTCTTCCAGCACAGAAAGAAAACATTTATAAAGCAAACTAGAAAATGTAGTAAAAGGATTAATGTAAACAAATAATAATTAAAAAAGATGAGCCGCTGCAACCTGAAATTTTCTAAACAAGTAAACATCTACAAGGACATTAACAGCTCATTGACAAATCCTTCATATTGCTTCATATGTTATATCTAAAAGGGATAGGACTAATCCACAGCAAAGCCAGAAGTACATCTTAAAGCAGACAGGCTTCACACGATGTATATTATGTTAATATGATGGTCTTCAGACTCATAGGCACACAGGCACTACTGTAGTTCTGTAATTTAATTTTTTAAAACCAAATGAAAAAGTGTACATATTTCAAAGTGGCTCTGCGTAACTTTAAGCTGGTAGCATCATGTAACTTCAAAGTCCAAAAATATACATTCCTGTATTGATTCAAGGATTCTTAGACACACAATTGGTAGAATATAACTATTTTACTGACACAGTGCCCTCAGCTGGACTTTAATAGGACTCAAACAAGGCCTAGCGCTGAAACATTGTTTGTTTGTTGAGTCCTATTAAAGTCTCACATTTGCAAGTTAGATGGTGTGTGGGAATCTTCATTCCTTGATATGTGTTTGGGTTTCTCCCTCGCTCCTACGCACCTGTCCCAAGGAATTGATGTGCAAACTTTCTATTCTCTTAATTACTGAAAAGTAAATTATAACCACTTGCTTTTTGCTTTTGTTACCACTTACTTTTTATGTGGAGCGTGATTTCTGTTGCAGCAGTACTATTAGATAAAACTTTGTCTAACACATTATCCATCTAGTGTTGTGTTGATAAATAAAAAAAACACTGCTGCACAGTGAATGCATAAAAGTCTGAAACAGTTAAGCTCTTCTACTGTACTGTCCCTGAGCAAATATTCAAAGCCATAAAAAGGACAAAAAGCTAAGCATTTAAAATGAATATACTGTATGGACCTGACTGACATGCAGTATACTGTGGTGTGAATTACTCTTGCTACATAACAAGCTCCAGCTAGAACAAGCCAAAGCTAAGAAATAGATGTTTTAGTTGAAACTGGAGATGAGCTGGCTCTCACCTAAATTGTAAATGAGAGCGTGCAACCACAGAGTGATGTTGTTCTGTTCATGAACAGACCACAGCTTGGTCAGGTTGAGATCACGAAGCATCTTCTGAGAAGTGTTTTGGATATATCTTTAAATAAAATATAGTTTTGTAAACAGCTGGTATTTCAAGCCCAGTGTTAAAGACAAACTTGATTTAGGGATTTCTTACAAACAGCTGAGCTTCTACTCCTTTAGCTTATTATGGCTAATAACAAACACATCAAATATGTTGAGACCCATTTAAAAATTAAGTTTACCTAACAGGTAGGCTGGGCCATTACCAAGAAGTAATGTCTGCAAGTTTTTTGTGTCTGTTTTTATTTTTTTATTTCTTTGAAATAAAAATAGCATATCAATTTCTCAACAGGTCAAAGCTGTGCTTTAAGCAAAAAAATATAAAAAAATTAAAATAAATAGGACTTGCTAAATCATTTAGTCAATAAGATTCACAAAACAGTGCAACTATGTAACTGTTGCCGGTGATGATGATAATTACCAGTGGGACATACATTTTTCTTGTTATTTAATCCTTTCACCTCGTCAGACCATCTCTGAACAACCCCACCTCTTTCCTTTTTTTATTCTTTCTGTTTGCACTGCCTCTGAATCCGTGTTGCCTGGGGCTTGATAAGCAAAACACAGGCCTGTTTAAAAAGCTTGTTTTTCATTTGGTAAATGTGCAGCTGGAATGTGAAAAGCCCTTCTCCTGAATCCACACCACATATTTATTTTTTTCTGCCCACAAAATAAGGAATGGGAATGAGCTGTGCTGGCATTGTTCCTGACCCTTCTTCTGCAGAGCCCCACATTCTCTTTAGCATTCATTCTTGCTTTCCCCAGTGCAAATAAAAAAAAAATTTAAAAATTCCACTCCCCATGGTAAATTTCAATTCTTTCCCTGTATGTGTCTGGCCTCTGTCACTGTCACTGCTTGCGATCGGCCTTTTCCTATCCTCTCCCCCCTCAGTATCTCTGTCGCTACATTCCTCTCCCAGTGTGTCCCGCAGGGTAGAAGGAACGAGAGGTTTTAATTAGGTGAACATATCTTAGCTCCAGGGGAACCAGAGACGGCACTGTGACACGCGGCCACTACATAGGCACCCTGACCCAGTCGAGAAGTGTGGTGATCAGGGGCCGAGAGCCTCATCTCACCCGATCCCTGGAGGCCCCTGGCACTGTTGGCCTCGGCGTGGTTCCCAGATCTCTCCATCTTGTTTGTGTCAGTGTTACAGTGCAGATTCCCATCAGCGGCAGTAATGGTTGTCTAATAGGGCACTCCAGTCCTGCCTGTGGACAGTAATGAGGATGGCTGACAGCTAGGCACAATCGCCACTTGCTTTCCACTGCCTGTCTGTGCTGCTTTTATCAAGTAGGGAGCAACTCCTCCCCCAATAACAACAAGTCCCACCTTATTCCGCCTTCACTTCCTATTCCTCGTACTATCCATCCTCGACTAATTCTATCAGTCACCTTTAGATTGTAAGTAATGTCAAAGCCTTTGTAGGAGTTTGGCCTGAGGGTAAGCTTCTTTGCTCTACCCTTAGATACCCCAGTAGTAATAATCAAGGGGGGGTACAATTACATTTGAACCCCCAGCGCTCAAGAAGAAGACTTATATTTCTCCTTTCATCTCTTCCCTCCTCTACCTCTCCTGTTTCTATCCATCTCCATTAAAATCACAGTACGGCTGTATTTATCGTTCTCGGAGAGGATCTGTGGCCTGCCTAGGGGTTGGTGTGATGAAGTTAAAATCTCACACAAACTCACACCCACACTCTGTGCCGCGCTCCTGTCAGGTCTTGAACGTGACGTGACTCTATACATACACACAAAGGCCCAAGGCTACTGGATCTAATGAGGACACTAGTCAAGAGCAGGGTTACCATAACAAGCCTGGCTGACTGTCTGTGTGCGTGATAGGGCTGCACATACACATCTGCTACTCTGTCCTTATCAAGTAAAAAACCTTTGAAGCAGTAAAGGTTCCATTAGTTGGACTCCAATATGAAAAAAGAGAGCAAAAGAAGTTTGAGGTGAACTAGATCAAAACACATATACAGCTTTCTTTCATCTCAGGATTTGGGGATCATAAACATTGATTTCGAGTAGATCAGCTTTTATGCACAACTTATTTGATTGATTATGAAACTCAACCATCTAAATAGGTAGCTTTTAGAAATCCTCTGAACATCTGAATAAAAAATAAACTGCTACATTAATTTTTTTGGGGCAGGATGATAAAGTATGGTCATGGCTAAACGCTGTAGCTTCTTACCAAACAATACACTGCTAAAGAAATATTTTAAATATGTAAGGAAGAATGAATGATCTTCAATCAATGCAAAGATGGCACTTAACTTCACAATCCTCTATGACGTGTACCCTTTCTCATTAAAACACATTTCAGGGCAAGATAACAAGTCTTGGGACATTTTCTGTATACAGAATGCATATAAGCACATGCCACTCCCCAGAGGCTTTGCAGCAGTGCAGTTACAAAATTCTTCACTGGGCGCAAATACAGAAGATTTTTGTGTTGCTTCAAAGGTCAGCTGTATATATATATATTTTTTTTTTTCAGTTTTCAGATTAGCATATTGGAATTACTATATTTATAACTTTTGAAAAACTGACAGCAACCTCTTGAAATTGTTTTCTATTCTCACCATTTAAATTGACCAAACAAACTCATCTTCTACCTGGAGACACAGACATTTAAAGATTCAAAGCTAATGCCCTCTATCCCCTTTGCTCTACGTAAATTCTCCCTGTGCTCCATCATTCTTTAATTGGGCTTGTTAACTGCTTCTTTAATGGCTTCCCTTGGACTTAGAAGTGGCACTGTGGGAGACAAGGGACAAAACTGACTGTGCCAACTCACTTTGAAGCCACAGCACTGGTCAGGGAAAAAAACTTTGTGAAAATCACATTATCAGCTTGACCTTAGCGCCAGCTGCAATGTATGCATTAAGTAAAACAAATGGGAAAGTCTGCTAAGGGCTTAAGAGTCATTAGTCTGGAGATTAACATAAACACCCTTCTGAAATTAAATAATAATTGCTGTTTTTGTAGCAAGCTTGAAGAAATATAGACGAGCAGTTCATATGCTCGATATTACCTCTCAGCACAACAGGCTTCCTGTGCATCCTTTGTTTGTATCATCATATTTTCGCAGCAGGTGCATTTTTTGGGGCGCTTGTCTGAGTTCTAATTGAGAAATCGATGTAGATATTCTTCTGTTTGCTCATTAAATCTACCACCTGGACTGTTTCAACACAGACACCGAAATCATCCCCTGATTAAAATGCGACTCACGATAGTTTGGTCCAGAAATGTCAAGGAAGTGCTGGTTCTGCTCACACTCCATAACCGGGGTGTCATATCTGACCTTTTCCCTCCATCAATGTCACTGCCACTCATGTCATGTTACAAAGAAGACAACGAACACCTGCAGGACCGAACAGACAGGCGAAACTGAGACAGCATGTTGCCAAACCAAAAGAAACAACCTTTTGAATTAAGATCAAACGGCCATTTTCTGTTGTCTGCGTTGATCTATCAATGCCCTGTTAGTGGAAACTGGCAAGAGTCCATTTCTAGGGCATTGATACTAAAAGACCTATCCTTTCCTTTAGTGACTGACACAAACATTTGGCAAGAAACATGTGTGAAATATTATGGTCTGGCAACTCATTTTTTCTTCTTCATCTGCCTTTCTTTTACAGGACACATGGGGCTTTGGGCGCTTGGAGGCGTCGACCGTGAATAATTGCTCGTTAATCGCAGGGCGAAAACTTCACATAGAACTAAAACTCACAGACAACCATTAACCACAAAAGGTACGCCGAAGTATTCCCACGGCTGAGCTGGAGTGTCTGAAGTATCCAGAAGTACATAATTCATTATTTACAAAGCATTACTCTTACACAACTATTAAAGTATAAGGTATATATTTATTCTAAGAATTAATAATTATATTTTGATAAATGCTTCACCACTGCTTAAAAGTACCTTGTGATTATGATTCATGTTGTTTAACTTGTGTGTAACAACTTTACAACTCTCGCAGAGAAACAGAGCAAACAGACCTTGGCATGTGGAGTTCATTGTGACAGTAATGCTTAACAAAAAAGCATTTCAAGAAATCAGTGAAAAAAAACGTCAATGTAATGCATGCACCTGCTCCAATTGTATTTGATCATACAAAGCAATCAATAGTCCATAACAATGTCCCTGTATTAATCTCAAATCCAAATCAACAGTTTGTATTCCCATGCAAACCCAGGTAACTAGATTCCCCACACAATAGTCGGCGCACACTAACGGCACAATTACCCATTCAGCGCTGGGCACTCACTCACAGATATAAACGAGCTGTCAGAAAGCCACAGAAAAACTAATTGGATTGAGGGAAAAATGAACAAGCATTTTGTCGTTTGGTCAATACAAACACCATGGATTGGGAGTTTTACATAAAATCTACTTAGGGATTGACAATAGCCAATTCACGTGGCCTGTGGGAGGGGGTAAATACAATTTCTGTTGTTTTGTGCTCCCTCTTGGCTCAATTTTAAGTAAACATATTCTCAAGCACAGACATAAAAATGGTAAAAATGGAAGCAAGACCCTCAGGGGCTGCTTGACTGAAATGGGCTGGAAACAGATGTGATCATGGCAGCTTCGAAACACATTTACCGAAACCTGGGATTCAACAAGACAAATTTAAATAGTTCTTTAGGTCCAAGAAGGCAACACAAAGAACCAAGAGTAGAAACATACTCTGAGTAAACCAAAAAGTGTTTATCATTTATCATTCAATAGTAATCTGCAAATTCCCCAAAACACTGTCTACCACTGTCAAGGGTTGTTGCCACTTCGCTTCTTTAGAGCAGCAGAATCACAAAACACTTTAAGTTTGGTGAAACAGCTGTCACTGCTTAAAAAAGATCTGCCAACATCTCCTTGCTTGCCATAAGTGAAAGCCCTGATGATGCTAAAAACCACTAGAAATATATTTTGTAATTGACAAATACAATAGAAAACATAAATTTACGCAGTACTGAATGAAGCTAACTAGCACAGGCACTGGTTCAAGGTTTCATGCAGAGATGAATACAATGTCTTTCATGTTTTTGACACATTTCTCTGTAACTATTTTGGTTTCTATGATTAATGCTGCTTGCTGTGGTTTGATTCATTCATTTGATTCATTTGACGTCAAAAGCTTTATCAATCCTCCAAATCCCCCTTGAAGAAAGAAGAAAAAAAAAGACCCTTTCAATAAGTATGAAAAGAGGTACAGTGAACGTGTGAGTCACTGTCGTGAAAGTCCAACCGGACTATACGTAACCCAAACACAGGGTATGTATGGACATCCAATGAATAATATATCAGCATTAACACAAAAGTGAATTACAGAAGCGCACACAAAAACACACTCCCACAGATAGTAGCAGGTGCTCTCTGCTGGATGTGGATGAAGACAGATGAGCAGTGATCATTCTCATTAGAGCAGTGATGAGCTCCCGTGAAGACATACACCTGGACCAGCACACACCTGGGGAGACAAAAAGAAAGTGTGTGTGCGTGCATTTTAACCAAGAAAAAAGATGATAAAATATGCATAAATAAATAAACTGGTGAAGGGAATGTTTACTGGGATTTGAGCAGTGCATAAAACGGGATATTCAAATTGTCCTTGAAATTGGTGGATAGGTGCAATAATACCACTTGAAGGACAAACATTTGTAGGATTTGTGGATTTTCAACCTTTAGGCAGGAGACATGGATGGGCCATGAAATCAGCAAGTTTAATGGTAGTTGTTTGTTTAGATGCTCATGTTTCACATTTACTTTTGATCCTAATGTGGTTAATATTAGCAATTAAGAAAGTGTTTCTTTAAAAACAATAAAATAAAAAAATAAAAATGAACCTGCCAGCATTTATTTTATTTCAATAGTAGTACGAAACAAATTTACCACCACAAAATGCTAATACATTTAATAAAGCTACATTTTACATTAAACATCTTGCTTTGAGTTCAGAGTCTGAGCTGATGAGTGAAAGAAAGGTTTTTGTCTTATCATTCATATTCTCTGAAAAAAAAAAATCACAATTTCTGCCAGGTCATGTAAACCTATGCGCACTACTGTATATATGATTTGGGAGACTGAGGAACAACAAACAGTATGCGAGAGAAAGTCTATATCAAACAGCATTTATATAAGAAACTGCTAGGCTGATGGGTCATGCCAATTCATTTTTCTTCTATTACAAGATACATTTCTTATCAGCTGCACTAGACACCTTCATCCTGCAACCCACAGAGTCCCTCAATAGGGAATACATAAGCATGCACATATGCACACACGCTGCCTTTATCTACAATGAAGGTCTTTGAATGATTCTTGCTATATCCCGTTTACGTACTCCACTGAGGCTGGCGTCCGCTGTATATTAGTCGCACACTGTTTGTGTGTTGGGATGTTTGTTTTTCAGAGATACGCCGAAGGAGGAAAATGTATTTACTGACACCATCTGAGGCAATCCTAGGTCTTACATTGAAATATAACTTCAGTGGTTGGCGGAGTCATTGAACATATTATTTACAATGGCACCTCCGAATCCAATTATCCAGCCTACTGTTTAAATGTCTGAACTTTTAGACCCAGAAACCTTTAGAAATAAAAACACATGTCTTTATTTCTCTGTTGTCACTAACCCCTGGCATTATGTTGTAACTGTATCATTCATGTTTTGCACAAAGCAGATTAAACAGCTCCCCCTCACATGCTACATCACATCCATGTGTGTGAGATTGATAAGAGGGGGCGGGACAAGGCTGAGCCGAGAAAGACTTAAATCACTTGTTGATTGACGAACGCTGTCATCCAATTCCATTAGCGTTGTGCCAACACACCTTGCCAGTTACTAATTTAATCTCACCTCTGATAGAATGTAATTTGGTTAAAAAGGCTTCCTTATTAATATTTCCAGTATCATTCCAGTATCATCAGCCGCTGATGGGCAGAGGAACTTTCATTAGAGAGAGAAATTACAAAGCCAAGATGGTGGAAGACAGAGATATATGGGGCTATGGATGCAATAACCTGACTTTGTTAGATTCAATAAGTCGCTTGAATACAGAACAAGACAGACTCATTGGCTACATTGGAAAAAAATAGCTCAAGAACAGCAAGACATAGCTCTACAAGAACAAAGCTTTCAAACTAAAGAGTTTTACTGACTGAGTGAATTATTTGGCATACACTATAACGTTACAAACACAGCACAAACTGGTATCCTGCAACACAGAGCCCAGTAGTTACAGAAAGCCCTACACATGTGAATGGCTTAACACAAGAGAGGGTAAACTGCACCTTACCTGAGTCTGCCATCCACCTCCATCTGAAAACACTCTTCATTGGAAATAACGATATTCACATGAACAACGTATGTAAAAGAGCACAAGATGACACAATGTTCTCTAAACACAGCCCATTACATAAACCATTCGATTACATCTGTGCATGCAAAGATGGGCCATTGACCAACCATTGCTTTAAAATGTCTCCAGAATAAAAACAGGCACCTCACTGGGAACACATTGTCTAAAAATACAATGCAAACTGCTGGATAGTGTCTACAAACTACTTCACCAAACATGGGCACAATAACATTGGGACATAATCCAAAAAGAGAGGGCTGATCCTCTAAATTCACTGGAATGCAGAAATAACCCAAATGAAAAAATATGACTGCAGTGAAGGTGCCAATGAACATTTTTAGAAGAATGAACAACAGCTCTGTTTGTGTCTGGAATAGCTCCAATAATACATAGTGTTTCTATGTCAACAGTAGCCCATTATTGTATTTTCAAAGAAAGTTGCAGAATGGAAAGTGATTTTTGACAAGGACAGCAGCATCTGTATTGCATCCTTAGCCTTCCCAGTTTTTGTATTAATTCTGACCCTCATTCCTCTGCCCTGACTTTGAGTTGTCCGCTAGAAAGAATAATGAATTTTTAGCAGGTAATCACTAATTTCTGGCAGATTAAATTTAGAAGGCAGTCACTCTGTATCTGTTATGGCCCTGGAATGGAATTTCTCATGCTTTAATTTCCTACTGAAGTCCTGCTCCCAACCCATGAGCCTCGCCTTTTGGTGCCCTGTTTCCTCTGTACCCCGAGGCTATACACTGAGCCGTCCCCATGCTCAGTCACCGGCCCACCTTCGCATGCGCTCCTCTGCCTCACCTCAGAGCCCGAGTAGCCCTCCAACTCCCTACCTGATGCATTTCTTCATCCTTCTACGGCTGCTTCTCTGTTCCTTGCTGCCCCAGGCCACCCCTCTTCTCAGTCTCATCCCGCCTTTCGGGATAAAGAGAATACAGAGGATCAGTTCTGCTCAGTGACCTTTGGAGGTGGCCTTCAATCTAAAGGTATGGCAGGGGAGGCAGAGCTTAGAGAGATTTACTGGGGTTGCCTACGGGAGAGAGAAGAGATTCTTACCCCTATCTATTCTCTCACGGTGAAAGAAAGAAGTGACCAGAATGAAGAAAATAAAAAAATGGAAGAGAAAAGAAAAGATGTGAATTAAGTGTAAATGAAGGCAGGTTGAATACTGTGGTGAATTCCAGAAGATAAGAGAAAAATGGCCCGCTGGTCACAGTGGGACAGCGGTCATTTGCGGCGCTACTGAAAATCTGACCACTAAGAAGACGGTACGGATGCACAGATATGGTATAGGATTACTGAGAGACATGGGGTGATGGAACGTATCTTGAAAGAAATGTGAAAAAATCTATCTCCTTTAGAAGAAATGGAGCAAAGGGCACAGCAGAAAATAGGAAATAAAAATATAATTTGTTCATGTATGTGAAGCCGAAACAGCATGTTGTATACCGTAAGTTCACTTAAGGATACAACAGAACTGTTTAGTGAAAGTGTTTGAACTCACCACACAGTGTTCACATGGTTTATGGCCACTGTTGGGCACGTTACTTTAAAAAAATAACTACTTACACTTATTTCTCTCAACTAGTAACTGAGTTAGTATCTGAGTTACATTCTAATAAAAGTTACTAATAACCAGCTAAAGTAGCTATTGCATACAATATATATATATATATATATATATATATATATAAAAATATATATATTTAAATAAAAATAAACTTTGTCCTTCACCCTCCGCGGGTGGTTAAGTGTTTGATTGTCTCAGGGGCCTGTTTGCACAGCCTACACCTTGGGTCTTGTCTGCTGTGTTAGATCTAGGCCTCTGTTGCTCTAGTGCTTAGGACCTATTCATGTGCAGCCATGATGAGTGCCTCTGTGCTGTCCTTCAGTCCGGCCCGTTCTAGCCATTGGTAGGAATTTCTTGATATCAGCCACTTCAGTTATGTTCCGGTGGTACATCCCATGTAGGGGTTTGTCCTCCCATGATGGTCCCTCCTGCAGCACCTCTTCCTCTGTTCCCCATTTCCTGAGACATTCACTGAGCACGTCATCTGTCGGGGCCCTATCTTTGATGTACTTGTGGATCTTGGATGTGAAACATGCCCATATCATAATGCTTGCTTCACTGTCTTCAGAGTGTACTGTGGCTTAAATTCAGAGTTTGGGGGTCGTAAAGAACCCCCCCAAAAAAAACAATTTTACTCGTCAGTCTACAAAATGTTCCTGAATTTCTCTTTAGGTCAATTGATGTGTTCTTTGGCAAATTGTAACCTTTTCTGCACATGCCTTTTTTTTTTTAAACAGAGGGACTTTGCGGGGGATTCTTGAAAATAGATTAGCTTCACACAGACGTCTACTAACTGTGACAGTACTAACTCCAGACTGTCTTTGATCATTCTGAAGCTGATCATTGGCCAAGCCTTTGCCATTCTGGTTATTCGTTGATCCATTTTGACGATTGTCTTCCGTTTTCTACCACGTCTCTCTGGTTTTGCTCTCCATTTTAAGGCATTGGAGATCATTTTAGCTGAACAGCCTTTAATTTTTTGCAGCTCTTTAAAGGTTTTCCCCTACTCCAATCAACTTTTTAATCAAAAATACGCTGTTCTTCATGACCCATTTTCCTCAGGCTTTCAAATGCATGTTCAACAAGTGCTGGTGGCTTCATCCTTAAATAGGGTCCACCTGATTCACACCTGTATAAATTGACTTGATATGATATATTATTGACTTGATTAAATTATCAGGACAACAGAAGGTACCCAAAGGACCCTGATCAAAAGTTTACTGGTGATTTTGGCCAGTTAATATGCACACAAGTTGACACAAACAGGTTTGAATGGCTACTAAAGGTAACCTTCCTCACCTGTGATCTAAAAAGTTAGCCAAGGAATTGAGAATGAATCAGCAGTATTCAAACTAACAAAGAAGTGGAAAATTAGGGATTCCGTTGAAACAAAACAAAGGTCAAGTAGACCAACAAAGATTCCAGCCACAACTGACAAGAAAATAGTTCACGATGTGAAAATGAATAAATAAATAACTTGCTGAAACCAGCTGAAAAAAGTGGTGTGGGTGTTTCAAGATGCACAATAAGGAGTGTTACCAACTAGCTCAGGTTAGCAACAAAAAGAGGAATCCACACAGACCAACAAGGTAAATTTCCAATTGATTTATCAGGTCAGTTGATTTACTATGACAGACAAACAAAAGGTTTTATCCAAAGATGGTGGCTCACCTGAAAGACCCATAGATTGAGAGAGAGCGAACAAAGGCAGGCTAGCCTATATATATATACACTAAGCCCCTCCCCTCTCTCAGGTAAGCCACACCTGACGACCCACCCACTCCACACAAGCCAACCCTCCTAAAGGGGAAGTTCAGGAGCTGGGTCGTCACAGGAGGCACTTGAAGAAAAATGGGCTGCATGGTCGAGAAAGCCATTATTACACAAATGCCACAAAGCATCCTGCTTACAATACACCAAATAGCACAGAGACAAACCACAAAACTTCTGGAACAAAGTCAGTTGGAGTTATGAGACCAAAATGTAACTTTCTGGCCAAAAACATAAACGTTTTATTTGGAGAGGAGTCAACAAGACCTATGATGAACAGTACCATTCCTGATGTTTTGGGGATGTGTGAGGTACAAAGACACTGAAAACTTGGTCAAAATTGATGACAAGATGAATGCAACATGTTATCAGAAAATACTGAAGGAAAATTTGTCCGGAAGCTTCGCATGGCATGTACTTGGACGTTCCAACATGACAACAGTCCAAGGCTAAGTCGACCTGTCATTGGCTACAGCAGCATAAAGTGAAGGTTCTGGACTGGCCATCACAGTCTCCTGACTTCAGTATCACTGATCCGCTCTGGGGAGATCTCAAACCTGCAGTTCATGTAAGACAGCCCAAGAATTTACAGGAACTGGAAGCTTTTTGCCAAAAAGAATGGGCAGCTTTACCATCTGAGAAAATAAAGAGCCACAACGACCACAAAGGTAACTTGGATGCCCCCAGTGTCACATTGAATATATAAAATGTACAATAAATAGAATAATTTATTAATATTATAAAACATATGTACACTAATCTATATGTTTGAATGTTATTGTGGGACAATATAAGTGACACTTATACCACTTAAACTTTTTATTTATTTATGCTATAATATATGCATATAACAATATGCTATAATAATATATTTATATAATATATTTATGGTATTTATGCCATATTTATGCGTTATTTAATGCTATCTCTATACTATTCAAAAGTGAAAATAAAATAATATCAATAAATAGCTCAAATATTAGTATGCCTCAGCACTTGTCTATTTTGTAAGATGGCAGTGAGCAAACCCAGATCCCTCTGGTTGTGTGTTAAAACTGTACCACCTATGTATTTTACCTTTAAAGCTAATGCTCAGTATTTATGCTTCTAAGAGTTAAAGTTTTGTTATTTAGAAAATGTACTTATACAAGACAAGCTGTGAACGGTTGATTTTATTAAAGGTCAAAGTTAATTTATTTGCTGCTATATATTGCTATATTAAGTACTTTTGTCATTTGTCAGCCCCTACACTTTAAAAACCAATTAATTCTGAAATTATAAACGTTAGCAACTATTATGCTCCCCATAATGCGTCTCAAAAAGCTCCAGAGTAGACAGCCTGTAGCACTGGGTTACTTGAAGGTTATAGCTGGAGACGAATCCTACTGTGAGATGCATGTGTGCTATTGTGTATACGTAAGTGTCTAAGCGTCCCGTGGGGGGTCTCCTCACAGGTGGCTTTTAATTTTGGCCCAATTTGCATATATCCAATCAGGTAAAGTAATTGAGAATGTGTGAGGTAGCGTGGGGGGACTGCACACAAGCCCAGACACACAGAAGGGCGTTGGATTGTCCCGGGATGCTACACAAAAATTGAAAGCAGACGAGCTGATGACACTGATAATGGTGACGTTGAGTGATGGCTCTAATCAGTAAAAGTATCTACCTAATCAATTGACCTTCCCCCGCCCCTCCCTGTCTCTGTCTCACTGGCGTCTAACAGAGCCTTGTTCACATATGAAAGGTGTCTACATCGGGGATGAGCATGAATAGCCTGAATTACAATTAGTGACCTTGCCAGGCAGCGGTGGGCACAATGATAAGAGCCACATGGGGAAAACAGTAGAAAGCTCGGCTGATTTTGGTTTAATGATTTTGTTTTTTTGTTTAATGATGAAAATGGTCTCTGTATCTTTTGCAATTTCTTAAAAAAATGGCCTAAAATCAAGATTTTAAACACAAATCTGTCTCAGTTGTTCAGCATCGCAGAGTGTAGCAGGTGAAGACATGGCCTTCCCTTGACTTCTCAACCGCACAACCATTTCCACTACACATCCAATGGTAATAGTGTATTTAAATTGGGTTAAGCTTTATGTGTTTATTCTTTGAGGCTATGAGATGGTGAGAAAGGTTCATTCTTTACCAAAATTATTATTGTTTGAAAAAAAAAATACCCTCAAAGAATTGTTCTGAATGTGGTAAACATACAGTAGGCTATTTTATTTTCTTGTTTTAAAAAATATCATACAGAAGATAGAAGGAGGAAATCAAATGCATGTTTATACAGCCTCTGAATAAAGCCTCCCGTCATAGTTTTGTCATTTTTTATGTGAGCTGCGATTAAAGTAATGCACTGAAAAACATGTCTTCCATCAAAACAAAGGAGTAAAATGCTAAAAATGAATCCACACTTTTGTCTCTGTTTAGAAAATATATTCCCATTGTGTTAAGGTTGCTTTAATATTACATAAAAATCCTGCATATTATATAAAACCTTTGAAAAAGTGTGCAATCACATTAATTTTATTTAAGCCTGATTCTTTTTTGGTCAAATTAGGCACCAGAAGAGTCCCAAGTGTAGGTTAAAAGAAATACCTCAGCAAAAGAAATCAGGTTTTATTCTCCCACTTAGTCAATTGAGTCAAGTAGCTGATGACTTTTTACTGCTACACAGCAATAAGTGGCAATTTCATTACACTAGAAACAAGCAACAGAGAATATGGCAGCCAGCCAAAAAGTATGGCAGTTGCAAGCCAGGAGCTCAAAATACAAAACAAGAAAAGCTCTGTTGAAGCCTGAAAGAAGAAGATACAAGTGTGTGACTGATACAGAAATGAAGATTTGATATACGACTATGCAGTTTTGAATGAATGCTTCACTGTTCGTATTTGTAAATGCAATCTGAGGAAAATGTCCCCTACAGGATTAGTGTCTGGTATTCTTTAACATGTTTTATTCCCAGAACAATGTACTAGAAATTAGATTGGAGTGTCTTTTCTTTATGGCATATAAAATAATTGAATCCTGTGCTGTAACGTGATGATTTTCATACACTCGTGCCAATTCAAAAGTTTTCAGTATTCAGCTGAGAGATGCGTGTGAGCAAATTAACTTCTTAAATGTAATCCGGAGACTTCCTAAATGGATAAATGTTTATTTAAATGGAAAAAAGTGAATCAGCTCAACTTGAGTGTATCTGAATATTAACTTGAATAGCCTTAGATGTTCTATTCATTGTAGGTCTGTGATTCAACTGCACTTTTTTTTCTCTGGAAGCGTGATGAAAAATGCATGGGCTTGGAATGACAGCTAATTTCGGCAAGAGTGACAGAGTTTGTGGATTGTAATGCTCTGGAGGAGCCTAATCAAAAGGAGAAGGGCCGGCTTGAGAAGAGAGAAACACTGAGCAAACCCATAATTACCAACAGCCAGGCAAATGGCCCATCTAGGCACACAACCACTTAATTGGTAGTTAGGGTTTTCTGTAGAAGGCACAAAAGCACCAGAGATAATTTCTTAATGGGGGCCTATTAAGACTGAGGATCTGGCATTAAGGGGCAAATATAAATATGTAGGAATAAAAGTTACATATGAATTACATAAATGTTGGATGCTAGTCACTAACTACTGACCAGTGCACAGCAGTACTTATTTTATTTAAAGCAGATGTTCAGCATAATATTTGACCTTACAAGTACAACTTTAACAATACTACATTTAGTGATAAATGGCATGTGAAAACATCGGACATTGTGAAATATCCTAAAGACCGATTACTGAACAAGGGAGAGAACAAGAAAGAAAAGAGTCATTGAGACATCTGGGTGAGAAGCAGCTACAGAAATAAGAATCACTTTAAAAGAAGAGCTTGATACATGAGTTGAGTGCTTGGCATCACCGATGACCTAAATACTTTCTCTGAGAAATGTAACTTGAAACTAGCCTTGTCTAAGTACCACTGATACAGTAGATCCTTTGATAAAAAATATAACATCATCTAATGAAATCTTTGATCTTAAGTGAAATAAATATGTGTTTTGCCAGAAATAAAATGAAAAAACAAAACATTTTTAGCTTTAAGATGAAAAATTGTAGCATGATTTGCTTGATCGGGGCCCGGCCGGGCTCAGCCCGAAAGAGCGATGTGGGACCGACCTCCCGTGGGCCCACCACCTGCAGGAGGAACCATAAGGGGCTGGTGCAATGTGGATTGGGTGGCAGTCGAAGGCGGGAGCCTCGGCGACCCAATCCCCAGACACAGAATCTAGCTCTAGGGACATGGAATGTCACCTCGCTGGCGGGTAAGGAGCCTGAGCTTGTGCGGGAGGTTGAGAGATACCGACTAGAGATAGTTGGGCTCACCTCCACGCACAGCTTGGGCTCTGGAACCCAAATCCTCGAGAGAGGCTGGACTCTCCACTACTCTGGAGTTGCCTGCGGTGAGAGGCGGTGGGCCGGAATGGGTTTGCTCGTTGCCCTCCGGCTCAGCCGCCATGTGTTGGAGTTCACCCCGGTGAACGAGAGGGTCGCTTCCCTGCGCCTTCGGGTTGTCCGAGGGAGACTGGAGATATTGAGTCCGAGTGGACCATGTTCTCCACCTCCATTGTCGACGCAGCCACTCGAAGCTGTGGCCGCAAAGTCTCCGGTGCCTGTCGTGGCGGCAATCCCCGAACCCTGTGGTGGACACCGGAAGTAAGGGATGCCGTCAAGCTGAAGAAGGAGACCTATCGAGCCTGGTTGGCTTGTGGGACTCCTGAGGCAGCTGATAGGTACCGGCAGGCCAAGCGGGCTGCAGCACGGGTGGTTGTGGAGGCAAAAACTCGGGTCTGGGAGGAGTTCGGTGAGGCCATGGAAAAAGAATATCGGTCGGCCTCGAAGAAATTCTGGCAAACCGTCCGGCGCCTCAGGAGGGGGAAGCAGTGCCCTGCCAACAATGTTTACAGTGGAGGTGGGAATCTGCTGACCTCAACAGGGGATATTGTTGGACGGTGGAAGGAATACTTCGAGGATCTCCTCAACCCCACCGTTACGTCTTCCACTGAGGAAGCAGAGGCCGAAGGCTCAGAGGTGGACTCGTCCATCACTCAGGCTGAAGTCACTGAGGTAGTTGGGAAGCTCCTCGGTGGCAAGGCACCGGGGTGGATGAGAGATACGCCCTGAGTACCTCAAGTCTCTGGATGTTGTGGGGCTGTCTTGGTTGACACGCCTCTGCAACATCACGTGGCGTTTGCGGACAGTACCTCTGGACTGGCAGACCGGGGTGGTGGTCCCTCTTTTTAAGAAGGGGGACCGGAGGGTGTGTTCCAACTACAGTGGGATCACACTCCTCAGCCTCCCCGGGAAAGTCTATGCCAGGGTACTGGAGAGGAGAATGCGGCCGATAGTCAAACCTCAGATCCAGGAGGAACAATGCGGTTTTCGTCCCGGTCGTGGAACACTGGACCAGCTCTATATCATCTCCAGGGTGCTGGAGGGTTTATTGGAGTTTGCCCAACCAGTCCACATGTGCTTTGTGGATCTGGAGAAGGCATTCGATTGTGTCCCTCGTGGTGCCCTGTGGTGGGTGCTCTGGGAGTATGGGGTCGGGGCCTTTTGCTAAGGGCTATCCGGTCCCTGTACGACCGGAGCAGGAGCTTGGTTCGTATTGCCGGCAGTAAGTCAGACCTGTTCCCGGTGAATGTTGGACTCCGGCAGGGCTGCCCTTTGTCACCGGTCCTGTTCATTATCTTTATGGACAGGATTTCTAGGCGCAGCCAGGGGCCGGAGGGAGTCTGGTTTGGGGACCACAGGATTTCATCTCTGCTTTTTGCAGATGATGTTGTCCTGTTGGCTCCATCAAGCCAGGATCTTCAATGTTCACTGGGGCGGTTTGCAGCCGAGTGTGAAGTGGCTGGGATGAGGATCAGCTCCTCCAAGTCTGAGACCATGGTTCTCAGTCGGAAAAGGGTGGCTTGCCCCCTCCAGGTTGGTGGAGAGCTCCTGCCTCAAGTGGAGGAGTTTAAGTATCTCGGGGTCTTGTTCACGAGCGAGGGAAGGAAGGAGCGTGAGATCGACAGACGGATCGGTGCAGCTTCTGCAGTAATGCGGTCGCTGTACCGGTCTGTCGTGGTGAAGAAGGAGCTGAGCTGTAAGGCAAAGCTCTCGATTTACCAGTCGATCTACGTTCCTACTCTCACCTATGGTCATGAGCTTTGGGTCATGACCGAAAGAACAAGATCCCGGATACAGGCGGCCGAAATGAGCTTTCTCCGCAGAGTGGCGGGGCGCTCCCTTAGAGATAGGGTGAGGAGCTCGGTCACTCGGGAGGAGCTCAAAGTAGAGCCGCTGCTCCTTCACATCGAGAGGAGCCAGCTGAGGTGGCTCGGGCATCTGTTTCGGATGCCTCCCGGACGCCTCCCTAGGGAGGTGTTCCGGGCATGTCCCACCGGGAGAAGACCTCGGGGAAGACCTAGGACACGCTGGAGGGACTATGTCTCTCGGCTGGCCTGGGAACGCCTGAGCTGGAGGAAGTGTCTGGGGAGAGGGAAGTCTGGGCTTCTCTGCTTAGACTGCTGCCCCCGCGACCCGGCCCCGGATAAGCGGTAGAAGATGGATGGATGGATTTGCTTGATTATGTGATTTTTTATGTGTAAAGAGTAAAAGAACAAAATATAAAAATATATTTTGGCATCTAAAAACATGCACTGCCAAATTATTCAACCAAAAGCCAGACTAAAAGCATACTAACAATAATAAGAAAATTGTTGCTTGCACTAAGGTTGAAATGCATGAATGTTATGTCCCCATCCTACTGTTGGAGAGGTCGAAGTAACAAATTAATTGATCAAACTGGATGTAATAGTTTATATCCTCTCTTAAAAAAGTAAATATTACAACACCCATACTGTTTTGAAGCACACACACGCACGCACACACACAATCACATACTCACACACGCACACACACACACGCACGCACGCACACACACGCACACACAATCACATACTCACACACGCACACCAACACGCACGCACAGGCACACACACACACACACACACACACACACACACACACACACACACACACACTGTTGTCCAGTTTAGCAGCTTGTCCGTGCAGCAAGCAGCCTCTGTAAAATTACACTTGAGGACATAATCTTGACACTGCACAGTGTTATCTTGGGCCACCGCGATGTTGATTCAGCAACAGAAACAGCAGCTCACAAGACAGTATCTGTGCGGAAATGAAGTGTGAGGAGCTTCGTCTATACCTCTGTGTATGAGTAAATTCCTCACAGTGGATAGAAAAAGTGGTAAAAATGCTCTTCTGGCACAGTATTTGTTCTTTCCCCTAATTTAGTTTGGCATAAAAACACAGAGATCCTAAGCTGAGAGACAACATCCAACATTTTAGATTAGCTGAGGAAAACAACAGATTTGAGTGCAGGCTTTAAAAGGATGAAACTGTTGTTTGAATGTTCAATGTCCAAAAGGGACTTTTCCATGACAAAGTTCACTCTTGTGGCATCTAAAATCATTACACATTTCATCATGTTGTAATGCCTAGTCACAAATACAGATTTATAAATATATGTAGGGTCCTTTTAAACCGAGTAGCTAACTTCTCTGCAACGCACCAGCAGGAAGTAATCTCTTGCGAAAACATTTATCTTTGAGCAATCTTGCTTAATCATCTCCATGGTGTTGTGCAGCTCAGCATCTGAGGAGTTAGGTGGTTTGGATTAGGCCCTCCTGCTGTGTTCAAGTCTTATCACTGCCTCCACACTATATCCAGCTACAAGTCCATGGTCTTAGTCTGTCAAATCTCTCTCAGAGTGACACCCGAGTTCAACTCATTGCTTATTTGTCAAGTGACAATATCGGCTTGTCACTCACATTTGTAAGTACCCAGTCTTAAGAGCAGGTTTTATTGACTGAGGCAGTAATGCTACACTTTTAAAAAAGCTATTGTAGTGTGCTTGAAACATCATGAAATGTCCTAAAATTATTAGAAACGGCTGTAATATTTTTTTTTTATACTAAGACGGCCAGCACTGCAGTTTTTGTCATCAAGACTATTTAAGCTTTTCTGTTCAACATTGAGTTACGTAAGTTATGAAAATTGTCGAAGCTGTGCAATCAGTTAATATTAAAATAAACAATTGATACTGTTGCTGACTGGCACTATATTTTATCCACCAGAGCAGATTTATTGTAATATGGAAGAGTGACTGTTGACTACTTGAGTAAACAACCAAGTAGTCAACAGTCACTCCCCATAATCACAGCAGCCAATGTATGTTCATTAAAACCCAGCAACTACAGTACATTTGTGTTCCACCTAATCAGCTCATAACAGAATGTCTTGAAACAAAAAGCTGTGAAACAATGACCCTTTTTACTTGCAGTTTTTTTTTTTTCAAAGTCATGACTACACTCAGCCCTTTGATGTGTATTTTACAGGGATGCAGTAAAGTTGGCAACCTGCCTGCTTTTATAGCACCACTGCGTGCCCTCACCACAGTTTATATATAGGCCGCAGCTCACGGGTAAAGAGAAAATAGCCCCCGCAGGATTCAGACGTGTCGTGGAGTCTTGCAGAGAGGTTAATGATGGGCTGGCTGTCATTCCTGAGGCGGAGCTGGAGATAGGTCATACACACACATCTATGCTGTTGACCACACACGCACTGTCAGAGGCGTATGTCAGGGAAGTGAGTGATGCATGTTACCCTGAATGTTTCTGACAAGGCTGAGCAGTCAGGGAAAACAAGGCCGCACGGCATGATTACAAAACCGACATATGAATATAGGCAGATGAGCCAGCTAACACAGTCTACTCCGCTGATGAGTACCAGTGAATGTCTGTTTACCTGTGACAGAACAAGAACCACCTGGTTGGATATACCCCTCTATACACATTCCCAAAAGCACTCAACCTAAGCTTGTGCTGAGGATCTTGATTATTGTCCTTTCATCGCTCTTCAAAGTCTGCATCAGCGCAACTGCATGTTTATTTATGTGTGGGCCTAGTGCTGCACATGTACTGAGGGAATAATTACACTTTTACATACCCACCTTATATTCATCTCTTTCTCTTGACCACTTTTATGTCCCTCTGTCTCTCTCTCAGTGTATCTTTCTGTGAATCCCATCTACTTATCTATCGGTAAAAAGCCTTTCTTTTCCTGCCCCGCTCTTCCACCCACTCCTCGGGCTGCTGTGTGTGACTGTGTGTGTCCAAAAGTCTGCAGAGTGGATGGGCCCCAGCTGTCGGAGCTGTCAATCACTTTGCCGGGAGATGGGATCAGGATGTTCAGAGGACACCCAGCACCTATCTGGCACTGTGCAGATAAGAGTGCTGCGAGCCGGGCTGTGTCGCTGTGTGTGCATTGGACACTACAAGGCTTTAAGCGTGTGTGCTAGTTTGAAGGTATATTGCCAATATGCCCCTCTATAGTTTATATTTATTTATATTAGATAATCTATTCATAATGTAAATCCATCAACACAGTGGAGGAGGCAACCATTTCTTAAACCATTGTGAATGATTATTAACATTTTAGGATTCTTGACTTGTTTCTAAAATCATGTAGTTAAAGAAAAAGCCTTTCTATATTGAATCTGCATGTACTCCTTAAGCTACAATAGATTCAATTGGGCACTCCTTACACAACAGATTCCTCCCGCTGCCCAGAGATAGTTATGGTTAATTATTATATTTTATATTATGTGCAAGAGAAAATAAAATAAACAGAAACATTAAGCATACTATGAAGCAAAATAAAAATCCCAAAAATAAACAGAATTTTCCCGACCGAAATGGAGGTGTGTAATGCAACCTTATTGAAAGCGACACTATGTACCTTTTAGCCACTAGAGGGCGCAGATCTCCCTCTAGACTGACTGTGATGTTTGTTTTTCAAGAAAAACTATCCAAAACCGGCAAGTTTAGAAGAAAAAAACATGTTTTCTGAAACAGTAGAGTTCTTTTAGTGCATTTTTACAAATAAAACGCTGCTAGGGTGCAGTGTATTGGCCTATTTCTGCTCCCTCTGTTCGAGCTGCTAGGAATGGCAACTCAGGAGAGGTCTACGCGTCCCGGTGGCATGGACTTATAAATCATTTACTGTATATTGGAGATTTCTGTCCAACAGAGGCTACTATGTCAGTGAGATAGGCTTGACTCTACCAATCGTGTGTTCAAGAACCATTAAATCAATACATGAATTTATATATTTTTTACTTAAAAGTATGCAATGCTACTAGCTAAAGGTTACGCAGGGTTACTTTAACGACCTCCCTCCATAATAAATAAATAATATTGTGCGTACAGTGAACACGCACAACACTGGCTGCAGTACCACTAACGCCAGAGGTGGGTCACTAGTACAGAAAGTCTGGCTCTTACATAATGCTCCTTTTATGTTAGCGCAGTGGCTCAATGGTAGAGCGGTTGTCCCTTATGATGATAAAATATTATAATACATCATAAACAGTTGGTAATAATTAGGGGTGCCTTTAAATTAACCATAAGAATGTCTTAGCCTTGTGATTAACTGGCACTTCTCCAGGGTGTACGCTGCCCCACACCCAACGCCGTTGGGTCATGCCCTTGCCCCCTGTAACGGATCAAGGACAGGTGATAGAAAATTAACAGTATACAGTTCATGCAAAGTCGTACGGTTAGAACAGGAGCACCTTCTACTCAGAACGATAATAGCATAGGTTCAACTCCACTTTAATCCTGCCACTGTCCAAAGACATGCAACTGGGACTAGGTCACTTTAGACTGCCCTTAGGCATACATGTCAGTGTGAATGGTGCTTTCCTTCTCCTGTTAGCTCTGTGAGTAACTGGGTGTCCTAAGTCTGGCTGGGATAGGCCCCAGGCCACTGTGACCTATAAAAGGACAAATGAGAGGAATTTAAGAGTTTGAATCTTTGGAGAGGAAGGAAAGCCATCTTTAAACTGTTACATTATTTTCCTAAATGTAATTTAAATGTTTACAAGTTCACCAATAAATGCATGTGTTTGGAGTCTGGAAAGGACACAGGAGCACTGGGAAGACTCCACTTGAAAGGCTGTTGCCTGGTGAAACTTTGCCATCTGTCAAGACTGCAAACCACAGATTTTAATACAACACAAAAGAAAAATCCAAATCACCTTAAGCTAATGAATAAATTATGACTGTATGCGAGTGATCTGTAAATGATCAGTTACAACAACATATTTTGCACACTGTTGTAATAAAAGTGAATAAAGCCACTTGAGAACACAGAAAACACATGTTCTCAAGTTTCACAGCAAACACCAAACACACAAACAAATTAAATAATGGAACTGTGCGTGTGCACTTTTTCAAACTGTTACACTTAAACTGTTTAGCTGTCAACAAAACAATCTGAAATTCTGGTACATGTAAAAGAGCTTATGTCTTATTTTGTTTTTTAGAGTACAGTATTATCTCTTCATGCTTCAAGCTACAGCATTCTCATATTTATGACTTCTCAGTAACCTTCTTATTTGATAAAAACTGTTCCAAAAATGTCCTGCAAATGATTCTTCCCTTTATGAATTATGCATAAAACCAGCAAACAGATTGATGATACAAAAACCTAACCCAGATCTGACATTGTTTGTATTCAAGCAATCGCAGATGTTAAGAAAAGAAGCTGTTAATTAGAGTGAAACCTCAGGATTGTCATTTAATGCTTGGGTATTCTTCAGCTGAGTCGAGGAATGCATAATGTGGATTCAGGCCCAGCGCTATAGTGAAGGTTATATAGAGACAGAGAAAGAGTGAGTTTTATATTTAGAGCAACACTGCCTCTGTAGGTCAAATGGTAGTAGGTTAAATGTGTGAAATGGTCAAGGATGAACAAATAAACAATAGTCTTAGTTATATAATAGTGTTTTTTCTTGTGCTTGTGGAAAGTTTTATCAGTTAGAAAAGATGTTAGGTTCAATACTAAATGCTGAAATACCTTGCATTAAGTGAAGTATATGGCACGTGATGCTTGTAATTTTACTCAGGCCCTGGCTAAATATGTGTATTTTTGTTGATTCTCTTTTATTAATGTGGCCCTCAGTTAAATTGAAAGCTGCTCTAGAGTTAGGCGTAGCTGTGGAGAGTTCACGGTATTCGATAATCGGATTTCCACTTCAATACGTAACATGTCAGCAAACACAATGTAAACTCCCACAATTGGATAAACATTGGTGCTGCTTTAGAGAGATTAACTCAAACCCGGATCTGACCTCGCTCCTCACTTCAAACACCAGTGAATGTGCATCTCCCTGGATTCATTCATATGTCTGTGTAATGTCAATCCGCTCTAGTCATCCTACACTTATCCTTCATCCTTGCTGCACCCAGATTTAAGTTTCCAGCCACCCTTAAGACCCTCGCTGCTGCCCCTCCTTACACTTTAGCACACCAGTTAGCAGTCCTCCTGAATCAAAGACATACTATTTTATCTTTCAAAAATGCCTAGGACATTTTTTTCTTCAGTGCGCTTGCTTAACACTGCCAAAACTGAGCCAAATTGAACCAACTTAAAAGGAAAGAAGAGAAGCATGACATAAACATAGCCAGGGATGAGAGAGAACCCCCCCCATCCCCTTACTCACCCATCCCCACGTGTGCATAATTCTGTCTCAGAGGAAGCTCCGCTGCTCTTAGATGTTGTGATTTGCATGGATTTGAAGAGAAGATGGGGTGGATTTCCAGGACACTCATGAGTGAATGTGACCACGGAGGCATGCAGGATTAAAAAAAAAAAAAAAAAAGGCTGTGTCTTTGATAAGGAGATGAAGGAAAGCAAGGGGAAAGAAGAAAAAAGGTGATTAGAGCCAAAGGCCTGACACTGGCTGCAGAGATGACACATTTCTCGAGGTGAAGCTTGTGGGAGGTGATAATATTTAAAACTACTTGTTAAGCTATTGACAGGTGTCTTATTAAAGGTCTTAAAAAAAAGTTTAAATAACTTACCAAGTTGTTGGGTCACTGCACACAGAAGCAGGAACAGGTTTTTACACATCAGTCCAAAACAGGCCATATACTCTATGGAACAGCGTAACACTCTCTGAAGTGCATTCATTTTTCTTTTTGAACACACAGTTGTGCATAAAGGGTGATGACATTAAACTATTTTCTTTATATTAACAATGTTTCTGCGTGTCTTCAGTGAACTCATCATTTTACTTTTATTCAATGAGGTTATTTGTGATGTCCTTGCAGGGCATAAATAGAGTCCTTTTAACTAATTTTAACTAAAGCATATTTATAGTTAAAGCTAACACTAGGTGAATGTGTGAGCAAAAGCAGTGTTCAGGTTAGCTAACAAGCACAGCATTTACTTTTTGTAACTTCACAAAGTTTGCTTCATATGAAGTAGAAATACAACTTGAAACTAGAAGCTCCTCTTTGGCCAAAATCAGAATTCATTGAATGAGTGCAATTGTATCATGCAGTGCTCCACAATGTGTTAATCAATATGGTTTCTTTAACCTTTTTTTTCACTCCTGTAATCTGGAGAAGAGCGCTATTTGGGCCAAATTAAACTTTTTTGCATTCTATTGTAATTCAAGAGGTCAAAAAAGATGGAACTGGAAAACAAATTCACATGAGAATACAGTGTTTTAATATTTTTACTAAACGGTTATTAATACATGACACAAAACAATTTAGCAAATTAATTCAACAAACATGCAGCACAACCTTTTAGTTAATTTAATAAATAAAATAAAATAGGCAAGGTAAGAATGTTTTAAAGAAACTGATCTGAAAGATCCGCTTCAAAATAAAAAAAATAAAAAACTGTTCAAATAAGCAGAAGGCTACTTACTGTTATTAATACACTATTAATATACATCACCAAATGAAAGCTGTTTGATAAAGGTGAGCAGACATTGTCCGACACAAGGTCTAAGGGTTTGTGAAATGGGAAGTGTGGGGGTCCTCCCCCAGGAAAAATTTTAGTTTCTATATTGAGAGTAAATTTAAAAACACAAAATCATGGAAATGCTCCGGTTCTTTAATAACTGCATCTGAAGCACAAATAAGGGCTGTTCATAATGATGAAGTTTGGACTGGTAATAGTTCTTGACCATCATGACTCTTTTAATATGGTGACCCTCTTGTTGAGGATTATTAATTTCAATTCTCTGATAAATCTAATACTTTTAAAATTGCAATACAATGTCTAATGATATACATTTAAAATAAATGAACAGACCAGCATTTTGATCAGAACCTTTGATATTTAAAGGAGCGTCCTGAAAGTGTGTCCTGCTCCAGGAGCAGAGCCCAACACTAGAGCCCATATTACAGAGGCCTACTCAAATTAATTCTGATTTATTAAAAATTTAATCTGGAAAGTTAAGTACAGTCTGGTCACGGACGATAATCTAGATGACTGTTTAACCTGCTGTGTATCAGCTGCTGTTGAGGTGAAGCTGTCTTTTGGGAAATCAAATAAAATAGTGTGGTTTCTACTGCAGTCAAACATTTATCGTTTATAAAGATTACAGGAAATGGAGTGTTTCCGCAAACATCGCTTCTTGGCCACATTCTTGGACTGTTTGGTGGAAAAAGGGCCAAATACACAATAAAATACTTTGATGACATTTGTTTTCTTTACAAACCAGACCATTATGAAAAAAAAAAAAGTGATAACTTGACATTGCATTTTCTAAACATAACCAAGCTAAAAATATTTTTAACACATATGCTCTTCTCCCAATGGCAAAGACAAAACAAGAAATCTTTTCAAATGTGTGTATTTCTATACTAAAGCCATTTATTGTGCTACATGCCAAGGACATGCAGAAAAGACAATATGCAGATGGTTTGTTGAGTAATCTGTGCCCTTGACACATATATTTACACATAGTATACAAAGTGCATATCTGATATACAGGAACCAACACGTGCTTCAGTTGAATCTCATATCACCTCAGTATTTTAGTTCAATGCCCAGCTCATTCATGCCATTTTCTTTTTATGTTAACATAATCTTGATTTGAGTTGTAAAAACTTTGCAAGGTGAGTGAAGAATGAAGAGTGTCCTTCGGCGGATTCAATGCGCACTCTGCACAGATGCCTGCCGACCTTTGAAACAATGCTGATCACAGACGAGATGAGAAAGTGACCTTGTTGGCAGGGGATAAAAGTAGTGACAAACCCGATATTAATCATATTGCACCTGCTCCGTGTCCTGCTTTCACTCCTCTCCGAGTCCGTTGCTTAATTTGTTCACCTTAAAGTGCTGCTAAAAACTCCTTTTGTCAGCTTAGCCCTTTTCCATGCTTTTCCAATACTCGGCCCTTTTTCTGCAAGCCTCCGTCGACTTGTTTCCAGCCTTGGTGGCCTCCCCAGAGTCCAGTGTGTCTAACCAAGCTGTCCATGGCTGTCTGTCAGTCACACATCAACTCTCAGCCTCGAGGGAGACAGAGAGCAGGGCGGAGGAAAGTCGAGGACCATGGGATTAGCTTACTGTATCACTGCCACTTACACTTTATTTCTGCTAACATATACTATTGCACGTTTCATTTAAATACTGATAGTACATTTTATTGGAGCTGTTGCATTTGCATTTCTTTTTAGCATCTAACAAATCAATATCACAAATTACCACTTCTTCCATAATTCAACATGTCTCCCCTCACATCCTATTTCATTTTATTTCCTCATGACAACTTTCTCTTGCAATTTCTTAAGTGCTTGCTCCCTGTGTCGTCTACCTTCTGCTCCTCTGTTCAAATGACAGGCTCCCTTCTTACCCCCTGTCACCAGAGCTGCCACCTTGGCAGCCAGCGATAGTGTGAAGCTGTGTGGGAGTTCTCTTTGGTGCCGAAGATGTTACAGGCTATTTTCCTTCTCTCTACCAATGAGGCTCATAAATCTATGTTTTTGCTTCAGAAAGAACAAATACAGGGCAAAATTAAACCTGGGCATTTAAACGAAACTACACTGAACAATTTAAAAAGAAAAGGATAACAGCATACTCTCCGAGCTTTTCAAATCTCTTCCTTTAACCCCCTGTAAGACGGAGAGTGAAAGGGAAAACAGCTATGTCTATCATTACCCCGGCCCCCTGCCTGCACAATCTCCTATTGAAGGACCGCCCACAGTGACTCTCTCAAATTATTCATGGGAATAGCGGACCACCTAGCACCTAGCAGGAATATCACTCATCCATCCGCAGATACACAGACACTTTAATTTGATAGTGTGAAATTGGAGCACCTTTGAAGCACCTCCCCAAAAAAGATACTTCTTTCTTCTTCACTTTTACTGGCAGGTCCCTGAAATTTGAGAAATTTTTATGATTTGATTTCTGTGATATTCACACATCTGTCTAAAACCTTTCAATCTTCGACAGTTTTTTTCCCTCCATGAACAATGTCTCTTGTCATAAAAAGCTTCATAGATTATTTTTATGCACCACTTTTCTACTGTACAATATGGTACTACTTAATAACCAAGGGTTTATTAACCTATTTTTCTTACAAATGTGGAATCAGAAGAGTGTAATGAGATTTTCTTAATTACACTTATGATCTAAGGCTTACGATCTCTGTTTGATTTATTTACAGCTATCTTGTTTTTTTAAAGAAACTTTCTGCCAGAAGGAATATATCTTTGTTTTGTGGATTTGGAAGCTGCAGTGTGTGCCGCCTTGGGCTATGGATGCGGCTGAGTGTTTTGTGATAGATATCCCTCTCAATTCTACAGCTTTTGCGCAAATACTTCAGAGTGGGATAGGCTAAGAACACATTTACTCCCAGTTGCACATACTGCCCTACTTTAGTCCAACACTACTGTTCCTTTGACTAGAGCCATCCTGAAAGAGAAGTTATAGTTGTATTTTTATTCAAGGTGGGATTGGACTAGAACATTTTTTGACAATTTTAAAGCTTTCATGTCTTCTCACGTCCAGTGCAAAAGCATATAGCTCTCTCAAGTTGAAGTGGTTTACACTCTCTGTAAAATAAAAAATAAAAAAACGAGTTCACTGTGGTAATTGCAAACTTCCCCAGTGCCTCTTCCCGAGTTGTTTTCTCTCTTTTATATGTCACAGTGGCTCTGTTCACTACAAGAAAACATTCACCTGAAAATAGAAGAGAGACATAAAAATGAAATGGATTTTTCCTTCAAGGAGGATTGCAAAATGTATAGAAGAGAATAGTTATTGCTACATATGAGTGAACCAAGATCAGTTCACAGGACGTTTCCCTTGAAGGCTGTTCATTCAGCAACATTATCTCAACATGCCAAGCAGCCTTTGCCTTGTTTGAGACTATATAAAGAAAATGATCATCTCTCATGTTTTTTCTGAGTGTAGCTTATAACATGTTAGCATGTTATAAGCTACACATATTATATGTATTGTGTAATATAGTAATGTATTGGGGTTGAAGTCAAACACTAAAACCAAAGCTTATTTTTTTACAGTACATTTGAAGCTGAAAAGGGTAAAAGTTCTGCTGGATTGCATGAAGTAGTATTTGCAATAGCTTTGACAGAAGACAGAACCTTAATGTTGATGCTCAACTGTACATGTCATGTCAGTTTTGTTGGCTGGAGCCAGAGAAAGATCCCTGACAATCTAAAAACGCTAAAAAGATCTGACACTTAAGTATCTCCACTACTACCACCAGCACCACTGATATATTAAAGCGGCACTTTGCAGCAGTTTTTCTTTGCTGTTTTTGTTTGAACAACAGAAAAAAACTGTTGTAAAAAATAGAGGCGAGTGTATCCCTGCCCTCCTCCCTTTCCCCCGTTTGCTGTTGGGACAGACCTCATCCACTACAAAATAAGTCATTAAGCCATCACAATGACTCTAAAGCTCTTCTTTAAATCCAACTGATCCAACACATGTGCAATTCATATTTTACATTCAACAAGCTACTGCTATGAGACTGAACTGAACTGTATCTGAGTATCTCTCTAGTTCACTTTGGAGAATCAGTACCACAGGAAGGAAACTTCAGTATGCAGTTATGAGTGTTTAAATATTCACACACTGAACAAAAGGGTAAAGGAAACAGAGGACCTAAGTCACTAAACAGTAGGGGATCCAAAAGAAACTTCTCTGCCCACGACTGTGTCACTATAGCAACAGCTGCTAAGGCTCTGTGCACAATGTTTTCAATGAGTCTCAGACTAAGTGGACATTGGGCTTATACTGGGTTTTGCACAGTTGGAATAGAAGTAAAGATGTCAACAGTATGAAAAACAGATTTTGGTGGTTTTGCCTAATGGTTATATGCTTCTCCTGGGCACATAAACATTTACAGTAGTTACAAATGCTGCTGTTGAAAATGTGTGCAAAAATGTAGAGCATTTTGTTGTTTGTTATAACTTTTACCAAATAATTTCTTGACTTTCATTTTAAAAACTGCTGGTTTCATAGTAATTTAAATATATCTGCATGCAGCTCCGCTCCGCCATGCACTCTGCGGCAAATACAAAACGTAATGTTCAAGAAATCAGTCTGAGAGAATTTGATCTTTGTGACATAATGCAGAATCCTGCTGGAAGAAGTCATCAGAAGATGGGTACACTGTAGTCATAAAGGGATGGACATGGTCAGTAACAATACCCAGGTAGGCTGTGGCGTTTAAACAATGCTCAATTGGTACTACGGGGCCCAAAGTGTGCCAAGTAACTATTCCCTACTCCATTACACAAACAGAGACTCATCAGACCAGGCTTCTATTGAACCTATGTGAATTATAGACTCTGCTTCCTGTTCTTAGATGACAGGAGCGGCACCTGGTGTGGTCTTCTGCTGCTGTAGCCCATCTGCTTCAGGTTCAGCATGTTGTGCATTCAGAGATCTATTCTGCAGACCTTGGTTGTAATGAGTAATTGTTTAAGTCAATGTTGCCTTTCTATTATCTCTTACCAGTCTGCCCATTCTTCTCTGACCTCTGACATCAACAAGGCATTTGTGTCCACAAAACTGCCGCTCACTGGATATTTTCTCTTTTTTGGACCACTCTCTCTAAACCCTAGAGATTTTTGTGCATAAAAATCCCAGTAGATCAGCAGTTTTTGAAATACTCAGACCAGCCTGTCTGGCACCAACAACCATTCCAAGTTCAAAGTCACTTAAATCCCCTTTCTTCCCCATTCTGATGCTCGCTTTGAACTTCAGCAAGTCAACTACACCACATGTAGGTGCCATGTGAATGGCTGATTGAAAACTTGTGTTACCAAGCAATTTAACAATTATGCCTATTCAAGTGAGTGTCGATAGTCAAGTATTGCAAACTGTGCTGTGCTTCTTGTGTCAGTTTATTGTACATCCACTAAATGTTGTACACATATAATCTGAAGGAAAATGTCCATTTAGAATTTTTAAACAATGTTAATTATTTATTTTTTTCATTTTTTTAACATTTGAGAATCTAAAATCTTAAAGATAGAATACTAAAGATTTTGATATGTTACTGTATAATTTTTAATTTACTGCTAAAAAGACTTGAAAATGCACCTGAAAATTATACCTGAGAAAAAACTTTTTCTTTTTGGACATCCACATTCCTCACAATGTGCATGCATTGAGAAAATTGCTTACTAAGTTGATTATAGCTTTGGCTAAAGCACTAAGCATTATGTGGGTGAGGAATCCAAGAGTGAGGAAAATTGTTCAGCCGAGAAAGAGTCAGAACTCAACAACTATGAACAAAGCACGCCAACTGGAGCAGTGTAACTTTGAAGTTTTGTGATTACCATACACATGGTTACCATGTTCCATATGCATCATTTCTGTTCTGTACACTGAGTTCATGTACATTTACCGTGAACAAGAAAAGTGAAGTGCAATGTGCCATTCTAAAACAAAAGCAGTCTGTGTATGTGCACATGCAGTTATGCATTAACCTTCACTCCAATGTGGTCTTGCTAATTATCAGTAGCCCTGAGTGCAAAGTCAAAAATCAAAAGAAGCGAACACACAGGCTTAGTGCTTAGGGGCAGGGAGCATGCACATCGCAGCTGGGTGCGCTGTGAACCCAGAGGCAAAGGGGCACCCCTCCAGTGTCCCGAGGGCAGAGCACACCCAGCAGACACAAGACGCCTGGCCATTACCAGCACAGCACAGATGAAGAAACTGTGTGTGTGCATGAGCTGAAGATATTCTTTGCCAATGTCCTTTCTAGAGTTTTAGAATATAAATTTTGAATATTTCAAGTGTGTGACAAAACCAGTTCTTCACATCCTGAGAAATGTTACACTAAAGAGCAGCTATAGGGTCCACTATACAGCAATATGAAAAATAACAGTACACTTCTTGCAAATGTAACTGCTTTGTGAGAAAAACAAAGCTTTTTCCAATCTAGACTATGTGAAGTAAAATAAGTTTTGTCTACTCACGCTACAAGAAACCTGTCTCCAGGAGCAATGGGGGTGTTTATTATCTTATTCCTGCTAAGCAACCATATTTAATACTCTGAATGAGAATGAAAGGAACTTTAAATGAGTTAAAAAAAAAACAATAATGGCAATCCCTTTTTCCTCATTCCTCCACCTAGAAACTGCTTGAACATTAAAGCTTCCTGGGCGCGTGGTTCAGACTGTAAAAGAGGAAAGGGGAGATGAAAAGGCAAAAGAATGAGAGAGAGAATGAGAAAGGGGAAAAGAGAGATCCCTTTGAAGTTGGCGGCTACAACACATCACAAAGTCAACTCAAAGGGTTTGTTAAAAATGCATGACATGCACACAACTACAAAATAAGTAATGAACTTAAAGAAATAAAGATCAAGTGATTTTATACACGCCCCAACTTCAAAGAATCAACTTGACTCGAGGGGAGAAAAATAGAGGGAGAAAAATACATATCAATGATTCTTCGCACTGAGATTGCAGACTAATTATCGTTCCGAAGCAGAGAGGAGGCTGGACATCGCTGAAGCTGAACTGATGAACATACGGAAAAAAGGTTATTTACAGTAGACCTAAGGGAAGATAAGGTAAAGATTTAATGCCACAGTCAAGAGTGTGGTTGTTTACCAAAAGTGAAACTGCTGTACCAGCAAATGATGTTATATAATATAACAGTGTCTGTTCACTGACCCAACCAAGTGGTGTTTACGTTCAGAGACTGTGTGACATTTTTCAAACAAACATGTATATATATATAGTACAAGTAACAACTACTACTTAAATTCAACTTATTTTTAATAGTAATAAGCCTCATAACAAAGAAACTTTATTGTGCTAGACTACATATGAATTAGGAAGCAAAAGTAACTCAAGACTCCACCTATTGGTACAAGGTAAGATAAATATCACTAGAACAACACTTTTGGCTTCCTTATGCATATTCATATTTTAGAAGATTTTATAATATTTTTTAAATTATTTGAATACTACATACAGTCCCTAGAGTAATATTTTTTAGATATACAATTTAAGTAATAGACAAAATATGCAAAGAATGTGAAACAAATGTTTAGTCAGCATCAGTCAAGAACAAATAACACTGACCAAACATTGCTATATATTACTCCTCAAGATTGAGAACAAGCTCCAGCAACAGACAAAATAACGTGACTGGTATTACAGCGTTGCAACACCAGTTTGAGGCAAAGAAGCGGATAATTGCTACATAATTACATGCAACAGCAGCCATTAGAATATCCGATAAAAAAAAAGGAAAAACACAATTACGAGAGGGCGGTAATGAGGATTCAAGCGACTGGGACGGCGTTGCCAACACCAGAGGGACCTCTGTTCTCTCCCAGTTTGACTCACATATGCTGGCCTGCATTCCACCATCTGGCAGTGGACACGAGCATGAAATGACCAGACAGTATGCAACATAATGACTTTGGCATTTGTTTTTTTTATCTTAATTGCTTACCTTTATTGCCTCATTCCTTTAAATAAAATGTAAATGGGAAAATACTATTATTTATCTCAAATTCTATTCTACAAAAGTTTTCCAGATGCTATAGCAAACTAGCAATTTAAAACATTAAACATAGCCAAAAGAAAGGTAATATAACTCATCAGTTTGAGCTTTCTCAGGGCTGCATTTATGAGCCATTGTGCCAGTTTTCTTTGTATAACCTACTGACCACTGACTTTATCCACTTGGCTCCATTTTCAATATTCACAAATGTAATCCACTGCATTTGAAATCATTTCCAGCTCAAGTCAATGAATGCAACAATATCACTATGGTGGATAAACCCCAGGAGCCCATGAATAAACCAGCAGAGAATAAAAAATCGGCAAATGCAGAACACAACTATAGCTCCTTTACCCCTTAAGGTCTCGCTGTTTCCCCCAAAATGTAATCGGCTTAACCCGTGGTGTTTCACGGACTGTCTCTTGCATGAGCCAAACTGTGCCAAACCAGATCCCACCAAGACCAGAGAGAAGCAAAAATCAATGGCACACTCCCTCAAACTAGTAAGATTTCCTTCGTTGTTTTGTGTTAACACAAGGCTGCATCTGCGTGTGCGGTCTGTCTATGCCCTTGTGTCTTGTGTGTGTGTGTTCTTATATGCATATTTGGCAAGGAGGATGGTGGGTGGTAAACGTCTGACATTTCCTCACAGCTGGGGGCATCTTGGGCATGCTTGGGGGTAGAAAATAATGTACGTGCCGATGGGAGGAGATGGGAAAGACGGAGCCATGAAGGGGTAGGAGTGGGAGAAGGAAGGGAAGGAGGGGTGTGTAGAGGAAAGAGAAACAGGCCTGGGGCTCCCAACTGCGGTGGCATCGCAGGAAGGTTTTATTGAAATGGTAGTCCTCTCTCGTTTCTCTCTTTGCAGGGTATGTGTTCTCTTTAGCCAGAGCCAAGATGAATTATTAAGCCAAATCCAGAGAGAGCATAAGAAGAAGAGATAGGAGGTGCTAAACGAGGCTGGTGAGAATGGGCTGTGTGGGAATGAGCAATGTTGTGAGTGAGAGAACCGAGTACAAAGGTTTGAGACATGTAAACGGGAAGCGCAGGAGGTGCAAAGTCTCTGTGGCTGTGTTGTAGATAATGCCGCAGCCCCAGATACAACTCTCCTTACTTGCCCCCTATTTTATTTTATTTTTTTTACTTTAATTTCAGAGCTGGCCAAGTTTCCACCTGCAGGAGTCTAAATTACCTTTCAATTACTGCTGATAAATCTGCGTAAGGCTTTGGGGAGACTCCACTTTTAAGCTGGCTAACGAGGCTAATTAACTAACAAGGCCTGGGGGGTTGTGAGAAGGGTTTCTTATAATGCACAATTAGAGACTCTGGTTATTTTAAAAACTGTATCATTTAAACTAAAGTCTCTGAGTTTATGATCTTTTGTCATTACAAACTAAAAACAGTAGATGAATAGTGGAGTAGGATCAATGGCTATTAAGGAAGTTCTCTTTTTTTTCTTAACAAGATGTACTAGTAGCACTCTGTTAAATTACATTTTGGAATAGGCTTTGTTACCTGACAGAGAATAAAGGCTGCAGTGATCACATGTGACTGATGCTAGTAGTTAGCATCACTAGCAACAGCTAGCGTTTTGTTGTGCTTTTACTTCTTAAATCTGGAGATCACATTTGGCTGTGTAAACCAATACAGTTTTCCAGTTCTGTGGTAGGTTTATGGATAACATAGCAGCTCTTTAATACTGTTGTATTGGTAGGTCAATATGATATAATACAATGCTAAAGTCTGTATTATATTAGCAGTAAGTATCTCTAGCTAACTTTTTGACAATTATGCTAGTTACCTCTATAAATTGTTTTAAATTTGTAATTTTTTTAAATCAATATAGTTTTTCAATGCTGTGAGTTGATGGGTAACATCACAGTTCTTTTTACTATTGTATCTGTTTTGAATGTATGTCATACAAGTCTCAATGTAATACAGAGACTCTTCAGGTCCTTGAAAAATAATTTAGTGTTATAATGAATATTTAAAAAACTCGCACATTGCTTCATCCAGAACGTCCAAGTTTAACTCAGTACATGCAAAACTGAAAGTATTGTGCGACAGGGGATACATAAAGGAAGCAACGACAGCGAGTCTAATGCAACACGTCATAAATAACTAAAGACAGTTTGCCATTTTCAGAGTGGGGGCTCCCGAGGAGGCCATGTAATGGTTTAGCAGTGCTAGGCGGTAAGGTCTCACCCCTGGAGAACTGACAAGCATTACCCTGCCTGAGACAGCCTGCAGCTGGGTAATAGCATGCATACACACAACTGTGGGAGCCACTCAAATATTAACACCCTTAAACGCATAGAGAATTCAGTGAGTACCGTGTTCTGTCTATCACACTCTCTGCAAAAATATTATGTCATGGCATTAAAGTGCATCTTCAAGCTAATGTTCCTATATGAACCGAATACATTATGCATGACCGAGCACGTGTTTCTTATTGTTAAAACGATTGTCTTCAAGAATGAATTGAGGGGCATGTAGTGTAAATAAAGACTAGAATAATGATAATACTAAAACACTAGTTTGGACTTTGTCAGTGCCGCACGAGGGGGGCATGCACATTCTCCTGTCTCCTGCTGGGCTCACTGCAGCTTTCAAAGCAACGCTGGAGATGACAGGGGGAAAAGTACCGTGCCAATTAGGGTGTTGAGACAGAAAGAGAAAAAGAAGGTGGGTACAGCGACAGAGAGGAACGGGAAAAGGGGTGAGAAGGGAAGGGAGAGAGCGAAAATAATGGCCTTGCACTGTCAGGGTGGACTCCGAGCCAAACACAGGCAGAGGAGGAGGTAAACACCAGTGGGACAAACAAGTCAGCAGGGACAAGAGGCAGAGAGGAAGAGGGGAACAGGGAAGGACTGATGGAGGGAGGGTTAAATTGGCCTCTCTCCCCTCAGGCTCGTCCGCTTCACAATAGTGCCTCACTGGGAAGGAAAGTAATGCTCCAAACAGGACCCACAGGGGACTCAGGTGTGTGTAGTGTTTGTGTGTTTGTGTTTGTTTGTTAAAGAAAGAAAAAAAAATGACAGACACAGGCAGTGAGGGAGCTAGATAAAAAGAGAGGGAGACAGGAGGAGTTTTGTAAGATCTGTGGGGAGCTTGTCAGCAATGGTCACACACGGCCTTTGGTTGATTTAGTGCAACAATTACACAAGGGTTTTGTTTTGCAAATTTACGGCATTAAAAAAGGAAATAAATTATGGTAGTTTTGGTACAGTATTATGGGCACTTTTTATGTGAGGTTTCTGCAGACGGCTAACAGGTGGAATATTAATGTTTTAACAAGCTTTGTTCTAAAAGTTTATGGTGGCTTTGAAAAATCCTGTAACAAATGACAGAATTTATGTTTATGTCTTATGCTAGACCACCTGGGAAACCCTCACCATTTTGTTTGGTATTAAAAGTTAACAAAATACAAACATACTTGATTCAATTAATTCGTTATGAATAATTTTTTTAGGGAACCTCTAAGGAGAAGTTAATATATTGTTTTTACCTGGGAACGGTCCACTGACCATGCCATACATTGTGACCCCCCCCCCTTCCCGATTCAGTCCAACCAATGTTTTTCCATGTACAGCTAGTCCATGAGTAACTGACCTTTATTTATAGAATATGTGGAGTCTCACTTGTCTTCCTGCCTAAAATATTTACAGGAGAGAAAGCAGAAAAACAGAACAGGACTAAGTGAGGCAGAGGCATGAACATTCATGAAGAATACAGAAAGCAAGACCCAAAAAATATTTTTTTAAGTAGCCACTGCTCTGTTGCAGCCACTGAGCAATGGGACCGTTAACAAGATAGTGCCTTTTGTTCTTCATAACTGCAAGTGCTCTGCGACCAGATTCATAAAGGGAAAATGCTGACTGTTTGTATTCTCTCTTAAATAAATAATATATTCACACTAATTCCCCTGCCCTTGTTACTTTCTCGGCTGTAATTAAGTGTAGTTTTGGATGCCCCTGCGGTTCTTGTTTATCATGCTGTCAAACCAAATACAGTGTTTAGTCTTGTATTTGAAGAGAAAAACACAGACTGAGCACTGCTGGCATCTTTGTCCATCTACATTTAGTGCCTTTGAAGCAATTTTGAGTTCTCTTGTGAAAATATTACAAACAACAACCCATTGTTTTTCAATTACCCCAGATATAAAAATGATGTATATTTTTTATTTTGTTTTCCCTCCTATCCAATATGGCAATTTTTCTTGCCGTGCCAACTCCCACTGTCTAAAAAAACAGTGACATGTCTCCCTTGTGGCATGACCTGTTTCCTTTCAGCCAACAGTGTGGAGCTTCTGGAAGCGGGTGTAAGGCATCCCGATGTTCCCTCTGGTACACAGTACATACAAGTGTCAGATAGAAGCATATTCATATTCTTGTACCACATAGCTATTCACAATGTGTCCAATTTCCTCTCTCAGTTTCCAAAGTTCAATTTCCTTCTAGACGTAAGAGCTGTCCAAGCCTTTCCTGTCTCGCAGTGGTGCATTGATATTTTATCACTCTCTGTACGGAATACAAGGATTCAGCGTCGTACGGCGGTAACAGCACATTAACATTTTAGTTTGCTCTATCACTGTCTGCTGCTTAGTCACTGCGTCTACTGCACGAAGACACATCATTAAAGTCTAAGTGATCATTACACAGCGTTCAAATGTTCGAACTTTTAAGCTTTTACACGTTTCTAAAAGCTAAAAATCAGCTGAGTCAGAGCCATTCTCGTGCTCTGTCATAACATTAATAATTTCAAGTGATAAGGTTTAACCATTGCTTTGTACGGGCTAATAATGCGTTTCACAGCTGGTACTAAAAATGCACCATGTGTTGCAGCAATATGGTCTCTCATGCTTTACTGTCACACATTTAACATTAAAACTTGATCAAAGTACAAATAATACATTGGACAACGCATAGCAGTCTCTATTTAGTGGCACTTGTTTCAATGTGATAAGCTTGTCTAAATGCATTATGACCTTTGTAGAAACAACCATTTCACATTTCCATTTAGTGCTGATTTAGTAATGTTGCTACAACAGAGTCTAACTTCAGAAGAGAGCTTTTAATAAGTGTCAGTTTTATGAGGTTATAAAACAATGTCAAAAACAGCACTTTAATGAAACAACTACTAAGTCTGTGAATCAACATAATATTCACTCTGTATATGAACTCATACAGCAGCCTGCAACATTACTGATGCATTTCAAGAGGCTTTTTCAAACCCAAAAGTCTGCACCAAGGCCTGCACCAAGAACTCTAAAATTGTAACTGTTCATGACGTGTCATGTGTGTCGTCAGTTCAGTTTCAACTCACTTTTTTAACGTCAAAAATGAACAGGTTGGAGGCACTGAAGACATGTTATTATAAAATTTAATTATTTTAAGCAGCAGCAACTTCTAATGCACTGTTCAACACTTTTTGGGAAACAGTCTGTTGCACAGAGGGCATCTGTCATTGCGTAGTAATAAAATAGTGCCATATAGTAACAGTAACATCAACAATTATGGTATCCACTAAATCAAGAAACTTTGATCTTAGAAGAATGTGTCATAACTTTTAAAACACAAGTGTGCAAATAGACTGTGTTTGTCGTCTAATGCTATTTTAAAACAACAATTCATTTCTATTTGTATTGCTCAAAAAAAACATCCAGATCATCTTTCTCAGATGCCTTTTAATTCAACAGTGAAAGCCTAAAATGTAAGTGAATTATAATCCAAGTCTAGCCACACTGATACATGTCCATTCTTTATCAGGATCTATGAGAAATGTAGCAGTCTGTCAAAATCCCTGACCAGTCTTTTGCTTGTCAATAAGTGTACATCAAACTGTGTATTTGCTGAGAAACATGGTGGCAGCTACCTGTAAATCATAGTTCAAGTTTGACAGTAGAGACATCAACATGGTTGGATATTGCTGTAGTGCTGCTGAAAATGAGTCTTGAGGATGAGGAGTCTGTTTTATCTATACTTTTATAGCATGTTTCTGCTGTCTTATCTTCAAATCTGGTGCTTTTATATATTCTCTCTCTGGTTTTGTCTGGATTTTGTCTGAATATCAATGACTCGGCTGCTGTCTAAAACACAATTGTACGTCCTCAGTGAAATCACTGCAGCATAATTGCTCTGTTCTTTTGGTTACTGTGGATGGCTCCTATTGGCAAACTCTTTCTCATCGCCACTCGCTGTGAATCAGAACACTAGCTCTTTGTTTATTATTCAAGCTAGTGCAGCTAGACGAAATCTAACGAAGACTAGATTTGTGATTTTTTTTCTGTGTGATTTCCCTCTGCTGTAGCGAGACCAATGCTGACCTGGGTTTCATTCCTGCAGAAGCACCTTTTCAAATGGTTTTGAATCGGCCCGGTATGTTGCCAGGCCTCCTTTGGTTCAGTCGACTGCTAATTGGTACAGCTCATTCTTCTGCCTTCTCTCTTTTTTAGTCTGGCTTAGACATGCAAAGATTGATTTTTAAACCTGCTGTTTATGGACTTGTATTCAGAAAGTGTGGTGCCAAATAGTTGGATTTTAGCAATCACTTACAAATTACAAAATCTTTTTACCTCAGAACAAAACGTTTCTGTTTCTGGGACTTCCTGCTCACAGCTTTTTATGACTATTACAATAATGGTCAGTGTCCCATAGTTTTGTTATACTTTATTTTACACTACACCTCCTTGTTTATCAAACTGAAATAACAAGTAACTACACAGTACATACATAATGGAATTATGCATACTTACATATTGTAGGTAAAGGTGGGATATATGTGTAGTTGACTGTGTAGTTACATGTTCTTACAGTTTGTCTGTAAAGTTTCTCAGTCATTCAGGTCATCTTAAAGAAAAGGTTGAAACAAAGGCATCTGGACCTTGTTTTCAAGGTGAAGAAGTTTTGTTTTTTGTTCCCAGAAACTTTTTCAATTCTGAGATCAACTGGTACAAGAGCTGAGCTTTATTTCTAGAGGGAGGGGTTTGACCTGAAACTAAACCTGATTGGACCAGGCTGTTCTGGTCTCATAGTTGTGACCATGAAAGCGCAATCACTACTGATGAAGTGAGTGAGTCGCTAGTGTCACTGTTCCACTCAGGACATTGCTGTCCAAATTTTGTAGAGGCCAGGTGTTTGGAGAGACGTGTGAAGGAAGCCCTTTTTGTCTCTAAACAGAGGAAGTGACCCCAGATTCTTGTGATTCAACACTGTTTCAAAACCTAAACCAAAACAGAACAACAACACACTGCACTGTATAGCAAACACATTTCTTTAACATATAATTTTCTACACGTTACACCTTGCGAATGAGAATAATTAAGGCTTTTTTATGTGGTTCATTAAAAAACTTTTTAGACTTAGTAAAAACTATGCTGAAAGAACAGCATGACACATCAAATTTCTTTCTGAAGGATGATAGCCTTGTCTTTATACAATGTTTTACTTAACCAGATAATCTTCACATCTTTGCAGAGCTTAAATATACTGAGAGCACTGAATTATTCTCATAAAATTCAATAGCTATTTTGTAAGAACTCCCCACACACATAGTTAATAGCAAATCTTTAAAGACTACAGTAGGGCATAACTAACTCAAGATGAATGCCTGTGAACAAGAGGAATTGATCACAAAAGTCATTCTATAAACATCGGCACACAAATGAATGTCTTGTATTTGCCTCCTCTCACACAACGACACACACATATCCACTCAAACACACACAGCCTCCATAACATCACAGTCGAGTGGTTTGGCAGAGCGACAGCTGCAGCGCTGGTATGGAGCTGTCTCCTGTTCTCCGAGCGCTCACCTTTCACCTCCTGCCATTTTAGCCTCAGTGATTCCATTAGTGCACCTGAATACAGATGCCCAGTTCAGTCCCAGGCTTTGTTCTCACACATGCAGAGGACGTCGGCCCAACAAACGTAACGAGTCTAACGACTAGAAAAGAGGAAAAACACAACAACAGTAAAAAATCAGGTACAAGGATGTATGACAGGTGGGGAGATGTTACGCCAGTGTTGTTTTTTCCACATCTTGACATAATTCATTTTCCACCTGTTTCACCTTGTGTCACTCCACTGTTACATCCCTTCGCTCTGTCCTATTTCCCGACCGTCTGCCTCAGTTCTTTTTGGAAGTAAATGGTGCTCTATTGCAGGCAATCCCATGATGCCCTGAAAGATCCCATGAAAATGTCCCAATTCAAACAATAGAAAACAATAGTTAGTCTAATCTTGAGAAACCTATAATTTAATAGATGGGATCACGGTTAAAGAATATGAGACTGAACTTTTGCAGCAGGGAGTAGTAGACAGGTGCACCACACTACATTTAAAAACAATGCTGCCACTACAGAGCCCTGTGTTGAATTACACAACTGCAGACTCACATGGAAACATTTTGTCTCAATATGTGGGTTATGAGATGAAAGATACACATCATTTATTTTCTGCATTATATAATGTGGCAAAAAGCTATAAATGAGTGATTACCTACAAGAGTTGTTATCCCAGTGGACTTCATTTATGCCCCACACTTGATTTAAGTCATTGGAATACCTCGGGGTGAAATTAGATGGTTTTACCACTGGCACATGTAACATAGGTCATGTGCTTTGAACAATTTCATGCAAATTATACATGCCTATATGAGCAGACAGATTTGGGAATTACTTTTTAGTGCCTCTTTCTTCATCCCTCCGTCTGTCTCTCCTTGAAAAAGATGATTGGTATTCCTCCTCACCTCCTCACCTCCTCAGCAACAGAAAACATCTCTCTCATCAAAGGCCCTCGTCTTTGATCAGGTCTTCAAAGAAGCGTGTCATCAAAGTCTATCAGGTTAGATATGAACTGGAAAAGGGAGAGAGATTTGTGCTAACTGCTTTGGGTTACAGCCCGTATGCATGCAATAACAGGTCACTAATTACTAATTACCACAGTGGAAGATGCCAGTGCTGAAGCCGTTTTTAGACAGCAGCATAACACTGCGGTTTAGGGTTAAGAAGCAAATGAGACATGCATGACAGAGTCTTTAAGTCCAGCCTCATTTCCATACAGATAGAGATGAGCGACGGAGGGCACTGAGCTGTCCCATGGCTTTCTTTTAATATAAATGCTGTAATATTTCATAACACAATTGCATATCACAACCAAAGATAAAGACGTAAAGGAGGAGCTTTTGGTTAGATAAAAAAAAAAAAAAAAAAAGAATGATCTATATGGATAAATGTCTGGAGTTCTAAGTGATGCCCTCACAGACTTTGCTCACTTTTAAAAGAGACAAATTCCCATGTAATATATCCATAGCAGCACACTGCATAACTCCTGTTCTCCCAGCGCTAAAATATGACTGCTATGTCACCTAGGGCTGCCAAGCTAACCGTTTGCTTAATATAGGAGGGAGCGACACAGCAAAAGAGCAAGAAAGGGAGCGCTAAATGGCCTGATGGAATGAGAACGATAGAGGCTTCTGAGGAACAGTGCCATCTGCATGTGAATGAGTCTCACCCGGGGAGATCTCTTTTGGAGAAATTAATGATCTCAGGAAAGGCAGTGTGGAAACGAGTCTCCTGTCAACCAGGTCTCTTTCTCCAGAGCTCTTTGTAGTCGGGCAGATATTAAACGTCCACCGCGCCTCCTCTGGCAATCCTATGCATATTATGGTTGTTTAAATATCATAATTTCAGTGGGACCAGGCGGAGGAGTCATTTTGTGAAAAGGCCATAATCAGAGAACAAGAAAACTGGATTATATGAAAAGAGGAAATGAGTTTGAGACCAAGAGTGGGTTAAAATAAATAAAAAAGGTAAAGAGCTAAAGGTTAGGTATGGTCTGAATTTCAATGCCACATTGCTTAAGGCTTTGTACCTGTGTGGTTTAATGTGAGCGAGCCGGAACAAGCTAATAGAGGATAATCAACCTCGTATTGTGGATAAAACTGTTCCTTCCAAAGCCCTCATTATTTCCTTTGTAGGTATATGTGGAGAGTATTTTCAATCAGATTTTTAACAAAAAGTCAGATTGTTACTTTTACTTGGAAAAATAAAGTTTAAGGTCCATAACCTTGTTAAGTGTCATTTTAATAATAGCATGGCTGCTAGACTAGGCCAGGTGACTGAGAGAGGCCGCCTGAAAGTAGCTCTGACAGTTTAGCGCTGGTATTCGCCTGTTTACAAAGTCTAATAAGCATGTCCCTGAGGCAAGCCATGCAGCTGCAGAGGAGATTGCATTTTAGCTCCATTGTGAGGCTTGTGGACGCCTCATCAGATCTGACAGCCGCTATGACAACTCCTATCTGCCAGCTAGCTGATAAGTGGGGCTCGAACTGCGCTTAAGTTTGCCTCAATCCAATCACACGACAGTCCCGCTAGTGTTCACTTGTTGCCACCCGGGCAGGGCTATCCTGGCTCAGTGGCTAATACACTAACACTATGAGCCGGTGAAAAGCAAGCCATGCAGAATTATAGTACATTGCTTTAGATATGCTGCATCGGCTTAAGTTGATTTGTGTCCGTATTGGTTTATCTGGTGCCTCCAATACAGAACATGGAGCACTGAAGTGGCTTAAGCTCATATCTTGTGTCCCAGATTAGGCTGTTAAATGTTTTTTTTCTTGCCCTTACACCGACAAATTCACAAAACTTACCTTCATGGTAATGACAGTGGTGTTTCAAAATGATTGACATGTATGAGGTCAGTTGGCATGGTTTACATTGACAAACCCTTTTTTTTATGTTATTTCTATTTTGCTGTTTGCAAGAAGACAGCTGTCAACCTTCTATTTAATACAGACTAAATATTTTCATGATGTTGGGCACAAGTTAGATCAGGTTTTTTATTAACTAGCATCTCCTTTTTGTTGTTCTATGTTGTCCACATTTTAAACTAAATTATAAAGGACAATTTAGTACTAACTGAACATTTATGGGATATGTGCATGCACACGATTATGCTAAAATGCATCCTTTAATTCAAAACATTCCAAAGTTTAAGTCCCTGCCATTTTAGTTTGCTTCACAGATTTGCTTGGTGACTGTATGTTTCTATGTACGGAGAGGTTTTGGCCCACAAATCCTCACTCAGTCATGCTGACAATAAGGCTTCATGGAAATCATTGCCAAGTCCAATTAACAAGGCCTGTTACCATCTTCTGTTGAAAGGAGCCACATACTGGGCTTTCATTTGGGACCGGAACAGCTGAGATGTAATGTGCAAAGACAAATGGTGTTTTCTACTTCTACTATCTGTTTTGGAGAGAAATGGAGGTGACAAGAAAAAGAACTGGCAAATCCCACTGTAGCATTAGCACTCACAATTCCCTGCTTCCCTCCAAATGTGCTCCCTACACATCTTCGTTATGTCGACAAAAACTGAGATTTTCTCTCTGACATTTTCTTACACTATGTAGAAAACAAACTTTGGGGTAGGCTGACTGCACAAAGACAGCTTATACTTATGTGCCTATGAAAACAGGCTTTTACTGATAGAAATGACAAACTATAGACACATGAGTTTGGCCATCAGAATGAAAACAAGAGATCCATTTTAAAGGTGGAGTTTATTCAGGTAATTGCTTCATTTATAAAAAAGAAAAAAAGAAAAATGCACAGGAGAGGTGACACATGGCTTGCTATGGTTTCTTTCACAAACTGTAACCCAAACCTAGGTTTTGTATATGCAAATAATTGGTTATATTAATTCCAGTTATTGCTTAGCTTTGTCAAAATTCTTAGTTGTTTGGGGAGTAAATGGCAAAACCGTTTTTTTTTTTTTTGCATGTATGTATTTTTCCTATGAATCAAATATACATTTAAATTGATCATACTGAAAATAGTAATGCTATTAATAACAATAGTCATTATTATTATTATTATTATTATTATTATTATTATTATTAATATTATTATTTTGAAGGTCACCAGTAAAGGAAGTGTCTTGGCAGGAAGTCCCACATCAGAGTTGAACAGTTTAACACCAAGCCTGTTAAAAGGTAGCCTGGCTCCGCCCTCCTACGTACTTCCGCTCAATTTCATTTCGCTTTAGTACTTAGTCTGGGATCGCTGTATATTCTTAGGTTTCCAGAAATCAATTTTTTGTAGGACCAATCAGCGAACAGAGGGAGTGACTTGTTGTTTCCGGTCGGTTTCGGCGCATGACATACGTCACGACCACACGTTAGCGATTGGCTATGGCAGATCCTGAGTGACTCTGGGCAGATCCAATAGTTTTAAACTTCAACAGAGTTCCCGCATTCAAGGAAGTAAACGCTTGTCAATGGAGCGAGGCCAGACTCTCTGTACAAATGAAATGTACGAGAGTCTGGTAGAACCAGGCTAGTTAAAAGGCCCCAGCAGCTGTATATCTGACTGCTTCTTGGACCAGATATTGAGAAGGGTGCATAGTAGCCTCTGGTACAAAACGTACACTGCGTCATGTGTTACAGTTCAAATAACAAAGCTTTTAAAGAGAAGCATACTAGTGTGGGAGCGGATCGACAAACAAGCAAAACAGTCAATTGGTCAAAGAGTTAAGTGTGGCTAAATAAAGTGGGCCAAAGAGGGATTACTTTGCATTCATGTCAGGAAAGGCTACCACACAGGAGACATGGAGGAAAAATACTCAGAGCTGTTAGTGGGAGCTAGCTGTGGACTCTCTAATAAAGAATGGTGCCTATGAAGCCCTTCCAGGTCAAAATGCCATGTGGATCAATCAAAAGCACACAGGTCGTGTTCCCTTTGGCAAGGCCACAGGTGGTACAAACCAGGAAAGAGAGGACTCCCGGCAAATTCCCTTTAATCCCTGCCCCGGCCGACTAACTGCATCGTCTGAGCTTGAAGGCCAGGGTGCACACCTTTTCTCTCTGGGGTCATGCTTCCCGCTGCCTGGCCTCAAACGGTCCACATGAAAAAGGCCTTTGGCGGAGGAGGAGGAGTTCCCCTGTTCAATGACTTGAAGAAAAACTCAAATCTTAACATTTCTTTCAAACTTGAGTAGAAACCACAATGTTAGAAAATCTCAGTGGCTTTAATTATTACATCCAGCTCATTATAAAAACAAAGTCATTGATATCTGTTTCTAATGTAGTTTTTTTTTTTCTCATCTAACTCTCCCTCAAGACATTTTTCTATGAGGACAAAGGAACTTTTAATGTAATCTGTGTTGCCCCAGTTTAAACAAAATAGCATGTCTATTCTTTGTTTTTCATCTCTTATCTATACTTAGAACATTTCCCTGACCTTATTTTGATGCATTATGTTTTTACTTTGAGGTCATTGTTCAGTTTAATTTCCACAGTATTGACTATGTCGTTGTACTTTGTTTTATGGGACATTTTTTACGTTGTTGTTAGGTGTAGCGTGTTGTTTCAACTGAACATTATATATTTACTAACAAAAATAAAAATGTGTTTTTATTTTACAATAAGGCTGTAGGTGTTCATCAACTAGAGACATGTATAAGTTAACTTGTTAGAGTAAATTTTCCAAATAGGGAATAAATTTGAGTGAATAAATGCAAATGTCTGTCTTCACTGTGATTAACTGACGATTGACCCATAAATTATCTCAAGGAAAAGTAAAAAAAGAAAGAAAATGAATGACCAAATGAATGAATGTAGGTGTTTTTAGTTCTATAGATTTTGTGCCATAAATTCAGTCAAGGTTTGGATATAATGTACCGTTAATTGGCAGCTTACTACTTTTCTTTTGGGAGTGAGAGCAGGGTCCATAAAAAGACCGCAACACTTATTGTTTCAGGGCGGCAGTAGCTCAGTGGTAGAGCGGCTGTCCTTCGACCGGTGGGTGGGCGGTTCAATCCCTGCTCAAGACATCCCAAAACATCATAACATCCCGCACTCCCCCACATACTGTCGTTGTGTCCTTGGGCAAGACACTCAACCCACCTTGCCTCCAGTGTTGTCAACTGTAACACTGGTAAAGCGCTATATTATAAATATATATATTCAGTGTTTGAAATAATATATATTCCTCCTTCTGTTTTATGCATTATCCTGGTGCTCCTATTTCATTCTTTGGAGAAAATCACTCAGATAATACACTTTTCTATGACATGCCCAACAAATCAATAAAAATTATAAACTTTTAATGAGCTCTAATCTTAAACCTCTCTAATTTTAACACTGCTGCTGGTTTAAAAGTCTTCATGCAAAAGTAATGTAATTTTCTACAGCCCAGGAAAATCAATAAATAGATTATAAATGGAGCTGAAGAGACCTGTTTGCTCTTTATTGATGTTTGTAATGAAGCCTTTTGTCCCATTGGAGATAGGATTTTTAGTGAAATATATTTCAAGCATTTTCGGGCTAAAATAGTAGTGTTTTTTGAGTTGTCTTTGGGTGTGTGCATGAGAGTGAGCATGTGCACATAGCTTTAGCTGACACTGTTTGCAGCTACACAGAGGAGAGAAAGTCTGAATCAGGGTTTTCAGTAATCAGTGTCACATTGTCAGAGAGGCTGCCTTTGACTAATGAGAGGTGCTGACAGGCTGGCTGCATACTCCCCTGGCTCTGCTGAGTGGGACGGATCTGTTTCAGGGCCTTTGTCAGGTTCATTCTCCACTGCTCTTCTCTCTCTCTGTCTCCGTCTTCTCCTCTCTGCCAGCGTCAGGAAGAGCAATGACCAGTGGTCAGCCCCAAGGACACCTCCAGGCATTCCACACAGTGACAAATTGACCACAAGGGACAGGGTACCTCAAAATTGCCTTGGAGATGAAGAGGTTTTGAATGTTCCACTCTTCCCATAGGGCCAGAAAGTGCAGATCTTCTCCCAATGACAAAGACAGGAAATAGGAGGGGAATGTCAGCATGTCACAAAATAAGCAAAATCTGAAGTGAAAGGGAGGCAGGGCCAATATCAGAGCTGAGTGAGTCAGGGATTGATAGAAAAAGCTAAAATAGCCAACAGTGTACAAGTGACATGACACAGTCACCCATTCAGCATGTTGTGTATCAAAGGCCAAAGGAGAAATCTTTCTATGACATTGTGTAGAGCTCAGCTAAAATGCAATAGAGATGACCTCCACAGGGGTGTGGATAATCTTTTAAAATCACAAAACCACTGACTGTCCAGTGTATGTGCAGCTTAAGCATTTCACATATATGTGAAAAACTTGTGGAGGGACACTGACCTTGGCAGTAAAACGTAAAACAGAAGAAAAACAGAAAGACTTGAGCAAAGCTTCAATATAAGGGGGTCAAGTCAGGTCAATATTGCTGGTATTAACTGATCATTCTTGTTTACAGTCAAGACAAACTCATCAAGGTGATCTTAAAGCACATTGAACTGATGATAATACATTCCAAACATTTGTGGAACTGGAGATGTCATTTATGGAGGTGATATATTCAGGTACATTATGTTTTTACTAGGGGAGTACTGGTCAACGTAGTTGTAGTGTATAATTTTGGTACAGCACGTTCGATACACGTGTGTACTGTTCTGGTACAATAAATGCTTAATTGTAATTTACACTGGTCCTCGCGGGACTATTCACACTCGAGTTTACACATGGACTGTTTTGCAAAGCGCCCGTAAGTGGCGCATGACTTCTCGCTTCTTACTTTTACATTGCCACATTTAGACAGTCTCTGTTGCTGAGTTTAAAAGCTCTGCACAGCTTGTAGCTCCCAGCGTTCTCACCGCTCTGACTGACGCACACACTCAAAGAAGCAGCAGAAGGTCTTCCCCAGGATCCCAACAGACATGAATCTACCTCGTCTGTAGTCTATTGCAGTCCAATAAAATGTGCTAATTAATGCATTGCCCACCATGATGATTACCATGCTTATACCGGGTTAATGTGTTAATGTTTTATTTTGTCACTATGTGTTTATATGTCTTTCTCAACTGTGATTGCTTCATTGAGAAACAATGGGACATTTGAGTTTAGGTTAAGACCATTTGCATATATTATGCAATATAACTAAACTAAAGTTACCCCTGCTGTACTCCTTACAAAATTTAGAGTTATGAAAATGCCCTGCACATCTTTTTTTCTCTCTTTTTATGTCTCTCTACTTGTTTTTTTTGTGGCCACATTTATCTTTTTTTTTTTTTTTTAAATTGAAAGTTTATTATTTTAAGTTGCAGTTTTCAGCAGCTTTTACCCTCTCAGACTATCCCCATTGATTTGTTTGGGTGGTCTTTTTTTTACAACAATTTTAGATTTTTGCATAAGCCAAACATGAAAGCCGGGGTTGAAAGTGTCACCAGATAGCCAACACAACGCCTGTTTCTCCTTAACGCCAGTAACGGCCGGTCTCAGACGGGACCTTAATGGCATGCAGAGACAAGCAAACTGTCTCTTGCAGGAGCTTTCAAGGAGCCAGTCCAAGACTTCGGGACCAATCCACCATTGGGAACCTGGTCTGCATTACCTGGAGCATCACTTCGGGCTATGTCGCCATCAAGGACCTCCTGGCTGCTGTCCTACAGCTGCTCTAATGCAAAGTAAGCCGAAGTTGGCATCTCTAATCATTAAGGCTATCTAATACACTTTACCATTAGTTCTACATTTCCCATTATGCAATGTTTCTTTGAAAATGTTTAGTCACATACCAATATTCCATTGTTTCTCAATCTTTACATTTTAATGCAGTAGATACTGTTCATCATTCATTCAGAGTTATATATTCCGTCCTTATTGTTGTAAGATTGGTTTTTCACCCATATGGTGAGTTCATACACATCAGAAAAGCTCTCTCTTCAGAGAAGCTAAATATTAGCTATTAAAAGATAGAAATGTGCTAATTCGAGTTGGTGCTCTGTCTTGTTATAACGCAAACTCAGAATAATATCCTACACAACCAAACTTTTAAACAGACAACGTTATCCAACTTCAATCAACAAGCTAAAGTCGAAGAAGACAATACACACAGGTGCACTGTTAAATGGTGTTGTCGCATTACGGGGGCTTTTGCCACTCGAGTCGTCTAAGCTGGCTCTCTCCAGTCAGGCCTGCGTTTGAGCTAATCAGGCCGTCTCAGTTCCTTAGATGCCCCCCTGGGACAGCACAGCCACCAGCACACTTAATTGGTTCATTTGTTCCGTCATGTTTTGCTGAGCAGAGACAGAACGAGAGGAAATGCTGCAGTGGAACCATTGTCTCCACGCTCGTCTCCAAGGATAAGACAAAGTGACACATGAATGCTCTCCCAGATAGATAAATAGAACAATGGAAGTTAGATAAAGTGTCTAATGAAAGGATGAAGGCAATTCATTTTGTTGCTGCGGTGTGAAGGTCCCGTTTGATTTAATATATGTCCAGCTGCCGAGATAGGTTTAAACATGGAGAACAAAACAGACAGAGATGGTGTAGCCAGATTTAATCGTTTTGTCTTGAGATTCCTTTGAGTCTTGTCAACACACCTGGAAATACAAAAACCTTTTCAAATGTAGTGTACAGTAGTCTTCTAAACACTATACACTAAATGTTTTTTAGGTGGATTATTTAATTTTAATTTTCTGCAGCACATTCAAGAAACCTGGGATTTTTTTTCCCACTAACACTGCTGACATATATGAGGCTGTTACTGGAAAATAACACAATCACATAGAAAGCTCAGCTGACACAGTGCCTCTGCATGTGCTCCCAAAGCTTATCACTTCTATCTGATGAATGGGGCAGATTGGATTGGGAGGAAGCATGGGGGCAGGCTGAAAGTGGAAAGGGTGGGAAACAAACCAAGGCGCCATGCAGCTTAATTCTCCCATTCCTGCTCCCTAAGATTATCAGCTATGATTTTTCAACATAAAATAAAGATAGATAAATAAAACCCAGAACCATACAGAATGAATAACAATAAAAATCTATAAAGGCTTCTGGCGTCTCCAAGTAATTTATTCACCATTTTTGTGAATACCTGGAGCGAGAACAATTCAGTGGAATTGAAGGATGAAAAAGAAATAAAACATGATGTTGTAGTTGATGGGTATAAAATTACATCTGCCATTAATTCAAGGAATAATGCTACCATGGTAATCAAATGATGCCTCATCAATATTGATGGTGATATCAAAGGGAAAAACAATGTCCTGAGTCCTGATTAGTAATAGAGGAGAACAATACAATACAGTAAACAAAACACATCTTGAGTTGGATCTTCGTTCTATCTATGATCGCCGATAACATTATCAATGACTCACCTAAACTGTGTAAGTTCCCCTTTTGTTGACAGCTGTCCTGTCAAGGCATAGACTCTACTAGGCCTTAGGCTGTAGTATGAACCAAGACATTAGCAGAAGATCTTTTCAGATTCCTGGATATCCATGATCGACTAAGAGGCTATTTAGACCTTTTATTTCTCTGTTTTAACACGTCTGTCCTCCTGAGGCTGCATGGGTGCTGCTGAAGGGTGCTATTGACCAAAAATCATTAGTAAACCCCTTAGTGATACAAATACTATGGTGTAAGTCTCCATAAACCAAACATATGCCTTTTAATGTTAATATTGCTCATGTGTCTAATGTTTTATTTCAAATTTATTATGAAGATTGGAGTTAATAACAAGATTGTTATTGTTCACTCTCAATGTCAGTATTTAAAGTGGTTTCTAATGGTCTTAAGGCTTAATGGTGCTACTGCCATACATAAAGTTAAACTTTTGTATCAAAAGAGCTGTACCCTCTTTGCTCATTGCATTAGTGCTTATTTTGGGTTTATCCATGGAAAACTGATAATCTGTTATGTGGAAGAATAGAGTTGAAAGTTTAACAACAACAATCAACAGGTACTTTACACATCTAGGCCCAAGCAATTTATGAGCTAGGCTTTAACTGAGAGTGGTGACAAGGCTCTCTTCCTCTTTCTTTTTGCAAGGCTAATCAAGTTTTTTTGAGTTTAACAAAAACATCACAATCATTTTTACATATTCCCTTTCTGTCCGTGGAAAGTATCAAGATTAGTGTTGTCAGTAAATATACGATAGCACATAGTGCAGCAGAGCATGTTGATGGTCAACACCCTCCCACAGTAACAGATGGATCAGGACTTACCAGCAGACACCATTAAACTGAAACTTGTAGTGTTGACTGCAGTAGTCAGTACAGTGAACAGGACAACGCTAACACTACTCATAGAGAAAAGCGCTGTCAGCCGGCTCTTTAATGACCACTTACAGCAGAGAGATGGTCTGACTCCAGTGCAAACTCTCCTACCTCCAGCAGGAGTTATATGAAGACCGAGCCAATCTTGGCTTGTTTCCCCGCAGTCACAGTTACTGAGTTCGCTTAGCAAGTCCCATGTCTGGGCAGAAGGATGGCAGGGTGGGGCCTGAGAGCTGGAGGCTGGGAAGGGTCTGGTGCAGTGCTGAGTTATACTTCTGAGACTCACTGGTTAATGGAGGCAGGTCGCTTGGACATCTGTTTCTGCTGAGACACGGAGAGGAAGATTAGTGTGAGCATGAGGCAAAAGGTTGCATATGCCATCTTCCATATACAGTGTGTGAGGAAGTAGTTGTCATACAGTAGCTTGCACACGCACAAATTTCTTATTCAGATACCCTTTTACAAACCACTTTGGAATACAAACTGCTTCATGCAAATTAGGGGCAGCGAGTGCAGTGCCACACATTCTACAGCGCGCCACCTTCAGCATCTAGCGTCCAATATGTGTCATGCTGACAGACCATATCTTTCTCGGTGCCCTCAGTAAAACCAGGAGAATGTCACAGTGCTCACATTACTCTCTCCAAGATGGATACTGCTGCATCATTGCAGGATGTGGCTCAATGACTTTGCTAACCTTTTACAACAAATCAGGCTCGCAGCTAGTAGCCAAAACACATATCTTCACAAATACTGTATTCCAGATAACTACAGGGCATGTCATTTATACATATGGACCCCAGTGACTTTCAAATCCATCAGCACAAGTAGATTTATGATCCAGTCACTGCAAGAAGGGTCTGGTGTTGGCATATATGTTGGCATCAGTTCTGAAAATTCCAATTAAAGAAGTGCTTACTATTAGTAAAGAATATATAGTAGATTGTTCTTTTGCCATGTTGAATTGAATCTAGCTACTCTAAGGTAAGACTGTAAGAAGTAAGACTTTTGCTCTAAGAGTTAGACATTTGAAGAACTCTTACTCTTCCTTGATTACCATTGGAGGGTAATTTATCCACAAATTTCCTTCACCTTTCTGCATTATTTCTATTTGCCAGCTGCAAAGAAATAGGTAAGCAGGCCAGTCTCTGCTTTTACTGTTTTTTTTTTGGTTGGTACACTCTAATCTCGTCTAATTGAAACTGGTGGTGTTTTTGGGTAGCACTTAGATTAGGCTCAGAGATGAAAACAGAGTCAGAGGGACAAGTATAAAAGGATTTCCAATAAAAAGAAGACAAGCTGTGATCCATTGTCACCTAGTTAGTTGTTACTGAGTCCATGGGGGTGTGTAGTTGCGGTGACACTGACAGATTTGTTCCTCTTTGCCACCCTTACCCCTCCTGTCCCAATACACAGGCATATACCATACATTCTGACAGACAGTCAAAGACACTGTACACTTGGACAAGTAGACTAGAGGGAGATGAAACAGAAGAGCCCATGGGAATATAGTGTTCAATTGATCTCTGACAGAGGTTTGAGGCTTAAATCAAAATGAGCTGTACCTACAGAGTACATTCTGTCTATAGTGTCACTCCTGTTAGACATATGGGCAGGAGGGAATATCAAGATGAAAATAGTTATATCCTCTCGACAAGGAGACAAGAAGATATCTTTCAATAAATTGTATATAATAGTGTAACACTCCCGCACAATACCCGACAGGGTTGATGTGAAGCAAAATAATTCCTTTGACCTTTTCAATTGCCCTTCAGTTGTGCTTTCTTTACTTGGAGTTGACTTCTATGAATAACAGAGTAAATACAGTGCTAGGTGTATGGAATTATATCACATTTAGAAGGCGGCTGGCACCTCATTTTATTTCCCCTTCTGAGAAAAAGGCATAGAAGAAATAAAAAGGTGCATAAAAACTGATAATTTAACTTTAGCTTTAAGCTGAACCCATCCTGTGCTTTGAAGACATAAAGCTGACCTTACCTTTCAGTGGACAGGAGGAAGGTGGTCTGATCCAACCTTATAGCTATGCCCTATCGCTGGGAAAGGAGCCTGTTGAGTGAGATTCCTTTTAAGAAGTAAAGCTGTCCATCTGACATCAAATTCTCTTTATACGGATATTCTTTGCAGCTATTTACCCAAGGTGTTGGCATCTTAATCTTAAATCTGATGGCCAAAACCAGAAGAAAAATGAGTTTAAAGTAAAGCTAATACTTGGAAATGCCAAGGTGAGACCATGTAAATTGTGCTGCACATTTCAGAGACGAGTAAAAAAAAAAAAAAACAAGTCTATTGAACAAGTCCGTCGAGTGTGAATTTCACTACACTTCCACATAAAAGGTCTACACAAATAAGTCTTTCTCTGGGGAAGGTGATTGGCTGGAGATTGCAGTGGCAAGAGTTCCCACTGAGGGACGAATGTACAATAGAGCCCCGAGGGTCCCGCTGGAGAGGGGCGTTTAGCCTCCAAGTGGCCTCCTGTGGTAACTCTATCTCAGGGGTGGCGGGGGGCCCTCAGTTGGGGCTAAGTGGAGGTGTGTAAGTCAGTGTTCCTCCCCTCCAGCTGTACCACCTCCCTGAGCTGGGAAATAGAATTGGTGACTGATGGTTTTGGTTCTTTTCCTGCTCCCTCACTTTTGCTGGATAGCGGCACATTGTGTCCTATGCTTAAGATAACCTTGAAGAGCAAGGCAACAGATAACAGGAACACCACTGTAGAGGTTTTATCACTTAGCAAGGTGTCCTTTACAACTGTCAGACAAGTCCTCATGTAGCTTGGGGGTTTTAGCAGCCACTTTATTTAAAATAAAATAGTGTAAAGCAACACTGTGTACAATATGTAAACTATACTAAACCCTCAAGATAAATAAAATATATGTCTACAATTTATTTTTATGATTATCATTATTAAAAAAAATAACATTAGTTTAAAAGTATTATGCACCCAATCCACAAATATACTATGTAACTTTGAGTGACTGGAACCTCCAGCTTAAGAGCATGTATATCATTTGAGTAAGTCACAAAACTACAACTTTTCACACATCTCCACATCCATAAAGAGACTTAGCAGTCTCATAAATTTGTAGCACACTTAAGTCCTTTAGTAGGACCAGATGCTTAAAAGTCTTATTGTGGCAAATCCAAATATATTATGTTGTAGGTAGTGTCTACAAGTCCATGATTACAGTCAACTTCTCATCTTTCAATAATCAAATAATGGTGTCTGCAACGATTTACTGCAAAATGTTAATGAAATAATGAAAGTATAAAATAAAAGCAAATATTTTTAATCACCACAAACAGAGGGAACATTTATTGAACTGGTCACTGTTGCTGTCCAGAGTGCTGATTCTGGAGCTGTCCAAAGTATTAAGGGATTTGAGCTCACTAAAGGCCAAAGTTTGTCTTGACTGAGCAGCTACTGTGCAGTGTCACATATTAATTTAGCATTTGCATGCTGTTTGTCTTTCATTATTGGAAATTCATATACAAGTTGTTGACATTTCCACATTATCTCAACATCCAATACCATTTCCAAACACTCTTTGTATTTATATAGCTTGGCTATATAAATACAAAGAGTAAACTGAAATGAAAGTACCTAAAATAACACCACTCATACAGTAAGATAATGAAATCTAATTGCATACATTTAATAATTTTCTTAGGTAAGGACTGCTTTAAGGTAAGGACTACTTTTATATTGGGGTTTTCAGTGCCAATCCCATTGTTAGACATGTTATTAATGTGTATAAGACACTTACATTTACGAGGCCTAAAGTGTGCGACAAATTGTCTGTCTGTCAGACCTTAGTAAATGGACTATATTTATTGATACAAATGGACAACAATTCCTGCAGTGGCTACAACATTAAAGGAGTCAGGTTATGGGAAAAGCAAGCAGAGCCTTTTAATGATTCAGCCACTGTTATTGCACTCAGGAGACAAGCCTCAGCCAAGGACTGGTGTGACAAGTGGTTCCCTGAAGGCTCTTGTTCTCTGGTCATGAGCATTTTGTGCAGGTGCAGACTTCCAGATCAGGGTCCATGTCTATGGAGCCCTGCGAGGCCTCTATCTGTGATCATAACAATTGTTTTTCTCAGATGACGCTACATTACATTTAGCTCACAGCAAACAGGCTTTGACACTGTTGCTAAACTAATGTTTCACCATGCACTTGATCCCGGCAGAAGAGTGAGAGATTCACTAATGCTCATTGACAATGTTATATAGGAACATCACGCTTCATCTGCTGCTTACAGTAATGTATGTGAACTCATGGACATTGGAGATTCAAAGTTTATTTGCATCAATCCCGTGACTATGGCGACTGTCACAGCCTTGAGCTACAATAGATATGTGGTATATAGTCATAGTGAGTGTGCATAGGAATGATCTGTAAAGAGTCTGTTATACAATACTTTATTTAATACTTTTGACTCTCACAATGTGTTTACATGGATATCTTATTCTACAAAGTTAGACATTTAAAAGATGAGTAGTATGTCAAGAATGGATCCAATGCCACCTTTTGTCTCAAAATTTACAGCAAGCATTATGCAAATTTCAAATTGGGTTCAGTAGTTGTCTCTACAATACAAACACAGTCCACTATATAACACACATACTTCATGTGATATATGGATAACTATATAGAAAAGCCACATGCTTGTCTGTCCTGTCATGTTTTGTCTGGTCTGGCATTGTACTCATAAGAGCAGTGAGGGATGAGCTCACATCCAGAGTCTGCAGTTGATTAGATGAATTGATTTCCTGTTGGGACAACATTTTTAAAGTTGTTATGACTCAAGCACAGCATAAACCAATATACCACCAATGTCATTCTTTGCTGTTGTTCATGTTGTGCACTGGTGAGTGGGCAACATTGTGGAAAGCCTAATGCATTTAAAACTTCCTGTCAGATGCACAGATAAATCTACAGCAGAGTAGGATGAAGATAACAGGGTAGGGCATTGGACTGGCATCATGCCACTCCATCTTTCAGTCTGTGTCATTTTCCAATCGCTCTCTGTCTTTACTGTATCACTCTCTTTCACCCCTCTTATCTCATCATCGATCTTTTTGTCAGCTTTCTGCCTCTTTTACAAAGCCAGCGCATCTACTCAGGCCCTTCCCCTCTACTGCTGTAAAGTGAGTGATGTTGCCTTAAGCCCTAAAACATAGGAAAAACAGGACAATAAAAGAGAATCTCTCTCTTAGGAGTGTTTCGAAATGTTTTAGCCACTGCCCACGGACAGCTGTTAACATCATTTTTCATTGCTGGAGACATGCCTTTTAGGAGGAAGTCTAACTTTGTAAAACACATAAGTGATAAACCCCTTCACTTGTTCAAGGCATTGACTGATTTATAGCATTTTATTTTATTGTAAAGCTGATGACTATGAGGGGCCATCCTGCCATGGTTTATGATTAATGGGTTGTATGCAACTTTTGTAAACTCTTTTTTTTACAACCAACCTTGAATGAGGTCCCAGGTCATTCTATGGATGTGCAAAGCCGCCATTGGAGGCTTAATTTGGCTTTATTTAAGAGCACTTTCTTACTTTTTTTCCTGTGATAAGAATAAATTGAGCAATATGACACATTTCTCTCTATGCAAATCTTCTATTCAGCCAAATTAGCCTTTTTACCACAGCACATACTTCTATTCAATGTGACCATCTTTAGGGAATTAGCCTTAACAACCTGTGTTTGGTTTATAAAGGCCCAATAAGCTACTGCACCTGAAAATTGTGCAACCATTTTACTGCTACACAAAAGAAATGTGCCCTTACACTGTGGATTCACACATTTTCCGTGCTGTGACCATAATATAAGTGCATAATAAATAATAGATGATGGAGGAAAACCAATTTAAATGCAAGCGTGAATTACAAGCTAATAACAATAATTAAACATTACCAGCTAATGTTCTTAACGTATATTTTGAACAGGATCTGTACAGACTTCTCCCTTAAAGCTGTGTTTCCACCATGAAGGCGTTTTCCTCAGTGTGACCTTGTCAGGGCCTTGTCCGTCTGTCAGCTAGCTGCACTAAAAAGGCTAAAGCAATCTGGCAGCCTTCACTCAGAGAATATGGAGGGGGTGAGAGGAAAAACAAGGGTGAAGGGGAAGGGGCTGGGGGGGATGTGACCTTTCTACTAGTGGAGGATTGTTTTAGGACAGGTTTTCTGAGTATGGAATGGTTTGGGTTGGTACAGCACAGTTTAGCCGTGTTTGTAGAGTGCTACAGTACAGGTTCGGCTCAGTTTCCATTTAAAAACATATTGTAGCGTACTACTTTGAATATGCTTTGGCCCCAGAAACATGTCTAATGCTGTACTTTTTTTTGTTATTTTATTTTTGATAAAACAGAGCTAGTATTTATTAGCAACTGTTTCAGATTTTATAGTTGGTTGCTTTGTAAATTAGTTTATTGCAATAAATACAAACGTATTACATTAAATAGTGAGTCCCTAAATTATAGGAAGTTGGCACAGCTTTAAGAATCGGATGTTCAGAAAAGTGCAAAAACTTGAATATGTTTCCATGAATTTGAAAAAGAAGAGCATAAGGGGTAAAAGGCTGGAAGCATCATATTGTGTTGATAAAAAGAAGATTACAGAAGAATACAGAAACTGTTTCATTCATTTTATGGACTCATAAATACATATCACATTAAATAACTTTTATGGATTTAATAATAAAAACAAATCAAAATTCTATGTCTCATTAGATGTCTTACTCTAACTAAAAGCATCAGCTGTTGCTGATTTCACTTTTTATTTTGTCCTAGGTAAACAATAGTACACACTGCAGGATCCACTTTTGCAAACAAAACAAGGCTTTAGGTCGCAGCCCTTTCAAAAATGAGTGCTTGGTTTGGTTGACAATAAAAAAGTATTCAACATTCATTATTTAAAACTATGTACTGAAAACACCAGCTTAATTAAAAATACTTGTCAAGATACAGTCGGCTGTATGGGTCTGCTGTGTGTGATTGTGTAAACCTTGAGTCATATGATGAAAAGCATATCAATGTGAAAAGACTGGTCTTGAAAGTGAACAATACAAGGAGCCCTGTTTTAACTCGTTTATTAAAAGTCTTTGTGATGCATTCATTTAGATCTTATGTCCTTTTAAGCACCGCATAGTGCATACTGATAATGTCCTTGCTTCATAAGGTCAACACCACAGCTATGGCGGCTAAGTACAGCTTTGGTGATGTAAAAACAAGTCTTTAGAAATGCACAAGGGGTCTCTATCCTTGAATAGTTGGGGGTAATATGAACCGCTCAGACTGGGTCACCAATACGCAAGGCAACAGCGGTGATGATGACTTTATTGAGACACAAAAAACACTCTTTACTTTGTCTTGGTTGGGGGCGGATGCTCTTTCAAGCAGAAAGGAGACTGGAGATTGGAAATAAAGACCATCCTCTGTGTCTGAGGACTGTGAATGGGAGCAGTAATGTTTTCAATTTGAGCCCGGAGAGCAATAATAGAGCTCATTCTACCACCTCGATACAGTCCTGTTCGCTGGAAAGCTTTGGGATTCTATCATCACTCACTCTTGCCTTTTTTCCCACTGTTCATGACGGGATTAATTTGAAAGGAAAAAAAGAGGGAATTGTTAATACAAAGAGAAAGGGGATCAAGTGGATGAAGAGGTGAGGGCCACATGAATAAGCTGGTGTTTGACTTTGCAAGCTATTTCTAAATCCGGACCCTTATGATTGAATGACACCTGCTCCGAGCTATTTCATTGACTTGTACAGTTTGAGAATTCAATTTTGTAAGAGATTGAGTCAACACAGTAGTCGGGACTTAAAGTTAGAGGAGGCATGAGGTTCAGAGCTTCTAAATACTGTAGTTTGTAGGTTAAGACTTGAAGGGTTTAGTCTTCATTTCATCTTGGGCTAGACCTAGATTTGCTCTTTTAATTATTACCATATTTATAATCCTTTTTCCAGGTTAAATCCAGGTTTAGTCCTGATGTATCCCTAGTTCATTTATTGTGTGATGTTTAATGTTCAATCTTCACTCTTAAACACAGACCCGGGTTCAGCTCAAGCCTCTCTCATGGAACCCCTTAAAACGTCCTCGAGGAAGGGCGCCACCACGCAGCAATATCCAGCGATATACCGCAATATACAGCTGTCCACCAGAGGGCAGGCTCCAAAAGTAGAAAAAATAAGGAGAAACCCAATGGCAACATTACAAGTGTAAAAATCATGTTTACAGCCTGGTACAAAAGATGGCTCTGGTTCTAGAGGTAAGTTGTTACTACATGACAACTCTGGAGGGTTTTAGATAAAACCGTTTGTTTATGCTATCTGAAAACTATTGTTTTCATAGTTTTTCCATAGTTTATTCAGTCATTAGTTTGGTTCTAATGTTTTCCACAATTTAGTCATGGTTTTAGATTCAGCCCTGGTCTTTATTTAAATGCTTTATAGATCTCATCTGAATTAGTCCAGGGTTGATTCCAGGTTTAGTAGTGCTTAATCTCTGCTTCAGTTATACTTAACAAAACTGTGCTGGCCTAGTCCTGGATTCATACTTGGTTTAGCGCCGGTTTTTAAGTAAATTCTCTCTGTAATTACGTTTGATAAGACAGTTTGGTGTAAGTCTTGATATCCCTACAGTATATATACACACACATTACTATATAAGCTTGTCAGGATGTCACTAACTGGGATCTGTCAGTGTTCTCACTTGTGCCTGGAAAATAAAGGGTAAATTCATTTGTGTCGTGAAGTATTACCAAGGTTATTGTTGAACCCCCGCTGAGTTTCCGCTAAAGTCTCCTGTAAAAGATTTTTTAAAACCCACCTGGGAAATAAGGCGGCGCAGCGAAAGGCAGCTGTGAGATATTCACATCTGAAAAAACATGATTACTTTTGTTGACTGAAATACATTGATATTAAAGCTGCTCTATAAAAAAGAAATTAATAGCAATGAGAAGTACTACCAAAGGTGTCATATAACCTGAGAAAACTCTTCATGGAAATTGAAATGTTATCAAATAAAAGTCCCAAGGACAGAATGGAAGGACATATTTTGAGAACAACAAAGTGGTCTCAGTGTCGCAGCTTCATGTTTTCAATCACTGGCAGTGGTCTGTACATCTGACGAAAGTGTGTGCAAGTAGCGAGCGCAGACGTGGTAGTCTGTCTGACCTTTTAGAAATAGATCTAACACAGAAAAGTGTGAAAAACTCAGAGACAAACTGAAAGTGAAAGTGAAGCCAGGCTTAATTCTTGAACCACAACACAATGACAGCCTTCGTCTTTAAAACATTGTTAAATCTGCATATCTCAATTTCTTGCTCCATCAATCAGAAACAAAAGCCCAGGCTGGAGACAATCTACGCCTCTGATGCTTCTCGGTTTTTCCCTTTATGTCCATTTCTGGTGAGACAAAGAGGCATCGGGGCACCATCAACATTTGCCTTTATGTGTTTTTAACACCATTAAAAAACAAAAGTCCTTATCCGTCTCCCTCCTGATGATGTTAGCACCAGATACCTGCCTGCGTTTGCTTACCTGCCTGTAAAGACCCACTATGCAATACCATAATGTATAAATGTACTTACATAAGTCTTAAAAGGATCACTTCTGGATGTATTTATGGTAGCAGCATTTCCTTAAAACAACTCTTCAAAACGGTTTCAATGTCAAAAGAGAATTGAGTCAGCAATCAAAACACATTTGCAGTGCTTAGATTTAAATAATGTAGCCTTCTCACATAATGTTAAAACTAAACATTTGAGATCAAAAAGAAACTCTGGTGTCCTTGTGAGGGCGTGTGTCCTGAAGTGAATGTATGCAGCATGTTTAATAGTATGCCAATGTTAAAATGATGTGTGTGCTTTTCTAAGGATGACTGATCTTATACAGCCATCTGTCACTGGACTATGACTGACACCTTGATTGGATGTCAAGGACACAGCCATCATCATCAGCCTGTACTTGTGAGTGTACAGGGGCTGCACAGCTGAGTATTTTTTATATCCCTTTTCAACTAGCTTAATAAAAAACAAAGAATTAATGTCAATTATTGCAATTGGTGACTGTGGTCAAGCATGACACTTTTCCCGACAGTGGACAGCATAAAAGCCATATGTGAGCGACACACTGGGCACTGACCACATTTGGACTCGGTCTAAGAAACATAACACCATATTCTCTTTGCAGTCTGTCCCGGGCCACCCTGTAGGACCACCTACTCAACAGATGCCTTCTGCAAAAAGCAAAATAATTGCTCATTTTAACGTGTGTATAAAAAATAAACTTTCTCTATTATATATAAAAAGTTTGTCACTGTAATTATATCATCATTGGATTTGTATGAAAAATGTTTGAAAACCATTTTCAAAGTAAAAGAAGATAATTATCTAAAAAAAAACATGATCTGTGAGGAGTGGTTTACTTGAATACATTAAATATGAATAAAACTTACTAATTAAGCTCAAACTTTTTACTGTGAACATTATTGTTGTTCCTTACATTTGAACACAACATGAGGGTTAAAGTAGTAAAAAGTAGTTGTTTAAAATCTAATCTTTGCACCACATAAGACTGCAAGAGTTGTGCTGCAGCATTGAGCATTACATTGACTCACTTAATCTAAAGATGAAACGGGAAACAAACATTGCTTAAGGCTATTGGATGAGCTTGTTTATTTGCATATAGAGCAAGTGCTAACAAGTGAGACGCATGTTAATGCCAGGTATGAGCTGACATTCTTCTAGTTGTCTATGAATAAAGCATGTAAATGTCGATTTGAATAAGTTCTCATCTTGTTCTGCCTCTACTTTTTCCATCTCTTTTAGTGACAGTTCACTTTGAAAGTCTTTTCTACTTTGAAATGCCTGGAATAAACTCAAAAACGGCACATATAGGAGACATCCTTTTTATACCTAAATCATCCCACTCGGCTTTTTGATGCCCATGAGCAAAGTTTGACTATGTCCTCAGTGGTGACATTTGTGTGTTTTTATGATTATACTGTCTGTGACTGCAGCCTGAGGGAGGTGGAGGGCTGAAGAACACACTAAATATAGTTAGGGTCATCTCTAGGCAAAGTTCTGAAACGTCCAAAGAATAACTCAAATAGGGAAGAAGAAAACTTACTTAACTCTTAAATAATGGCTTTATGTAAGAGGATATCTTCAATATATGGCTTATTTACATTTGCATGCGTCTGTGGAGGTTCTCATTCATCCAGGGCATCATGAAAAAAAGCTGAACGAGGGTGAGTTTAAATAAGTGTCTGCTTCCTCCCAATCCATTTCGGATAAACATACATTTATATTTCTTTTTAATGATATGATATACTGTTTATAACACATTTGTATACATACATAATCGTATATTCTCAATCTTTTTTGGGGGGGTATCAAATATGTTATTATGTTATAAGCACATGACTTATCCGAATAAACCTTCAAACCTTCAAAAAAGATAAAGCTAAGGCATCTGGACGTTGGTTTCAATGCCTCAACAGCTCTGGAGCCAGTGCAGAGAAAGGTAGCAGCTGGTTATCCCAACGGAGAATAAAGGTGATTTGCAAAAAAGCCCAAACAGATGCAGCTCCTAAGTGCTAAAAAGAGGAGCATTATTGGAAGCTCGTGTTCATTTAAGCCTCCTGTCTCTTTTACAGAGGAGCGCAGACAGGACAACTTCATCGTTTACTTTTTTTTTTTTTCTACGTCGTCCAGAACCAGGATGTGTGTGCCAATGCTGTGACGGCCAGCAGGTTTATCTAAGCTGACAGAGATGAATCTCCCAGCAGAGGGCCAGGCCTGTTCAGCTGTCCTGCTGAGGGGAGCCCACACCAGGCCTGACATTAAATTATTTCTGGAGCTAATTAGTCTTCTGTTTGGACCAAGATGCCAGCACACTGACCTGCTTCACAGAATATCTATTTTTACAAAAAAGAAAAAAAAATGCCCTTTTAGACGTCTTGTTCCATAGTAACACTGAAGACATCCTTAAGTATAATATGTGCATCTCTAACATACTGTGAATTTACAGTTTAAATAAGATTTGGTTCACCACAAATTAACTAAAGCAATTAACATACATGGCATAGATTGAGTTATCAGGGGAAAGTGGATTATGATTCACCCTAAACATTAGTTGAATTAGCATCTTTGCTAACTTTGGAAACTAAAGGGTTCACAAGATATGCCACTGATTTTCATCTTATCTTACCGAGTACCACCTCAAAAAAAATCAGAAGGTTGATCAAAGATAGAAGTGTAGTAATAGTAACCTGCATTTATACAGTAACTTATATACGGATGAGTTTGAGTCCCATATAAACAACTTGACTGAAACAAACATGAGTTCTTCCAACTGTAATTCATTTAAACGGCATAAAAAAGATCTAAAGTAGGGTTCATCCAGGACTAAAGCTTAATCTTATGGATAAATGCTTTGCAAACATGAGAAAAGCGCTTCTGTCCTGGTTGTGACTGTGACAGTTGGCTGTAGTTTGTCATGAATATGCTTCAACGGTGGCTCGGCTCTCCTCTGCCCAGACTTCAGTGCTAAAATCTGGCTCACCTCACGGAGGTCCACTGATCTCAGTGCACAGGCCACAAGTTTTAAACGGCTTCATGTTAGCTGCTTCAGACTAAAAGTTACAGCTTCAAATTGTTCCTTTTCAGTGTGATCAAATCAGTAAAAGAAAGAAACTGCAGTGAAAACGTGAGCGGTTGATGCGTCTGGTCTTCTCCTGGGGAGGCCCGGTGTATCGTGTTAAGTCTAAATTGTGTAAATGTTGGGTTTTGTGCAGGGTGAGATAAATCCTTAGAACTGTTTCTCAGGACTCGAGCCAAACTCGAAAAAAGCCAAACTTTTTCAAACTATTCTCTCACTGCAGCTCGGTGTTTTTGCCTCTGTTTAAAGCTAATGTTCAGCCAGACAAATATCAGCTATATCAATTATTGATTATTATTTAATAGTAGCAATAGTAGCAGTCTTTTATTTACACCCCCTACTCAAAATAGTGTCCTGTGGCTATGTGTGCAATAATTCGACTGTGCATCCCCAGCGTGACTCTCAAAGTCCGTCCAAGGTGTTGTCTCTTAGACCAAGAGACTGTTCAATTCTGAGTTTAACTGGTACAAGAGCTATGCTTTATCTCTAGAGGGAGGGGTTTTGACCTGAAACCAACTCTGATTGGACCAGGCTGTTCTGGTCTCATAGTCGTTAACTATGTTGAAAAGAAAGTCCAGATGCCTTTGCTTTAACCTTTTCTTCATTTTAGTCTTAAGAAACTAAACTCTCAAAGACTCCAGGACTATCCTTTAAGAACCGTTGAGATAAGCCATTGACTTGGGAACACTTGAGATGACAAGGGTTTGGGAGTTTGTTTGTTGATCTGATTAAAAGACTTTGTTTTGATTATCAAAGCATAAAAGAGAAGAAAAATAAACTAATTAGCCTTTTTGAGCAGACTATATTAAGAACAATGCAGGTGTTAAGCTCAAGTGTCGCCGCATGTTAAATGCTCAAAGAAAACCAGTTATTATTTTTAAAATGTGCTACCATTTTTCCCCCTAGTTAAAAACAGTTACTAATTTAGTTAATGACATTAAATTACAGGCTGCAGCGGCTGACGAGATGGCAACCGACTTGTGTTATTCAGTAAGCAGACCTTCCAAGAAAAGTCACTCTGGTGTAATCACAACTTAGCAGAAGGAATTTTACTCTATTTTCCCCCTTAGTTTCTGTCTGGAGGCTTTTCAAACCTCCATGAAGTCAAATTAATGTTGATGCCCCATCAAGGAAAATATGATTTGGCTGTCATATTATAAATACTGTTGCTTTTATGGACTATATTATGCAAAGTCATGCAAATTAGACACGCAGCTATCAGAGAAAACAACCCTTAATTTTGTCCTTCTGCTTTTCTTGTGTTTAGCGTGTAATACAGTTATGCGCACCAAATGAAAAGTCACTTTCATGCCGTGTTATTTTCTTGTGTTGCTTGCTTGTTGATCAAGTCCACCGCAACCTATTCACTCTGGAGCAAACAAAAGGAAACTCTCCGCCACAACACAAGCATAGTGAAACTCTGCAGCTCAGATGGAAGCACACTTAACCCTGACGGATATGCCAGCTTGTGTTGTTTGTTAATTTGGAAGCTGAAGTGGAGAATGCCTTTTAAATTAACTCTGTCCGCTGGTAAAAACACATCTGGTTTACAGTTACTTAGATCAGCCCGTGGCTCCGTTCACTCATTCAGTGGGTCATTTGAGGGGTAAAGAGTAATTTACCATGAAAATCCAATTGCTTTAATCTAATTTCCTTTGTTATAATTCACACTAGGCTTACAGCCACAAAGTATTTACCTAGCTGAAACAGTGCAAGTACCCCTGGGGAACAATTACAGCCCAGCTACAGTACTCACAGTACAATAAGTAACCGGCATTGCCCACCATTGGATTTACAAAGAAATGAAGATCAAAAGAAGAAAATTCACATACCCGTAACAATGTTCGAAAAGCATCTTTTATTTTATGTTGTTGTGAAGATTAGTCGGACTAAAAGGCTGGCCATCTTATGATAAATAGCTCGGGGTTATAATATATTGCAGTTTATCTTAGCATCACAATTCATAAATTCATATGACTGTTGTTCAAGGCATCCTATGAGTAAATAAATGTGCAGCCAACACTAATGGCCATTTCAAAACAAAAATGAAACCACAATTACTTACATTTCATTCTCCAAGCAGAGTAATAACTTTCTGTCTGGCTCTGGACCGAGAGCCCAAATTCTCAATAACCCCCGCTGCTTTAAAAATTGCAGGGGACACAGTGATTAATATGTTGCACTCCTGGCTGAGAGAAGCAGAAAACAACACAATATAAACACTGATAGTGATTCTGACGTGTTTGCTGTTCCATATCCACATGGTACGGCTGATGGATTTTGGGTAATTTTTGGACCACAGGTGGCAGTGCAGCTGGGGTGCAACAGGAGAAAATAGGAGGATAAACCAAGGCAGGCTGGAGTTCATAATGGTGGTGGTGGGGCCCTGTCATTCCTTCAGGCAAACTATTTATCAAAAGTTATATAACGTTCTACCATGATAAACAGAGCATGGAATGTACAGTATTTTATTGGTAAGAATGTTTGAAACTTTTCAGGAGAAATAAAATTCCAGGAAAGAAAAATAACACGCAAAAAACATAGTTTCTACATGTGGATTAACATATTTTAAGCACTCAATATTGAAAATAAATATAAAACTACTTTATTGCATTAGCTTTAATACAGTTTTCGCTCATAAGACAGCTGATGTAGTCCTACCCTCTTTTACCTCAAGCCAATAACAAGCATCTTGTGCATTACATCACCTGTAATTAGTTAAACAAAAATCTGGATTTTGTTCAGAAAAAGTCTGCCTTGTCCATTAGGAATGTCTGAAATGAAAGTGGTCAGACATGGAGCGGGTGGATGAGCAGGTGGAGAGTCTGCTCTCTGCGTCTGCTGTTGCCAGTGTGGGTTAACGCTGCAGTCAATTACAAACCAAGTGTGTCAAGGACATGGCCAACATTGAAGGGCACCTTCTCACAAGAACAGAAGGGTATTAGGCTTCAGTCCACACTGGCCATCAAGTCCTGACCTGCACATCCTTGGTTATACTGCCGAGTGGTTGTTTTCTGGATGTCTTATCCACACCTTGTGTCGCTCGACACTTTCCACAAACCTGATTAGCTGATGGAGGAGCTTTGTTCCTCACATTGTTTGCATATTGCGTTTACAAAGTGGATCCATAAGATTGCTTGAGTATTTCTGACATACTTGTGATTCAATTTTTATATTATCAAAAGCAGTGTATACTCCACAAAAGCGTTTCCCAATCAATCGGTTGAACCCAGAGTTTGTTTTTTACAATACTACTGTTAAAAAATAAACAAATGTAGAGAAGTATTAGTGATTGTTCATGTGCTTTTAAAGGTTTAATATGTCTGCATGGGTCTGTGCATGTGCAAGTGTTTGTATATGTGTGCTTATAAGGGTACAACTATTACATAACAGGCACTTAAAACATCATGTCAGTATATTTTAGTATGATTGATGAATGTATACACACATGTGTTTTGCAAGGCTGTATGCACGCAGTACTATGTATTTATAAGCATGTTTGGACAAAAGCACAGTTGTCAACATATAAATGGGCAGTAAAAGTGGGTAGGATTACACGTTTGCTCTTCCACCTGCTTCTGCTGTGCTCCTCTTGTGCTTCGTTACTTAAAAAAAAAGCATGTTTGTGATTGTCCAAATGACATTTGGTTACAGTGCACAAAGCAACAGTGAAAATAAACTAAATTACACAGCAAAGAGAAAGAATGAATCCAACAGTTTACCTGACCATTTTGACTGAACTTGAAATTTTACCAGACAGGTGAAGGTCAAGTAACCAACTGTTCTTGTTATGAGATTAGAGTGCTCACTGTGAATAAACTAAATCCCCTTTTCCATCTCTTTTCAGTGATTTTGTGCTCTGTGGCCCCTGATGGAAGTGAACCATGACAGACCCACACCGGGACCATGTGACCTACATGCAACGTCCATGTGACTTGTGGGGAGTGTTATGCGAGGGGTCTTCTCCCTGTGGTTTTGGGGCTGTCTATGTGACACATGATGCCATGCGGTCACACATCAAGCTGATTGCACATTGGATGCGTGAAAAACTGCCAGGAGAGTGAAAAAAATAGCGAAGTTGTGTTGTGCTCTCCCCTGCAGCCCTGACATTAGCACTTGTCCTACCGCTGAACCAAACCATTTCAGACAAATGGACGGGGGGTTATTGATTGCGCACTCAAGCTGCTTTGGTGTCCTATTGTTAACGTGGCCCAGACAGAGGGATTTACAGAACCCTGTCTTTGAAAATGTGCTTGCATGGTAAATCACAGTGGGCCTCCTGCTTTGGTATCCTTTACTTATTTTATTTCACAGGTCTGTAAGCCACTTCAGAGAGAGACTTATGAGCTCTAAAGCTATTCAGCACAGATGACCTCCACTGGCACAGAGCGTCATCTCTGTCACACATGCATACACATTTTTCCCAGCGGTTCATCATTTTTCAATGTCATTTTTAATGAATGTGAGCCACATTAAGTCATATCCGTCTCAAATCATAAACCTCAATAATAATTTGGATAGTGTTAGTGATACGCTCTGCTTGTTATCAGATCTGTAACTGTCATTCATTGGACAATGCATCATCATCTATAATCCAGTATGTATGTGGTAAATAGCCAGGTATAGTCCAAAAAGATGAGATTACTGTTAGATAAAAAACACATTTATGTATTGTTGTTAGAAAATAATGACAATTGCTATAATGACATGTTTCTTTTTTATATAAAGGCCTATTGTGAGGGTGAAAGAAATAAGCAACAAATGGAGGAGCGGGATTACAATGAATAACAACTCTATTATGTCCCTTGTCCTTTATCGCTTGTTTCTCTTGGTCTCTCTAATCTTATTTCACAAGGGACCACAGACAGTGGGAAGGAAAGTTTTCCCATGGTATCACACAAGAGACTAGTCTTCCACAGGAGGAAAAATGAAGCAAATAAATAAAGAGAAAATCGAATTCATTCAGCCGTTGCAGTGGTGCCAGCCAATGAATCAGCAGAATAAATTCTCTCCAGAGATAAACAAACATGATATTTCAGCTGGGAACTACAGGACGGAAGGGCCGCTGTCGCTCTCGTAAAGTTCAGAGTGCTTCGGACCGTAAAAGGAGCCGCCTTCTCAATCAGTGAAGCCTCTGGCAGCAAGGCCTTTACAGCTGAAGCCATGTGATGAAAACACGCAGAAAAGCTCTCAACACATCTACACACATGCCCCAGAGCAGGACTTTAACACTACAGATATATGGCCTCATATTGGAGGCCATTAAAGTGGGATTTTGAAGTGCAAGTGTCTTCCAACACACTGTCAACACACTAAGTGCACATTGGCTTGATTTATACAACTGTGTACAGCGCTGTACCTGTAATAATAAAACATACAGCTATATCCTGATTGGACACATGCAAAAACCCTGAACTGTGAACATTTTACTGGTTTCCTACAGATTGTATTTGTCTTCTCTTAATGGTGTTTTGTGGTTTACCCATACACCAGTGTGAATTTGAGCTGGCTGTGTTTTGGCGCAGAGATGATAACAAGACAACAGTGACAGCCAGAGTCAACATTTATGCCGTTGACTTTAAAAGGTCAAAACTTGTCCATGTTCCCTGGGTTTTTTTGCACCTTCAGGCACAAGCTGCAGATGTGAGAGAGCCACTCATGTGAAGTGAGGAGGGAGGGCTGGAGGCTGTGTGGAAGGCATATCTCAAGACACTGGGAAACTGTGCTGTTTTCCTAAATTCACCCTTTTCTTCACAACCACACCAGTTTTAGTATGTTAACGTAGCCCTGCATAACCTTTTGCCAGTAGCACACCATAACTTAAAAGCCCAAAAATATATATTCTCGCAATCATTATCTTATGTCTAAGGTTCTTAGACATAAGATAGGTAGAATCATGCCTAGTTCACAGACACAGTACCCTCAACTGGACAGAAACATAAATACCAATATAAATGATATATAACAAAGGGAGCAGAAATAGGCCAATACACTGGAACTGTATTTGTACAAAATACACTAAAATCACCCGCCATTCCAGAAGTTTCATCCCGAAAGCAAACAACGTCGTAACACAGACACAGTCTGTAGAGGGTACTGCATCCTCTGTTTGCTAAAAGTTATGCAGTTCCACGTTATAAAATAACTTTTATTCAGTATTTTTGGTCTAAACAGCTTGAAAACAATGACCCTGTTAAACACACTACTGGAAAGTGTCTTTTCCAACTGCTATGATATTAAACACAAATAAACAGAACATAAGCAAAAAACGAAAAAAAAAAAAAAATGGAAAGCAAAGTAAAATACATGTAAAAATTGGCATTCAAACAGTGATTCACAAGATGGATATAATTTTCAGGGTTGAACAGGTCTAATGTTGAACACAAAGCTACAAGTTAAGCTCTAACTATTATTTGATGTCACACATCAGTATCTCGCAACAATGAATTCATCGGGAGGTTGACGGGAGGTGTTTTTGGTTACTGTAGCTTTAAGGAAAAGAGGATATTTTTAAAAAAGGATTTTGAAGAAGAAGGGGGCGGAGAAACAACTGAATAGAGGAGAAATGTAGCAGAGAAGAGTGCATTTGGTGAATTTAATGATAGAACTGTGCTTCAGGGGCAGGCTTCTAAAATGTCAATGGTGTCATGCTTCGATCAGCTGCTGGTTTGATTATTGTGAAAGGACGTATACGGTTCTACTGTGATCTTACGTGGGTTAATAGGAAATCTTGAAGTTTTCCTAACTTTGGTCGAAAACTGTGAGTACAAACATCATAAAAGCATGACATATTTTATTTAGTGGAAGGCACAGGCTATTTTGTTTATTTAGCACAAAAATGTCTGAGTCAAACTTCTTGGCTGAGGTTTGCCGCTGCCTAATTTATTGGACTGCTTCCAAACACACAGAGAAGTGTTGCCTTGACAGGTTAAATGGTTCCCATAACACGGAGATACATTACTTTGGCACAGAGTGAGTATTTTGGAGGAACAGCATGGCAAACTGCAGAGCTGCTACTCTCTTGTCTTGCTTCAAGGAAACAACACATAATTGGTCTCGGCACTTGTGCCGTTAGTACTGTATAACACTTGTATTGGGATGTCAGCAATCTTTAGAGATAAATGAATTCCCATAGAAATAAAAGGGAAAACCACACACTTGGATTTTTTTACCAATGTAATCGTGATGATGACATATTAAAAGTAGAAAAACGGGTAGGAACAACGTGAACATTTAAACAGGTTGAGCAGATGTGTTTGTTTTTTCACTTCCAATGTAATTTTACTCTGCCGCATTTAAGCATTGAAAGATGAAGGCTCCATCCCACCAGAACATCTCACTCCAAATCGATAAGAGCCCCCGACATTGTGAATGACTGAGCTATCATCCCTCACTATTTATAGCGTGTGATGCTCTGTGAACCGTGAAATTAATAAATAGCATGCTCAGTAATTGCCTGGAAACCAAGCACTGTGGCAAAGTGAGGTATAAAATCAGTGGCATCAGATGGGCTTTCTAATAAGTTGTCACATTATTGTCAATGACCTTCAAGCAATTAAAACAGTGGAGGATGTGTAAATGGGAGCTACGTAGAAGAGGTAGAGTAAGGGGGAGGGGTTACAAAGAGCTGAATTGATGGGAGTACAGGAGGACTCTATTAAGACATGAGGATCTTCATTAAAATGTACTGACTGAGAGTGGAAAAGAGAGTGCAGCCAGTTTGCCAATGGCCATATTTAAGCAATTTTTTGCTTAATCTGATGATGGTGACACTGAGGGCCGTCTAAAATCAAAAGCTCCTTCATTCAAACAAACATCAGGGGGCAAGGAGGGAAGCATTTAGCTTGATGAGCTTTGTAAAAACCACTGCTTGTATTATTTTCCTTAATAAAACTATTACTTTGCAGATATCCTAGGTTCAATGTCCCATCCACAGCTCCAACCAACTCCAAAACGCTCATAAACTGAAGAATGCATGTGACCCAAGACAACAGGATCGATGACTAAGCTGCTACAACAATAAAAGTTGCCACACTGGTGCAATTTGTGTCGGCAAAGAACGCAATGGGCCTTTGGAAAAAAATAATGCAATATTACAGCTTGGATTGAAAATTGGTTGAATAAATTGCATTAACAGGCTCTCAGAGTAAATAAATCACGAGATGCACATGCAGTGTTCACACAATAAGGTCACACTCCTGACAGTCCACTGAAACATGATTTGGTTGATTGGATTCTCACCATGTGTTTACGCCAACAAATCAGTCATTATTAAATCATGCAAAATGTCATAAAAAGGCCCATTCTGACATAAGCATCAAAGCAACAGCATAAACCTTTGCTGCGCACAGTTTGCTATGGATCAAGTGTTCCAGCTTATCACACTTACCAGGCATTAGTACATCATGTTAATGTCTGGCATGCAGCATTTGTAGCTCCATCATGCCAAACGTTTTCAGGACAAATCCCAGTAAAAGAGAAAAAACAACCAATGTCTGTCACACAACAACAATCAACAGTTTCTGAGCAAATGAGACACAAAACAGTTTTTGTCATTGTGTAGTTTGTAGCAAAAAAGTAAACTCAATTAACTTAAACATATTTTACAACTGGTCTCATTAGCTGCATGGTACTGTTGGGGATATTACCTTTGTTATGTATACAGTCGCTAAGAATGAGAAATCGAGAGCTATAATTCACCTGGGTATTTATATAAACACTTATGTACAGTCAATGGGCTGTAGCTTCCTGATCAAAACGCAGGTATCTGGCGGAGAAAGAAGCTCAATGAAGAGTGTGTCCAAATTAATTTTTTCCCTTTTTTCAGGGCGAAGACGGTGGTATAAATAGGCAGGACTTGAGCACAGAAAGGTAGAAATAAAGAGGCTGAATTTTTAACCAATCACAGGGCTTTCCTCCAGTGAAGCACAGATTATTATAATCAGTAAATTATATTTCTTTAAGCCTATTTATGGGTTATTCAATTGTGATATAATGCATAAAAAATCTCTTTTATTGTATAATTTATTGTTAAGCCCTTCTTTTTAAAAATATCGGATGAGCAGACTATAAGAAGAATACTAATTATTGAGCCCACCCGTCTGCGCCATGCCACACTTCACTTTTTAAACCACCATCCCTGGCTGCGCCGCAGATGGACAGGAGTAGTTGCATCAGAGACAAGATAGCAAATATACCACCGTCTTGATCAACGCCAAGGCCTGCGTCACCGCAAGATATGGCCCAAAATGTCAAGTGTATAGTAAACAACAAATCAGTTGACTGTAAGGTAAATACATGTGTTTTTTAATAAACACCAGGCATGATTAGTTAACTTTTCTATTCTCCTGGATTTTTATTGCTTATGTGCTTCGGTTTGGTTGGTTATCTGTCACATGTACTGTACAGCACATGCTACAAATACTGCATCACTAGTTTACTGCAATAGAGCGGTCGTCCTATACCCGAAAGGTTGGCGGTTCAATTCCTGTTCTCCCCAGTTCATACTGTCATAGTTTTCTTCAGCTAGACACTTAACCCTCCAGTGTCTGTGGCTCTGGTGTATAAAGTTGCGAGTATGTTTGGTGGTGGTCACAAAAAGGTTGCCACGTCTCTGTCAGTCTGCCCCAGGGCAGCTGTGGCTACAGATGTAGCTTCCCACCACCAGTGTGTGACTGTGGAGCGAATGAGTAATCCAGCTTTGAGTATGTTGGAAAGGTAAAAAAGCTCAATATAAATTGAATGCATTAGTATTAGTGGTGTTTAAACATTTAGTATATCCTGTCTCATATTTAGCAGAATCATCATAGTTTTGTCATAGTTTTGTCCTTTAATTATGAAAGAATAAAAGCTTTAAATTAAAGTGTGTGAATAAATGAGAATGTCAAAATGTTTACTTACTGCCTAACATAGCCCTCTAATACCATGTTTAGTTTACTAGTGGTCAGAACAATCATAATGTGTCTAAATATTAGTATCTTTACATTATTTTATAACAAATCCATGTTGTTATCAGAAGTCATTTAGCATAACATGATTTATACATGTTTGACCCATGTTTCTCTCAGAGGTTAAGTGGAACAAGTGCCAGCAAAAAGCTAGCATTTCAGTTTTTGGAGTTCATTACAGGAGCACTTTGTTCTGTGTGAAATGAACAAGCAACCTCTCATTTCTTAATTAGTCACCCTCTGTACCTGTGGGCCAGCCTGCCATCGTTGGAAGTGATTGATGGAAAGGGACTATGATTACTTATGAGAAGTATAAATACATTTTAATTAATGAAAGGTCCTCATCTGTAATTGTCTCGCAGGTATAAGTAACTATTGCCAATTCTGGCCGGTACAGTAACATGGCTGCTTGAACAGGGGAAAAACACAAACAAACAGTGAATTGAGGAGGAAAATAGAACAAGTCTGAAAGGGTGGGTGGAGTGAAAGATGGTGGATACTGCTCTTTAATAACCAGGGCAGCAGAGGTTCAGGAACTAGACATGAGCAACCCAGTGGACACTAGAGCAAGGGCAATGGGGTCACGCAGCTCGGAGGGGGAAGACATCGCCGTCGCATCCGCACAAGATTGATGCATTTCCCAGCAATCTACGAGCCCATAAAAAAGGCCACGGTCTGTGTGCAAGCTTAAAAACCAACCAGGGAATTGGTGTACAAAAGTTCATCTGCCGCTGTCATAACACTGCAGCGTGACAACATAACCTAATAACATCCACCGCATCGCAGGTAGAGCGGCCGTATTTTTGACTCAAGCACGAGACAGGAATCTAAAATGTTTATTTCGCTTACAAAGAGTATTCTGTAGCAGTATGTCTGGAAAATTAACTAACTATTCTGGGTGAGGAAATGTCAAATGTTGATTCACCCAGATGCATTCAAAGCTGTCCTGTGCAGTGATGCTGTCAGAAGCAATAAAAATCATCTGTTGGCTTGTGCATTTTGCTTATCTATTTCTGGAGGCAAACAGTGTGATTGTTAATGGAGTATACAGCTGGCTTCAATGTGCCCTTACGTTACAGTGTAAACAAAATACACATGATTTATTAAAGAGAAGAAAGAAAATTAAAGAAATATCAAAATAAGAACACAGTATTTAGTGTTCAATGACCAATGTGTTTTGAGATAAAAGAGTATACAAATACTCCACAATTCATTAACGTTCTTCAGGGGTAATTTCCTGTGAGAAAAAAATAAAGCAGTATTAAGAAAACAGTATATTTTTTGTAATTTTTGTGAGATTTAGAAGTGCTGTTAAAATTCGGTCAGTTGTTTGTCTAGACATTTGTGTTGGATTAAATGCAGAATCAAGATGGCCACAATCCCTATATTCCCCAAAACAATATGTAAACCTATTACAGCCACATTTCCTTCGGAAAGGGCATTTCTTCTTCTTTCATCTTCAAAAAGTTCCAGCTATCTCTTTTACTCCTGCTTACTGCTGTGACACCCAGGGTAATTTTCACTTTTTCAAAGCGACATTTGAGATGACATCCTAAATACTTTCCTCCCCAAGGACAGCCCATTTGCATGTAGTGTTTTAACTACACTGAGGAACAAAAGATCAGGCCAATCATTAAAAAATGTCTTTTTGTGTTTTCAGGGCCGTTGTATCTTCCCACAGGTCTCTGGGTGGTTTTCTTTGTGTTGCACTCCAAGATGAAAGACCATTTTGAACCTTATGTCATTACGGTAAAGGACAGTTGCATGAGCATCTTCAAAGGAAGGCGCATTTTAATAATTGGTGCAATGTTCATGTCAAAATATGCAAGGATGTGGAAAGTCTACATGTAGAGCGCAACATTGAGAGACTAGTCCTAAGCCTTTTGATTATGCAATGTTGACAAGGAAAGATGTAAAACACTTTCAACAATTTAAAAACAGTTCACAACCTTTTTGTCTGAAAGGAATTAAAAGCATTTACTTCTACTTCAACATTTGGTAATGAATAAAAGTGCAACCTCCAGCTTTGCTCATAAAAAAATGAAGTGCTTTTAAGGCTCAACACAGAAAGCGCTGATCATACTGCACCTGCATCTCTTAAAAAAGAGAAAAAGGGACAATCCTGATCCCATTCTCTGCTGCAGTGATATTCCCATGATGCTTTTTTCATGCTCCAACTTCTATGCCAATCTGACTGTAGCAGAGAGGGACAATTTTTGATTCAACACTGCCCCTAGTGTTGAATCAAATCCTCAACAGATAACAGCTGCAGCACAGTCTATGGCAGATGCTGCAGAGAAAAAAATGTTCATTGGCTATATTTCCTAAAGGCCATATTGAACTCGCCGCATACAGGAGAGTTGAACTCTTATCTGGATAATGTGGTTAATCAATTAGAAGTCCTTGTCCCCTGGGGGTACTCACATTAACTTGAGTATAGGTTTTCACTTAGAGTGGATCAGTGATCTCTGCAGTGGCTTCCCCCTCCAGACTTCTTTCATTATCTAAAATGAGAGCATATTGAAGAAGGGCACCCAGGTGCAGTAGGTTGGCGCTGCGGTGGGGAGATTTGCACTGATCAGGTCACTTTCACGTCTCTTGCCTCACCCCAGCACTAAGATCCTACTGAATCCATCAGCTATATTATCCATCTCCACCAGCTTTCTGCTTTTGAAAAGGACTGCATAGGCTGTAGGGGGAAAAGGAGACTTAAAAAAAATAGAATTATGTAAGAAAGTGCTTAAAATAAAAAAATCACAACAGTCCTTTATCCTCACCCACTGCAGCTTGGGCCTTCTTCTCTGCATTTATTATAATGATCTTCATTCAGTCTCATTTAAATCTGTCTTTTCAATCAAGCTCCTGTTGAGCATTTTCTATAAAGTCATGACCAAGCCTCACTTTCTTCTATCATTTTTCTGTTGCAGTCTTTTCTGTAGAAACAAAAGCCTATTTTCTGTAAGTCACTTAAATTTTAACCACAGCAGAAATAAAAACTATAAAAAATATATATATATAAAAAAATTATATATATATATATATATATATATATATATATATATTTTTTTTTTTTACATAAACACATCAGGGAGGTTTAACAAAGACAAAGTAATAACAAAACTACAATAAGTATTATTACCATTGACTTTTATAATTATGAACATGTAAGTATGAACCATAATCCTTATCAAGAATCTGATTGAAACTGACAACTGCATGCAAACCATTCAATATGTCCTCCTTTACAAAATAAAGATAACTACATTTCTGTCCAATATTATTTGCAGACTCTGCCACACACAAATAAAATTACTTCAAATAAAAACAACAACTTTCACTTTTTTTTTATTATGTTTTTGTACAGATATTTCTAAATTGTAATATGTATATGTGGAAATGTGTGTAGAGATGCACAAAAAAAAGGTGGTGAAAATCAGACCTGCTCCAAAAAATTCAAGGTTGAACAAAATCAAGAACCTTTCAACTCTATAAAGTTTAGTTTCCAAACTTTTCCAATGTGGACAAAGAGAATAACAATACTCAAATCCATTAAATGTAACATACTCAAAAACCAACTGAAACCCTATATGGACAATAATGAAAATATGTTGTTTTGCAGCTGTCACATGCAGGTGAGGTAACAGTTTGTCCAAGCAAAATTTCCTAGCATCACCTATACCTGCAGACTGTGTTCTATAAGTTATCTGTGTCTACCCATTTCCTCAGTAAAATAGTGTAAACCTCACTTTTTTCTGTTTTACTGGTTCTTAAACTGATTTTTTATCCTTTCTCTACCCTGCATCCTCTGCACTCCCTTCCATCACCAGCTCTTGGTACCAGACTGTTCCCCGTCCAACACTCCATCACAGCAGCACGCAGCCCTGGAGATGTCTCCCTGCTAAGGCGTGATGTAGTGGGCTACGCTAACAGACCCTCTCGGCCACTATTATTAACCAGGCCCCAATCTCATTTCTCAAGGCCTTCAGAAACACACACACAGACACACACAGGGAGGAAAGCACGTACTGTGTGCTCATATGTAAGAATTAATGTGGCAACAAGTACATATGAGGACAATCATTTGGTTGTTGAATTAATGAATTAGCAGCAGTGCATTACAGCAATGACACTTTCAGTTTCACCACTGTGGCGGCCAATGATAAAAGCAGTATTATTACCACAGTATGCAATATTCAAACAAGAGATTTGTCATCTAATAAAGAGAATTACATTTCAGACTGCATGTATAATTCATTGCCATCAAGCCTAATCCAGTGTTCAGTGCCGCAGACACGGGCTGCAAATGAAGAGTGGAATTGCCTTGTATGATTCAAACTACTGTAAATTAAAACTCAATTACATCATATATTTAGAAGGATTCAGTCATGGGCAAGTCAGAACTACTGTGTGTATCTGGGTTTGCACACACTTTAGATCTTCAACTCTGGTGCATGACAAACAGTGTTTTATTTTGTGTTGACGTGCCTCGCTTGACAGAACTGGTATTCCTCCATTAGTCTGTCCCTATCAGCAGAAATGCCATTCCTGGAAGGAAGTGAAAACCTTCCAGTGGTGTGTATTGAATTCCTTTACCACCTAGTACAGCTAGTGCTGCTAGCTAGGAAACAGAGTAAATATAACTGCTCCCTCTGTAGCCCACCAAGGCATTGATTTATACATAGCCTACTGCAGCTGGGAGCTACAAATCTGAAGGGAAGTCAGCTTATTCATAGAACAAAAATATAGTTGTTTCATACACACATCTCCGAGGACTTGATTCAGTATAGATGAGGGCTGTCAGAGCAGTGTGTAGAGTTGTGAGCCTGCTAGACACCAATGCACTAGAAGTCTGTAAAACAACGCAGCTTGATGACATTTTTCAAATATATGTGTGTGGTGTCTATATCATGCCGCCTTTATGATTTTGCCAGAGGAAGTGTGATGCACTACAAACTTGTCTGCACTATTTTCACAATCCAAATGTCAAATATGGATTTAAGTTGAATACATGTCTGGTTGTGTGAAATACCATACATTCACCTCTAGTTCTCAAGACAAATCATACTGGTTCTGCTCGAAAACATGTCCAATAACACGCCATCCATTGCCCCAACCTGCCTCCTGAGAAACGCCTACCAAAGAGACAACTGTTCGATCTGAGACTACCCACCACACTCAGTGACAAAGCTACAGGCAAACCTGGTGCATCAACATGGGGCATTTTACCGTATTCTTTTAACCCAGTCTAGTTGTCTAACAAAACAATAATCTACAGTCAATCCCAGAAGTGAAGGATAGCCTTCTTTAACTGTGAGTTGTTCAGAAATACAAAGAGGACAAAACAGCGTGGGTAACAGTAAGGGCCAGATGGGAGCAAAAGAACCGACAGATGAGAAAGACTGAAACCGACATTGGATAGGGAGGGGAAGAAAGAAATCAGGGGAGTTTAAAAGGCACAGGTCCTCTGTTGTGAGGGGAACCGTGTTGAGAGAGGCAGTGGCTGTGGTGTCTGGCACAGCTTCAGTCCCTGTGATCAGACGACGGGTGTCTGGCTCATCACCCCGTCACTTTGTTCCCTCACAGAGAGCCCCAAGGCTTGACTGCCTGACTGACTGGTATCTGACTGGTGGGAGCGCGCAACTAGGAAAAGGAAGAGACGGAGCGGACGCCTACGCTCCTATTCATTTGCAGTTGAGAGGAAATTAACAATGTAAGGCAATTAAAACCACTGCAGGCCTAAATTAGCTTTCCCAGGGGTCAGTGAGGCAAAAGTCAACAGTTCAAAAGGATGATCCTTCTTCCGTGTTTGATGTGTTATACGCGTGCAAACACAAAAGTGCACACATACGCACACCAGCAAGATATATAACGCCTGTCCTGTCCAGTGCCCTGCAGGCCGTGATCCCATTGCCCAGATAGAATTCCTAATTGATGTGACAAAGTGCCCGAGAGTGTTCCGTTTCTCCAGAGTGGTTTTTTAAAATGCTGTTCCGACCTCATTCTCCCCTCTCCCCGTTCTTTTTCTATGCTATTCCTTTCACGACCAAATGCGGTTTAAGCGGGGTAAAAACAGTCTCTTGACATCCGACAGTCGGATATTATTATGATCGCTGAATATTGACCGTGGCCATGCGGCGGGCAGGAATGAGAGGACAAATCAAACATCAAAAGGCTTGGCTATAAACCAATGGTCTTTGCAGATATGAAAAGCATATCCACGCGTCAGCTTTCATCTTGTAAGATAATAGTCCAGTCATTGCTGTTAAGAAGACATGGCTTTAGAGTGCAAAGGGAGATGAGTTTTGCCTGTGGAAGCTTTTAGGAGCTGTCACTCTAAAAAACATGACAGCTTTGCTAAAAATAATGCCTGCTTATAAACTCAATGTCAGAGGCTTTGGGCGTGTTAGGTGTCTACTTAAGAGACTGTGGCTAGAAAAAACAACATTTGAGCATGGCGGTGCACGCGCTTACACGCAAACACTATCAATCTCAGTGTTGCATTTCACTGTCAACGGGCGACAAACGCAGAATGACACAAGCCGACCCATTCTTTGTTTTCTTGTATCTAGATGGATGTTCTTGTTGTGTTTTGTTTCCCATTAATTAAGTGTGGGGGTGCTGGTGTCAGTCACTATTAATTTGAAAGTGGTGATGCGCCCAGCTTTCTTTGTCAGTCTTCCATTATTACACCACTCTATTGTCATCGAAAATCATGATTAATTTGTTGAATTTAATGATGTATAATTTGGCAAATTTATTTTTTTAATAGCTGTCAACTTGACAGCTTGAGGCTGATTTGAAGGGAGGCTTAAGATGGGGACTGGGTTTATTAATTATTTGCCCGTTGAAATAGTTTGTAACAATTCAATAATTGAAGCAAGTTACTGGCATACGGGCCCAAGTTTGGTTTCATTTTATTATTTTTTTGCATTTTTCATATATTCTGAACTACCTTCAATTAGAGTTAGTGTTTTTAAGAATGGGACATTACAGCATGCCAAAGACATCAATGTTATTCAGAATAAGATTCAAAAAGTGCTGTCCCAGGGTGCTTGCTATCCCATGCATCACACTATGGTCATTAGGTACTGAAGCATTTGCCCTATAGCCATCAGAGCAGCACACTACTTTGCTGAAAACCTATTAATACAACTTGTCATTAGTGAGAATCATCAGCTCTACAGGCAACAATGTGATAAAATACAAAGCTAAAATCTTCTGGTTCTATTCATAAAAAAGGAAGAAGTCAGAAGTACAGTGCACCTAATGATGTAATTCTGAGTAACAAGGCGCATTATTATCTTGGAAGAGCATGTATCTCACCTGAACTTGTCACATCAACACAAATTTCTACTTTCTATGTCATTTATTCAAGTTACATATTAAGACTGAGCAATCAGATGAGATGAGTTTGTTACAGTACAAATGAGCTTTTAGTAGGTGCAAATGCTAAACGTTTCCCGGTGTGGCTTTCATTTGAAGTTCTATGGGAATACATCAAGATTAAGTATGAATTATCTGAAAATACTGTAAATATAGTAATGCTTTAAACCTAAGGCCAACAAACACAAATGGAAACTATAGAAAACCCATCTTTTACTTTGACGGTAAAAGCTGAGTTGCTTTTCTGTATGGACTCAAATCACCTTGTGTTTTGACCTTTGCTGCTTCACAGGTCTTTATATTTGGGACCTGTTTGCAGGTCTAAAAGGCATTAGGAGACAAAGAGGCATTCACTGACCTGTGCAGAGAGATCAATTGAACGGTAGAAGAGACTTAGTAATGCCTCTATCAAAGCTTGGCTGAGTATATGCTTAGCTCTACGCTATGTGCATTAAAACACCTGAAGAAAAAAAAAAGAGTGTATTACAGTTTGCCCTTGATGCTATATGTAAAAATTCAACCTCCAAATAAAAAAGTCTTGATATAGGCCATTTACAATAAATAAACCAAAGAACAGATTCAGATTTAGGGACAGTTTCCAAGCCCCATTATTTTCCGTTACTTTTAAATCAAAATCAATTTCCCCATCCCCTGTTGTTCTCCTCTTGGGATGAAATATTTTATCTTTGAGTGCGTCTGATAAAAGGTTTTCTTTGCACAGACCCCCAGAGCCGGCCCGCTAAGGGGAAAGGGTGTGTGTGGAACATGTAGTGAATGCAAGATCGAAGAGAGCAGTCAGCGCTGACCTAAGCTGCCCTTAACTGCGGTGTTTGTTTAGAACGAAGAGATTAATACTAAAGACAGATAACATGGCCACTAAGAAATACACACACCGGACCAATTCACTTTCTGTGGTGCATGTTTGCTTCTGATGTCTCCTGACTGAAGCGTTGTTTGTTCTCCGCTCCATGCTTGATCAGGTTGGATGAAATCTTCTTCCTCTGCAGATGGCCTCTGCACAGTAATGGTAGTGGGGATGGCGAGGAAGGGGGGCACCATACAGACTGTACTTAGGAGACTCAGGGTAATGGCTGTTTGTGGGCCCTGATAAAAAGCATCCCCTGTTGCTGAGGCTTAGTGTCACATGAGGAGGAAGGTGTGTCAGAAGCACTGCGAACTGCAGGTGCTCTGTCTAGATGACTGACCACTGTAAAGACCAGTCTCAGTCCATCGGATTATCAAGAGCAACATGGACAATCAGAGTTTAAATACTTTGGATAAGCTAGATTTGGGACGATCACCATGACAACAGTGGCACCGCGGTTCTAAGTGGCCACCGCGGTGGCACGGTTGTCATGGCGACTTACAATGACAGTAAGTTTGCAGTATATAACTGTGATAATCATAACGATTCGCTTTAGAGTTTTTGTTAGCCATAGGCCTACTTTTGACTGGTTGGGTTCTTAGCTCAATTGGCCGGTAAAATAAAAGCTCACCAGCCCAAATAGCCCAAATCTCAGCAATAAAATATTACCATGATAGTTCTAATTTATCTAATGCCGCCTTCTCTGAACAAATCTTTCACATTGTGGGGCATTTTTAGCCTTTTACCAAACAGATTTAATAGTTATGTGGCAAAAAAGCTGTAAGTCTATAGCTCTGAGTTTTCCATAGCGCACTTAAACATGCAGTGAACGCGTGTGAATTATTGAGTTAGCTAATAAACTGTGTCAATACACATTCTGGTAAATATGACAGCCCTCTTTATATGTAAGCTAACTTAAACACTGAACATAAGCAACGCGAATAGACCAAAAAACATTTTACACCTTTCCAAACTGTGAGTATTCATTAGAAAAAATAAATGTAACGAGAAATTTTGAGATATGTTTTGTTTGTGTGAATTTACATTTTTAGATAAATCATTGGACTTTTTACAGTAAGTTGACATTATGCAGTCATTGTAACTGTGCAACATTTTACATCCTAGCCAAGATCTGGAAGCAGAAAGCACCTGCCAAAAGATCACAATCTAGAGCAGCCAGTGAGAATACCTGCCGTCACTGTATCCACTTCTGTACAACATCTAAATGTCTGAAGGATCCCTCTTGTTTTCTTAAGCCTCTCTTGCTCTAAATGTAATAGAATATTATTCTGAAATGCATGATGTAAAATCTGATACACGTATGTGTGAGAGTGAAAAAAACAAATTTAGTACAACAGAGCAGAATCTGTTTGCTTATCGGCCCATGTTATCTTATGGCTTGAGGAGACACAACAAAGACAGAATCGGCTATTATTCCGCCGCAACTGTGGGGCTTCATAACTCAATAAGAACATGGCTGTTGGTGATTTATGCCATGGACCACAGAAGTCTGTGCGTAAATCTCCAAGAGCTCACCTTTCGCTTTCATTTATTCATGCTAGCTATTATTTATACCGCCACCGCCTGGCCCTGCGTGATCAATATCCTTAATTCTAATTACATCTCAAGCACTCGCCACTCTCTGTGTTGGAACAACACGCATTTGCGTCAAAAATGTTAATCAGTAGATCGTTGCGAGGCACTGGGGGGGTGACTGAATGAGTGGAGAGCAGTGCGATTAGGGATCAGGGATCAGAATATGAGTTATACACCTGTAGAGGGATGATGTTGACCTGAAATTCGGTTGAGATCAGACATAATCTGCCGTGTTCACCTGACTGTCCAAAAATGATGTTAGGGAAAGCCTAATACCAGATAAATAGGAAAGCCTTAACAAACAAACAGGGCTTTTATCTGGAGTTGGCCGGCCCGCTGACACTCCCCATAGTGGACTATCTGGGCTCCCATCGCTTGTTGACTCTGCCGCTCAGTGGATTTCAAACACGGATCAGACAACGGCTCAAGTAAAAATCTTGTGTTTATAATGCTCAGTATGCTCGTCGACTCGATGGGATGCTTGGTGTGATAAGGTCTGTTCAGGGCCTTGGTCCCTGCTGGTCGACCTGCTGCTTAACTCCACAAACAACAGCAATGAAATACACATTGTTTGTCTCTGTAACGATTACATAACTGGGGACTGTGAGGACATTTTTGCAGCTCAGCTAGCAGCAGCGGGAAAGTGTTGTGAATGTGTTTTCATTTTATTAGACCCAAAAAATGTGGGTTAACTACAATACAGAGGGCAACAATTTGCATGCAGTAAATTGTAGACAAATGTAAACACGGGTAAATTCAATTCTGCCAAAAGAATAAAACTAAAAATAATGGTAATAATTGTGCAGACAAGCATTATTCTCTAAGTTTTCTGGAGGAGAAGAAAGAAATCAGCAATGTGGCCACTAGATGCCGCCAAAAACAATACAATACTCCACCTTTAAGTTCTGCAAGTTGATATTTGGGGCTAAATTTAGGAATAAGTTATAAACCACTTTGAAAATGCCTATCTTTCTTCTGCCACATCAGCCTCAAGGACACTTTGGCCAAGGTCAAGTTCTTTTCAAGTAATTTTTCTTTTTACAATAGTCTTATGGCTGGCCTGTGTGGGTAATTGACTGTCCTATGCACATTTGCCAGCGACCATTGTTTACTGTTCACCCACACAAGAATATTCACACTGATAATTGCATTTTTTGTGTGCAAGCATCTGTGCTTCTGTGTGCTATTTACTGTAGAGATGAAGAGTCTCTATAATCCAAGGCGCCGCTGTGGCAACACGGAAACACTGGGGAATGACAATAATCCTGTGAGAAATAAGAAGAGGTGAATTGAAAGGTTAGGAGTTTGCAAGGGGGACAGGTAAAACAAAAAAAATATGATATAAAAGTCTCTTGAGTTCAAACACAGACTTTCAGACCACGTCTCATTTCCTTTTTGCGTTATACCCCAATGTTTGTCCCATTTGACATCCTTTAGAGATCTAAGTAGACCAACCCGATGTGTGATCCAATTGAAGGCACCTAGATCAAAGTCACAATTTAAACTCACACTCAAACTCCAAACAACTCGACTGATAAGAAGAGATTTTGGCCTAACATGACAATCACGTTCAAGCTCATTACCATTTTTTCATATTTTTGATTTAGACAAAGGTTATGGCATCTTTTGATTGTGTCTAAAGGTAAAAAGTGTGCTTTTGTTATAGAAAAAGTTGCTTTAGGGTTAGGGTCTTGGCTTCAATTGAGTCAGTGATTAACTGTAATTGTATGAGACTCAATGCCAAAAGCTTAGCCAGGTCTGTCCATGCCAAAACAATAAAATCACTTTATCTTTTTAAAAAGGTCTACAAGGTTGTTGTTGTTTTTTTTTTTTTTTGTTTTTTTAATAAGGTCAATTACAACAACTCTTTAAATCAAAAATGGCTATGCACATATGTTTCAAATCAAGAACAACACGAAAACTAAATAATAAAAAAAAAAACATTACAAGAGATCAATTAAATGAATGTTGGTGTAATTTTTTCTCTTGGTTGAACATAACAAGTCACTAAACTGAAGCTTATATATATATATATATATATATATATATATATATATATATATATATATATATATATATATATATATATATATTCTACCAGAAGCATTGTTTTTCAATAATTACAACTGTAACCCATGTAAATTTTTTATTGACTCTGTGTCTTAGTGTCTCACAAGAGTCTGCTTCAAGATATCAAAATATTTCCCAGTGGATACATCGAACATGCCCCAACATCAACTTTTGTCAAATAAGATTTGTCTAATACTTGTTAAACTAATTGGCCTTCCACAGAAACTCGAAACAGATCATGTCATGCATTCTATTATAAATTTACCCCAGTGGAGGTTCCTGTCAATAGCAGATGTGCGTGTGCGTCGGAGAAAAACATGGTTGTGTGGTAGCAAGGGCACAGAGCAGAAACACATCATAGTTGTTGTTTAATTTGATGATGTCTCCGGCGAGAGCTATGTGGGCGTGCTGCTGGCTCAGATCTATCTTCCCCTTTCTGTTTGTGAATGTGTTTTTAACCACTAGATCATTGTAGCAATACACTGGTGGCGATGCTCTGGCATTACCCTGCCTGCAGCATCGATCCTCACAGCTTCATTTACAACACTATGGATTTCTGCATCAGAGGGGAGGAGTGAGAGACAAAGAGACAGTGATAGAGACAGAGAGCGGTGCAAAATAAATTTATTTTTAAAGGCAATATAAATGTGGTAATATGACTAATGTGTAAAAATGTAACAAAATGTGCACGCGGCGTTGAAGTTAAGAGATAAAAACTTGGAGATAATACAATATGGCTTTGTAAAAAACAGTGGAAAGGCTTACTTATAGGATTGAAATTTAGTGCTGTCATATTTTAGAATACCCTCAGAATATCACAGAGATATACATTTATACAACAACTGGCAAATAGGTATGGGTTTAAGGGTCAATGGTATTGTCACCACAGAAAAGTATACAGTAAATGAAAGTCTTTTTTACCCCACAATTATCTAGAAATTAATGGATACTTGAAGCTTAATGAGCCTATAATGCATATATCAGGATTAGAAGCATTTTATCTTGTGGTAAACTATCAATGTGGCACTTGATACCAATAGGATCTCATATTTTCTTAGCTTGATTGCCCTATGCTATCATTTTGTCTGTGTCTATACAGTATATGCACTTTTGGCTTTCAACAAATATTATACTATATTATTTACCTTATCTTATTTACTTTTTATGTATATTTCTTTAACATTATTTTACATGATCAAACTCAATGTCACACAAGCTTGACAATTCTTGCCTTTACTCAGCAACATAAAGTAACAAACATAAACTCACAGTGATTTAATGTGATCAATCAGTGAGCCCAGTGGACTTCCAGTGGGCTTTAAATGCCTGAAATCTAGGCTGTTTGAAACAATTTCAAGATTAGGCAACAAATGTTCATGACACATATTAGTCATTCATGACAGATATTGCTTAGGTAATGACACCACATCAATAATTGAAAGGCATTTACAAATGCACAAAGCGTATATTGATGTAATTCGAGTCCCAGCATATAGAGTGGGTCTAGTTAATGTATCCAAGGGGATTTATAATTCATTAATTCTCTGTAGCTCTGATGATTGAGGCTTAGTATTGAGGATGTGCCAAGAGAGAGAGAAAGAGAAGGAGATTGAGGAAAAGAAGTGAAGTCAAAGGTCAATCCACTGAGGCATAATATAACATGCACAAATGAATGAGCTCTCCAGCGCTCTCTCTTCTGGCTTTTTGAAGCTCCGAGGGATTTCTTTAATCAGAGGGATCAGGGGGACTTATAAATGTCCACTACTTTACACAGCCACGTACAGTGTGGGCGCACAAGACATAAGCCTTTTCTCTGGTCTCTCTTGTATGGTTGTAAATGTAACTTCTAATTAAACAACACGGGGCATGTAACAGGCAAAGCATTCAGTTAAGGCTTGTGCAAACTAGACCTTGTTTTCTATAAAGTCTTCTGTGCTTGACTTGTTGATCAAAGACTGCTAATAATAATTTCAATTGTGTTTTAATTGGTCATGTTTTACAAGGCCCATTAAAGTAATAGTCTGGCTATAGAGAAGTGTAGTCCTAAAGTGGAGTATAGAGGGGGGGTCCCTGAGCAGACTGGGCTCAGAAAACCTATTCTTACACAACTAATAATCCATAAATCAGCAAAATAAATGATTAAATAAAGTAAATATATTGTATTAACAGATGGTGCCAAGCCGAGTTGGCCAAACGGACAATGAAGGCATCCCTTTTTTAAGCCAAGATTATGTTTGATTTTATTTATTTACTATGCTAATTGGTATGCTAATGTTTACTGACCATTCTTATTACAATGTGCTATTAGGTGTTTCTTCAATTAATAAAAAGTGATGCTGTCATGGAAATTATTTAGAGAACAAAAGAAAAAAAGAAATAAAAGGTCTTGAGTCATTCAAATTGTCTTTGTGAAGTGTCAGTCCGTATGTGGGGGGATAGTTTCACTGTAAGTTACTTATAAGCAGTAAAAGACGTCAGTATTTAACAATTGAAGCATTGTTCTGTCCTGAACAGATAATGAAGTAGAAACCATTCTTGCAGAGAGTAAAGTACACAGACAGAGGAGACAAAATTGTTACTTATTTGTGTAAACAATGTATTTTCTATCACAATACATGTTTAATATTTAACACTATACCTTGCACAAATTAGCAAATACATTTAATCCAGTGAGTTGCATCAAAATAATTGTTTATGACTATTTATGAGACGTGTTGAGAGGATGATTGAGCCAGTAAAGACTGCTGACTTTTATTGGCAATGGTTTTAGCGTAAGCTTTATTCAATAATAATGGCTCAAAAAAGGTGTTTAACTCCAAACATGCTTGACTTGTGCCTTGAGAAGTTCATGTATCAAATATGACAACAGGTACACACTTAGGTGATGTAATCAGGACAAGGTCTCAATGTTCAATATCCACTTTTGGGAGAATGGTTCTTGTTGGAACTGAGTGTGAGGCTAGAGATATCCCTAGTGGTCTTATCAGTTCAACTTGGAGCTGATACACACTGACACACTTGCAGAAGTAAGCGTAGCGCCACATGTACTGTTATCCTGAGAAAATGAAATGCCTAGGGTAGAGTACACAAAACCTGGTCGAGTGTTGACACTTCTGACACGTCCTGGATATGGGTTCAATAACATATAGTGACACTGTCATCCATAAATGCATCTAGACACAAAAACCCTTATATTTATACGGACACACACCATTTCTGACCATGTTAAAAATGATGCAACATGCAGGTGCAAAAGTGAAAGAAAAGCAGTAAGCGCTCCACTGCCAAATATTTTCAAATCCATTTATCAGTAATGTTGCAGTCAAGAGAGCTTTCTTTCCTGCAACATATGCCATAGTGGTTATTCTACAGGTTTGAATGATACAGCCCATGATATGAAGCATTTTTAAACTTGTTGGACTCCTCACTGAGCCATAGTTCCCTGCAGCTTAATGATGTATTATGTGTGTGATTAGTTCACAGATTGAAGGACAAGACAAGGATGGGTGCAGAGAGGAAAGCGGAGAAATCCAGGACCACACACTGCTGTGAGACACCAGAGCTGCCAGAGAACAAGACAAAATACAAGTCCTATTTGATATTTAATTGGAATTGATCCTGTGGAGCCACTGAAATTTTAAATTTTTTACTCCATACATTCAGCCATGAAGCAATGAAATACAAAGCTATGAAAAGCAAAAAAAGAGAGACATGAGATGAGATAAATGAAAGGATGAATGGGAGAGAAACAAGAGTGAACATGAGAGCTTGCAAAGAGAAAGCGAGCAGGCAACAGGAGAAAGAGAAACAAAGAAGAACAGAAAAGAGCAGTTTTAATATTGCTACAAAGATGATTTATTTATGTACCTTATGGCAACGAATGGCCTGGACCAAACAAACTCAAAATGACCTGAATAAGGGACGCACAGCAGGCCAGGAGGTGATTAGATTGGGGTACTATGCTTTGAGAAATATATGTACAGTAAATGTCAGACATCTGGTAAATTAACTGAACATAGATAAGGTACAGTTCCTAGTGTGCCAAAGGTCAAAAGATCTGCCATTCATTTTAGAGAGTCCCTTCTTCAAAATCTTAAAAACATGATGAAGACAAACTCCTCCAACGTAGTCCATTACACTAATAGACTACGACATTTTGCACTCGGTCATTATCATTGCTAGCAACAACTGATTACGTGTTTGTTCTTCATTAATTCTGTACTTTTTGTGTTTTTTGCTCTTCAAAGTCAGTCTGCATACAGTACATCATTAATTTAATAGATATGGCCTATCATTGCTCAAAATAGCCAAGTCCTAAAGTTCCTCTATCTATTTTTTTTCATCACAGTCTCAATCCCAAAACCAACTGCAAACTACCTTTCCTGCTTTTCTTTTATTGAAAAAGCTAAAACTCGCCACCACAAAAAAACTAAGACACAAAGAACAAACAAACTAAGGTTTATTTCTATTGCAATATACTAAGCAGTTTTCCTTAAATGCAAAAGTGAAAAAAATGTGTAATGCCCATGCAACAGTCAGACCAAGGCTACTGCCAATAGTGAAAGCTGTCAGTTTGTCCACAAATTGAAGACTGAAAAGAGCAATAATGAGCCTAGATAAAAGCAGAAAAGAAAGGAGGAGATACATTACCCTGTGAAGAAACAAAAAATATGGCCAATGTTGTGTTTCATCCAAGAACTATCTTTGTCTCCACGCCTGCGCATGTATGCACACGTGCAAAAACATTTTCCCGCACACATACCAACGCAAACAGTGGCACACAAACAAAACACAAAAAGCCAATGCCTAAAGACAAAAGCTGTGCCGTAGAACAAAAGACAACCAAAAAAGCCATCAAGACACCCGCAGCAGGCACCCATTGTGATTAATGAAAACAAATATTGGGAGAGAGTGGTGCACGGGCACGGGGAAACAGCACAAACAATGGAGCAGACAGCATAATGCATTCAGGGTTCGCTGATGGCCCTCTAGAGCAGAGTGAGAATAATAGGAGCAGAGAGGAAGTGGAAAGTGGGATAGAGGGACAAGAGAGAGGGGGAGAAGGAGGGAACCAAGAGGAAACAGGGGCACTAATGCAAAATCCATTCTCCCAACAAATCTCCACTCCCTAAAATTCAACATATACACAGACAATCACGGCCCATCAGTAGAGCCAGCTTTCAAACCCACAGTGCTGTCAGTGCTTTTGTGCTTACACCTGCTGCACTGAGCATCTAACTCAAGAGCAAAGCACACAATTAATCAACACTGCCTGTATTTAACGGCAGTGTAGAAATTAAAATGACTTAGGTCTGAGCTTTTGGTCAATATGCTTTTTTGAAGGAGAGGATTTTGGTTGGGGAGGTGGTGGGACCAGACTGGGCTTTTTGGGCCTCAGTTTGGGCTTCTTGTCTACTAAAGCAATTAAGTTGTTGATAATGAGACTTTTGGGTTGGGAAGTTAAGTAAAAAACAATATGTTAATTAATCAAATTGTCTTTCCAATGCTATTAAATTGTGTGCATCTGTCACATCTGAAAAACTGTATTTTACCTAAGCGAGAGATTTGATTTGACTATCCGTATGTATGAAGGAGTATACAATATATTGGATAAAACACATTAAAGTTATCAAATGAATGGTAGTTATTATAATGGTTCTTTGATATGAAAAAAGAACCACTGACAGTGTAACTCAACTCAACTTTCCACACATTTTAAGATACATACTGAGACAAAACTGCCCTAACATGTTTGTATAGTAACTGGTTCCCAAAGGTCAGGATATTGTGTAGTTTTTTTGCTCAGGATTGGACAATAACATGAATGTCCACCTTCACAAAGCTCAAAAGAAATAAAAATTACAAAACATTGTTAAAATGGTTGGTAGATTAATGCATCCTTTCTGTCCAGAAAAGGTCAGGAGTAGACTCTAATGAACTATAACTGATTTTTACAGTCAATAAAGTTAAAGGCCAGGGATTTGTTCCAGCACACAATGCCCTGTCAGGTGAGGTGTTTACAACTGAGTGCACATTAAGAAGATATAGAAGCACTTTGAAGGTTATATACCAAATTAAAGAAGCAAGTGCAGGGAAGCATGATGCGTTTTGTCAAATCAAAGGCACAACAAGCGCTTGTTGTGACAGTAACCACTGAGAAACTAAAATACGGCACCTCCGCTCATTAGGCTGCTGCTAATTAGGCCTCTGCTAGTCAGCCTTATGCTGTTTAAAAGTATGAGTGACATGCAGAGATCTGGGATGTGTTGCTTTCGCCTGTGAATGTTTAAAGGTAAATGATGTCTGATCATGGCGCTAAAGGAAGCGTGTGTTTAGTTTCAACCCGCTCAAGGCTGCCTGTGTGATAAGACAAACACGCCGCTTCCACTGGCCCCACTCCCTGCTGGGAATCAGTACAACTTATTCCCCTCCATTGACAGCCCCTAAACAAACACAGCCAGCAGGACAGGGATGAAGGAGCGAATTTATGTTGCAAGACAAAGGGTAGTCGAGGGAGGAGGGAAAAGCAGGCAACAGTCGCACAAAGTCAGGCCCGAGGCATCCTTTGGTGATCCGTTTTATTCCCATCCGGCATCATTACAGTGTTATCTTTAGGCGAGGAAGAACAGGCCAAAAATGCAATGCAAGGTTGTGGACCGGGCACACCTGCCACGTCTGATAAAATAATTTGAAATAGGACGTAAATTTGAGCTCTGGGTGTTTTATTTGTTATCATTTTGCTCGCTCTTCATTGCTGTTTTGGAAACCTTCCTCACTTGTCGCTCCCTCCTGTCCTTCCTGTCTGGGCTGTGATAATGGGACGGTAATTTAGAACCATACCGTTTTCCACCAATCACACTCAAAGCACTTGATGTGATCTTTCACCTGTAAAAGGTCAAAGGCTAATTGGTGTAAAGCAGTTGGTGGCGCGGTCAGAATAATCAATCACTGGGACATCATGGACACTTAAAAATCCTCCTCCCACAAACAGACCTGCTGCCAGATACAACATGTGCATCTGATACAACAGACTAAGGCAGGTTTCAGGCTAATACAACAGTTGAATGATATTCACAATATAATTAACAGGCCTTTATTTTGCAACCTGTTTCAAGATCTGCGCCGCAGCCAAATATTTGTCATTTCACTGTCAAAACAGCTTCTTTTGCAAGTGCTGTTGGCATAAAAGCAAGTGTTTACATGTTTTCACAGCCTTTTATGACAAGAAATAAATCTAATCACTCTCACAGGTTTCACTTAATCACTCGGAAAACAAAACCTGAACTATTGAGTCTCTTTAATCCACTTTGTGAATACATATTGGAGAACACAGCTTTCAAATTCCAAAAGGGATTAGTCCTAAACGGCAGAGACAGAGAGGCCTTTGAGGGGAGCTAAAATTACAGGTAGAGTGATCCCTTCTAAAATTATCCAACTCTTTTATATTGTGCCTCTGAAGAATTCATGCTCATGTTTAATTCCCAACCTCTGATAACGAATGTCTCCTCCAAGCACCTGAAGATTAATAGACTTTAACCAGGTGCTCTCTGTCTTTTTATAACACACTCCAGCTATTTAAGCGCTCAGCTGTCAGGCTGTCAGCTTACAGCGTGAGGTCATTTAGAAGGAGTCTTAACCCATGGATATACATTACTTACACAGTAGTATGGCGAGGACTACATGACTTCAGACCACGGTGAGGCAGTTCAGAAAAGAAATTGCATCAAATAGGAGTGAATCTAGTAGGTGCTTTTCGAAAATTGTATGAATGACACCAGTGGTCATAAAGAGGATTGCATTTTCTGACTTCTGTCACAAACGTCTCCATACACATTTTATGAAGCATCATGAGTCTGTTTTATGTTTGACGTAGAATACTGAGAACGGAGTTCTATGATCTAACCCAGACAGTACAGCCTTTCCCACTCACTCACTCACTGTTTGTAAGTCTGTGTCATGCTCTCGCTGAGTGACAGGCAGATTAACCAATCACAGTGAAGTGTGGGAGCGACTCATAGCGTTACTGCTGTCTGCTGCAGTTTGAACTCACATTACTGTCTGTAGCAGCTGTTAAAGAAAGAAATACTCACACGTTTCCCATCTCCATACGACTCCGCAAATAATAAATAAAAGGCTTAAACATCTGTGATAACTATACAGTCTGTCCTGAAGTAAACTTATTGATTTATGTGTTAGTGATTTGTTAATTTGTATACGATACAAACTCAATGTATCGAGTGAATATAGTAACACTCTGCCTCTAATAAAGACTTAAAATGTTTGATTGGCGAAAAATTACAAATTTCCATTACACAAACACAAATGTTTTGGTTTCAGATATTTAATGTTATATGTATTAATGTAATCTAGAGTTTGTAAAAACAGTAAAAATGTGTTTTACTAGAAATAGTAGAACACAGTTGTAGTGCTCTGGAAGAGCAATTAGCAAAACATCAAAAAAATGTTTATATTGTGATCGTGGCCTAGGAAAATAATTTGATATTATGTTTTACCATATGACCTCCCTTTAGTGTGTAAAAATAAGGAAGTACAAAGCCAAACTAGAGTAAAGAGTCATTTATGTGACCCTGGGGTACTGGACAGGTAAAACCAGGTCCTGATAGGCTCCAACAGAACTAACACAAAAATAGTTCACCACACACATCATGAGTGCAAGGCACAAATAACCAGGTCCTGGTTGAGTCTTGGTTGTATAATGGGAAAGTTGCCTGGGGAGCAACTCCAGCACCAGTCCCAGTCCGTGAATTTCAAGAAGAACATTGTCAATATATAAACAGACTCAAATCAGGATGTCACAATTAAAATTGGAATGGTAAAATGGATTTTATTTTTACTTGAAACTTCAAAATCAGTGCTGCACACCCACACCAACTGCACACCGAAAAACCAAACACTTTGCTGTTGCCACCTCGCCTCCTTTCACTAACACAAGCCCAAGTTTGAGTGATGAAAAAGCATATTCAGATTTCACACTCCAATAAGAACAAGTAATCAAGGCCAGCGGTGGAGGCGCGCCGACAGAAGCAGCCGACCGAGGCGGAGTGACGCTGCTGCAGCCTTCACTCACTCTCTAAACACCTGTCTCCAAATGGACACATCAATCCCTATTTCACAGCCCGCCTGGCGACCTGCACCCACACACAGAAGTACTCACATGTTGTATGTAAGAAATATATGCACACAAACAGTCTGACCTTTTTTATATCTGTTCAAGCCAGCTGCAGTGACTTTGGAACAAAGTGTTTATGTACAAGAGACAGGGCAAAAGAAGATGAAAAAACTGCAGAGGAGTAATCAATCCGTAGCACTGCAGCATACGATAATCCCACTCTTCTGCGGGACACACTGATTCACAGCCCTAGAAAGTGGTCTTGGCCCTAAAACAGGCCAATAAAAAGCACTTAGCACCTGGTCTGGGATAATACCTATTCTCTTCTTTTTTTTCTTCCTTTGTTTCACTCTTTTACACACACATACACACACAAGCACTTTGCCTAATAGAGTAGCAGCAGCAGTCAGCGTTTCCCATGGCAGGCTGTAATCGCATGGCTGGACGCAGTGATGGATTTTGGGTTAGAGGCAGCATCAGCACCACTGCAATAAAAACACAAACACATACACACCTACGAACTGTTCACATGTGTTTGCTCTTATTTGCACAAAAGGTTATATGTACAACAGGATTAAGGTTGATAAAAAGCTAAATGGAAGAAGCATATGAAAAGGCTCTTCCTGTAACGAACCATACAAAGAAAAGTCCACCATCATTACTTTGAAATTGTTTCATTTCATGTATGTATTTGCAAGCAGTTTTATTTCCCAAGGCAAAATATACCAACATTTGGTCCCAGGCCAAAACCTCGCTTTCCAGAGACGCAGATGGTGCCCTTTAAAAACCTCTGTTTATGTGCTGAGACTCAACTTTAAAACATCTGTGGCATTGCTGGACATTTTGGTTGGTCTTTTTTTTAAGGATTTGACACTAGAGACAGAAGTCTGCAACCAATAAAACTGAAGTTGTTAAAATATTTTATTTTTTATTTTTACAATATTGAAAAAACACTTATATAACAATCTTACCAATGTCACTGTCATTTTAAAGCTTTTGGGATAATATCATGCATTTCATACAAAAACCATATCATAACATGCCACACATTACGTAGCCCTTGTGACAAAAATACATCTAAATGTCATTATTATTTCTTTGTAATCCTTACACAGATGGAAGATTTATAATGTAGAAATGTAACTCACAGGCGATGTACGTTGGTACCTATATTCTTACAGTAATTGCTTTAGGAAAGGTTCTTAAATGAATGTCTGCTCATTGACTTGTAAATGCACTACATGAGAGGTGCAGACTATAGCGAGTCATGAGTTACTGCTTATCCATTAATGCCTCTAAAAGACATTGATGAGGAAGACACGTTTTAGTTGTTATCAGGCTCACAGATTTACACCGCTATATGGCTTCAGGTGCAGTGAAGGCTGAGATAAAATGTGTTTGCTTAGAGAAATCTATGGCCGGAGACATCAAACAGACAGCTAAATTATTCACATAGAGCAACCGAAAAAATCCCCAGCACTCAAGCCTCACACAACACAACACACAACTACTGCCTGCTACAAACAGGTGTGAGCAGATTTACAAATGCAAACATGCAATATTGATAAAAGCGAACAAGAACATTCTACAGGAAGGTGTGTCAAAAGGTTCCCACTGAATTCTTGGTGCATATCTTGATGAAAACCTTGTGTTGCACCGGTCCATATAAATACCAAGAAAATGTGAAACCACTTGTGATTAAAAAAAAAAGAGGTCATAAAACCGAAAAACAGAAACAGTCATTTCCATCTTATTCAGACTCACTTCCATTAGTGTGACAATTTCATTAAACAAACATAATGTACAAAATCATTTCCTCGACTTGGCTGGCTCCGAGAAATTAACAGCAACATGGAAGTCATGCATAATGAATGTGAACATTTGCCATCTACAAGTCTCCCACAGTCAAACATTAATTCAACCTCGCGCAGGGTCTGGAAGGGGAGGAGGACGACGAATGGGGCAGCAGGAAGAGGAAGGACTTTGGGGAGAAAAAGTGAAACATGGTCTGAAATCATACAAACTGGTGAAGGTCTTCACAGTAAAGTGATGCATAACTGTCTATACAACCTGTAGTTACAAATTATTGAGCTTATGTTTACCAAAATGGAAATGAGGCTGTTAAAAACTATTACGATGGAAATAACTTCACTTCATGTCCTGAGAACACAAGCTGCCATGTGAGGTGAATATATATCACCAATATAAAAAAATGGAAAGTGAATTTAAACTGGAATGTATTAGGAAGCGAGTACAAAGGGAAGGCATGCTTCAGTGGCAACATTTTTAAAGACATGTTGTTTAGAATCATAAATCTCATCATCAGTGATTTATAAGTCATATTTTATTTTAAAAAGGACAAGTGGTGTTTCAGGGAGTTTTTGCCAATTGAGGTTTCCTCTTGCAAACAAAAAATGGACAAAATCATTATATTGAGGTACAACATGTTCCTGTGACTGCAAATGTTGCAATGCTTTATAAAATACAATCCGGGATGAAACTTTTGATGTAGAAATGACTCTACGGATTTATTTATTTGTAACATAACATCCTTAGTTTCACAGTTTTCTGTCAAAGCCATTAGGTTGTGTAACGCTTTGCCTAAAAAGTCTGGTGCGAGTCAAACATTGTCTGTGCAGCATAAAAAAGACAAATATCAAATAATTAAATCCCTCTTGACGGGGAGTTAAAAGTACACGTCAAGTCAAATGAAGTCAACTCTGTGCTCTTTACCCATTGATCAAAAACAGGAGAGTTTGACACAACTCCTGTGACCGTGCCAGAAACACTTGGCATCATCTAATTCTCTTTGCATAAATCTTACAATCATTTATCTCGACACAACACAACAAAATGCTAATGGTAACATTTTAGGGAGGGGAGTCGGATGAGAAAAAAAATGCTCATCCTTCACTGCGGGTGATTTATTACCCAGTACAGCAGGGTCATACATTAATTTCGCTCTTTATATAAAAGGCCTGTTATTTCTGCATGCATAAATAAACCACTCCAGACGCACAGGCGCTCATAAACACATGTGTAAAAGGGCGCATGCACAGAGATGCATATTTGCAACCCCACACTCGGCTTGTGTTGGGGAAAATGTCACAGTGTCGAGAGGATGTTTATCTGGCGGGGACAGATTTGATGGCTTGACGGGGGCCGATGCAGCGCCCTTTCTTCCATGATGCAATGTAGGATGTGTGCTCCCTTTGACTGACACGGGACTATGGGAGATGCCAGCATAGAGCGCCGCACTCAAGCAGACGCACATCGGATCTGACACCGCCAAACCAGCAGCGTGACAGGCATGTGACAGCCCAGAGCTGCTCCTAAATGACTTCTTAGGCTCCATTACCCTGCCAAAACACCGGACACGCCACCTCCCATTTCCCATTTCCCCTTCATGGTCACAGAGCCCTTTACTATTCACAAATGGAGCACTGATTGCACCCTACCTCTGCCCCAGTATAGATTAATCACACATAGATGCAAGCCGTTGGGTGCAAATCAAAGAGCGGGGCACCGAGTGCCAGTAGCGGGACAGCAACAGTGGTGATTATCCTGAAGGAAGCATCCGTTGTTAGTATTTACTCTGCCACTCCACCTTCTGATGTTTTGACACCAGCGGCCTCTAGAAAGTGAGAACATTTGTCAAGAAGTGCTCAGACTGGCGCTGTGCTGAAGGTGACCAAAGATGAATGCATCGTTTAGCGAGTGTGAATTAGTGCATGCAGAAGAATGAGGAACAGAGACGGATAAAAGTTAGTGGGAAACACAACAGAAAAATAAACTTCACCTTTTAACTTGGTAGATTAAGAGCAGTGCCAAAAAGTTGAAATAGTAGCAGTATAATTCTATATAACTTAAGTATATGATGTGGGGAAATGTGTTCCCCCCATCAGAATAAAATAGTACAATATACTATTTCTGCAAAGATAAACTGAACTTATTCAATTTAGATAACGTACATGTTTTATCATATCCATAATACAAAAAGAATATTCAGGGCAAAAAAACTCCTTTTTACCATTCTAACACATTATGATTTCTTTTTGACATTTGAATTTTTGATATATTTTTGTTTTATTACGATGCTTTCACTTGAGTCACGTGCCATTGTTTGTTGTATCTGAAATTAACACAATGCAACCACCAAACGCTACACTGCACCTTTAAAAGAAAGGGGTTTGTGGATGGTCATCTTATTAACAACGTATAAAAGAGAACTGTTTGAAGGTAACTTTTATATTTGCAATATAGAAAATGGGACACATAACCTTAAAGTAACAGTGAGTGCCTTTTAAAGTGTTGCAGAGAGGTATCAATAAAAATGAAAGAACTTAGATCTTTTATCTCGACATAAAATATATCAAATATATGACCGTCACGCACTGGGCCTTTGATGTCAAAATAAAAAAAGAATCTGTCATATTATATGGTCTTAAGAGTTTACGATCTAACGTACCGCTCTCTCACTACATTCTATATCACAAGAGGCTTTGATGTCTTGCCAATTTGCTGAGCTGAACATCCACATTAGCCGAACGTAATGAGGATCGTGAGGTGTACGTTAAATCGTGATGCCTGTTAGTCTGTTTATCTGACAGACAGAGTGCTTGTCATCATTTAGCCAGTTTAGCTCAGTCGAGTGTGGTGACATTTCTGCATTTCCTCCTCTGGCTCCTCTGCATGCTGGTAATTGCGGTCTTATATAAAAAGCCACATCACATTTAGAGGAGGGCCTAGAACAAGTAAACACAAATATAAATGCTGCCATGAGATTCAAAAAAACACATGAATCATTTATGGGTACAAAATATAAGCAGGCACATGTTAGGGGCAGGGAGGATCTTTAGATTCAGGGGGTTGTTGACAGAACAGACCCCTTCTCTCTCCATTAGAGGATGAAGTTTGATAACTAGCCAGGGAGTTGAACTGATTGGGGTGGGCTGCAAACAGAGAGTTGTCATAGCAGTAATTTTCTCAATAGTTTTTGAGGAGATTCTTTGTCCGTTGTAAGAAAGCTCCCGGGCGCATGAATTGCGAATGGAAATGAGATTTCACTGTATCCTGTCCGACTCGACACTGCGTGAGTCTCAATAAACACTAAGGCTCTCCTCATTTCATGCTTCCCAATGTGGAGCGGCAGACAGCAACGCCACAGCAAGCAATCACAAATTCAAATGAAAAGGGAACAAGGGGAGAGGGAGGAATTTCTGTCTTTTCTCAGCCTTGTTTAATTTGCCGCCTCCTGGGCAATTGAAACGTGCCTCTGCTGCGCTGTTGTCTGAAGTTGTGTGTGGATATCTTGCATGTATTCAAGACTCGGGAGGAGAAGAGGCCAGAAGCTGCAGAGCCAAATAAAGAAGACAAATTGAATAAACTTGGATTTTTTTTACCTAGCGCGCGCGCTGTGGTGAAGTCAGAAGAGAGCCACACTCCTCAACCCAGAGCATTGTGTGTTAATGCCTGGAGCTCTCCAGCCGTGCAGCCTCCACCCTAGGGGACGCAGCCCGATAACACAAACCAACTCCTATCCCGCACTCCCAATGGACTCCCAAACAAAAGACAAGGTTTTATCTGCCTTTATCTCATTAAACACTCTATAACTTGCCTAATTGTTTACGAAGGGATTTGGAGGAATAGCCCAACAAAGGTTTATCAATAGAGTGGGGCTCACAGTGTATTTAAATTCAAACATGTTGGAATGCATGTACAATTCGCTGCAGTCAAGACCTAAGACAGGGTTTTCAATTAGGATGTGTTTGCGGGATCTGGTTTATTAGATATGGAAATAGATTAAGAAACAAAGGCAGGATTTAAATTCTTCATTTCCATCCATCACACTAACCCACTCTTGTCCCCAAGGCATAACACAGTCAATGGCACTTATAGGACTGTGGATGGCGCACTTATGTCCTCTGCTGATACACTGCCATAGACTTCAGAGTTAAATCACTCAGTGTGGATGTATGTGTGGACGCACTTGTTTTGTTTAGGGTCTAAAATTTAAATGAAATTTTTATTATTGAATTCAGTAAAGGGAAACATACTGAACCAAACTGAGCCCAACTGAGCAGCTGAAAGACAAGTGTAATAATGTATCTTTTTGAACATACGAAATGAGAAAGTAAGAAATCCCAATAACCAATATATCAACCAATAACTTTTCCATAATTTTCTCTGTTTTTATTTGTATTTTTTTAAACAAACAGCTGCTTTTGATTCCTTAAATATCAATTAAAAACTTGTAACAAGAATATTTTAATATTTTCAAATACTATTATTGTCAGAAATTGTTGTATGGGGCCAGCAACGTATAAACAATTCTAACATAACTTCACAAGCCACTTATATTTTTTACAAGCTAAATAATAAAAAAAAAAAATATGCAAAGTCTATATAAATTAAGACATTTACTTTCACATGCCCCACAGTCCAACGATCTAGAGTCTGTAATGTAGTGATAAGCTTATTTATGTCATTTGTTTGTTATGCTTCTATTTTCACAATTCTAGCTTCATCCAGGTATTACATAAATTTGTAATAAAAAAATTATAGTATATTTTACAACGGCAGTTCCTTATCAAACGATTAGAGTAGATACTTTCATTGGAGTAGACACCAGTTTGTCTGGGTCTCCATGGTAACGCATAGGGGGAAGGGAATATGAAACTCTGAGCCAAGTGACTTTTTGTTGCTGTGGTGGGGGGCCTGCTGTTAACATTTATGTTAATATTGACAAACTTTTGGCTGATTATTCCCTCATGTGTACTATCTTATATGAACAGGTTAGCATTTATGAACTTAATTATTTTTCAAGTGAAGTCATTATCTGACCTATTAGTTCTCAGTACTTAGACAATTGCTCACACACAAACATGTTCTACTGATGACTATATAATCTATTTACATCTAATGTTGCTAATATCATATCTACACATTTCCCTTGTTTTATTTTGTATTATCTATCTTTTATACTATACACCAGATGCCACCAAAATCCACACACAGCACCTTTAACGGGGAGGCGGTACGATGGGGGAAAAAAAATACAGGACATCTGAAGCTAGCGAACACAAAACTGTAAAATACACGTGATTAGATTATAATAATGTTTCAAAAATATACGATGTTTTGGTTCAAATAAATTAATCAACAATGCAATTTATTGTTTGTAACCAATATTATCCATATCTAATGTGTACCTTTTCTTAACCAGGTTTTGTTTACTGCCACTGTCATGCCACACAATTTTAAAAACAGAATGTCAATTTTGCCACCATGTGCAATAACTTTCTGTGTCAGTTTAGGGGCAGGTTTGGGAATGGGGTTTGTGATTGCAAACAGTGTTAAATTTGCAAAACTTTAGACACATCTGGCCTGAGACACAGGGCTCTACGGTGTTTTGTAATTCAGACATGATATTTTCCCATTGAAGCGAGTTCATGTCATCCTCCCTCCCTGAGCTCCTCTTCTTCCTTTCCTTTTCTGCTTGTTAGATATTCAGCCAGCAGAACCCACCCCCCCGACTCAATGCTTTTCAATCTGCCCATCGTAACACTTGTGCTTTGATCTTCTCACCCAAGCCTACTCATTCCAGCCCTCCAGCATCTTTTGGCTCCATCCCTGTAACTCTACTCATGTTTAATACCGCCCATATCCATCTCCATCTCTCTTATCCCTCACTTATTCCTCCTCTCTTTGCTATCGTTCCATCTTCTGACCCTACTTTTTCTTTTTTCACCTGCTTTGACTGATTGGCTATGGCTCCCAAGGTACTTATTAGAGCAATGCTTTTAATTACAGTTTGCGAGTTGATCAATTGTTATGTTACAAGTCGGTCCCCGTTGCCCCGTTACCATAGTGATGGATCACCAATGGGAGGGATCGGCGGTGGTCATCTGTGACACTCAGATGCAGATTGTTTAAGCCCCAGGCAGGCTGAGCTCATCCATGATGTTGACAGTCTGGGCCATTTGCAAGAGTGAGGAAAATAAAAGTTTCATAAAAAAACTTAAACAGAGAGTTGTGGGAATCAGGCAAAGAGGCAAAAACTGTATTTGCAAAAAAGACCAAGCCATACTCACGCCGCAACAATCTCCTTCGCTGCATTCATATATTTCAGTTCATTTCAAACACCCTGATTTGCATTAATGAAAGATAATCTGGACGCCTTTGAAGTTTTACCTTGTCCCCTGGGAACAGTGGAGGATCTTACTTTCACACATCTGATATTTCTGCTCCGCATGCAAACTAGGAGCTCCTGCACCTGTATCTCTGGGCCCCTCTAATCCTGCTATAATCTGACCACCCCCAAAATTAGAATATACCCCTCCCTATTTTAGCACCAAACATTGCACACCAACCGAACTACTGCAAACAAGAATCCCTAACATGCCTACATTGCAAAAGATACTGTTCTGTACTGCTCTCGGATTCATTGCTGCCTCTGCACTAAAGCCAAGAGGCAGTAACTACATGCCTCACTACAATGACAATTTTATTACGTAACATAAAACCAATTAAAAAATGAGGGAAAAAAATGTAAATAAGAAACTAAAGAAGGGCAGTGTACCCCCATCTAAAACACAGTCCATAGTACACACATAGCTCTAACATGCGGCAGTATGATTATACTGGTTTAAAGGCACCTACCTGGTGGGCAGAGTGATCTTTGGCAGAACAGAGAGCCTCATTTTTCTGGACAGAAACAAGGGTGTCCTGTTTTTTGTTATCTAAATGAACTATCCCGACTCAGTTCCCAGTATGCCACCCACCATTTCCTTCTTGATTGAATGAATGTATATACATGCAGACTCATGGTGAGAGATTCACAAAAAAATAAGCGGGAAGCTGTCCGCCCTGAGCTAAACTCTGCCAAAAAAAAACACAGGCTTTTGCAGAGTTCATTAACATGCAGGGAAAAGCCAACAAGTCTGATGCATAGAGCGGCTGAGACAATGTGACTTGAAGAGTCACTCAAAAGACTGGGCTGGAGGAAGATATAACAACACATCAAAGTAGCAGCCAGACCTGATCCTCTCCTCAATTGAGACGCGTCAAGAAACTGCCACAGGTAACTAGCATCCGCATTTCAGAGACGGCTCTAATTTGACAGAGCTCAAGCTATCTTTTTGTGCTCAGCCAACTCATTTGAATGCCCTTCCAAAAGCGTACAAAGGCAGAGAGGGGAGGTGCCCCTCTTTCCACCTCTGCTAACTTAACTACATGCAGTGCTGTAGTCTGTGTAATCTCATTACCTGCCTTGTTGTCTAACCAAGGCGATACTGCTGTGATGGGTTGGCATTACTCTGATTAAAGCCGGCAGGGAAAGGGTAGAGCGAGATATATGTTGAGAGGTAACAAAATGTGCATGCATAGGGGTGCAAGAATGACATAAGCACTTATTGGTATTAAAGGGTAAACTTTCAAAGACATCCATCTCACCAAGAGCAGAGCAAACTTTCCCGTCAAAGTTACGCTGCTGCTTGACTTTGATGTGCGAATGACAAATGATCAACAGGAAAAATTACTCTGATGTATATTTTTTTTCACAGAGGCAAAAAAATGCCCATTGGCTTGAACCCGAGGTCATTAAGAAGCAAATAAATAAACAGAGAAAGTTTGCATATTGGAAAACTGTCAACTTGGGGCCAGCATCTGCTCACTTGCCGCTTGATGGAGAGCCTTCTTTCCTGGGCAGGCGCTCGGACTTGGGGGCCAATGAATCAGCACAAGTGGACACATTGGCAGTTGTCATGTAATGATATTGCCTGAGTGTCAGCTGCAGTCGAAACATGTCTCCCAGAAACAGATGCAAAGATACAGTATATAGTGTTAGCTTTCACTCATGCACTTTTATTCTTAAGAGGGAATTGGGCATATTGTGCTATACTTACAAATAAAAAATACATAAATACAAACTACGAAAAAAAGTTTTTCCTCTTTTACAAAGATGTTATGACAAATATAATCCAAAATGTTATCCTCCATAGCATTTTGTTCATTTTGATGAAAGGCACAGACTGGAGACTGAATAAATGTCAGTGTACTTCAGTGGAATACAAAATAAAGAGGGATTTTAGGCTCAACATACCTTTCAGCATTTAAATTTATGTGCCAGACAATTTATATCTGACTAGACATTAAACTGACTGCATGTTTGTAGAATTTTATAAAATTTTGACAGCTAAAGGTGATCTCAATTGCATATAGCTCCTGTCCTTACCGATATAATTACAAGTCATCAATAAGTTCCTTCAAACAGCATGATTTTGTTTGACAAAGCACAGAATATAGGTTTGCCTTCAAAACGATTTGCAAACCTAGACGCATAGAGTGCATAGAGCATTGAAGGAAACTCTCCCTCCTGTTCTGCCTGCTCTTGAGTTGTAGTGATAAGCATTTTCTGACATGCATCACATTCAATAATATGCCACTGCTTTGACTGGATGCATTATAAATGAGTACATAGAAATGCACATGCGCAGAACTGTTCTTTCTTTTTTCTGTCACAGGATTGTGTCTAAAATAGTATCAGAAATCTGAAGCCTCTGAAACCTCACAATAATAGTTCATAGGATCTCACAATGTTGTCGTACAATAGATGGAAAAGGCTTAAGAGGATTTAATATGTTGTATGTTTTAATGCGTCTGAAAAAAAATGTAATGATGCAACACCCATACACTTCCAAAACCTACAAAACATTTAAATCTGATTAATTAAATGTGAAATTAAAAAGTTTATTGTACACACCATGTAAACAACGAATTAACAAAGGTGTTTTAGCAATCAACACAGCTTTGATGGAGTGCAGTGAATCTCAAATGAGTACGATGTGAGTAAAGAGCTTAATTCTTTGAAAAAGTGAGCACAGGGATGTATGGCCTCGCTATCTATCACATGTGTGCATCTCGGAGCGTTGTGTGTTGGTATAATCTGCAGACAGTCTGTGTGACTGGGAGACATAGACAGAGTGAGTTCATGGAAATATGTTAACCTACGGTACGAGTGCATGCACACATACACACTTGTGTATTTGACTCCGCACCAATATATCACTGTGCTCAAACACCAAATGAGGCAATCGCTCAAAATTATTTGCATATAAACTAATGAAATATTGCTGGGTGAAACTCAATTGAATGTTAATTACAAAGGTAATGCACTATTTGCTGATTAATGGATCGTTTCTTTTTGGGCAGGAGATGGTGCAGGAAAGTGGGGGGCTTAACATTCCAGTGAACAGAGGTAAGCAACTGTACCTGCACTGTTCATAAAAGTGGGGGTTGACGTACAGCAGTGTTTTTGTGTTTCCTCTTCTTTTATTTCTTTGTTTAGTGTTACTTTTTGGTGTATTGACTCATTGACTCATTGACCACCACTGACCTGCTTTAAAACCAGTTTTCTTTTTAGTTATTGTCAAGCCCTTTTTCTGTTTAAAGACCTCAACTGTCCTCAACTCGATCCGATGAGTACTCTCTACACCTTCTTTTCTATCGACAATTTCATGAGAGTTCAGAGACATGTGAATGAAAAGCTAACATGGCTAATACCAGATGCAGAAGTTTAAATGAACCAACTTCACCTCATGCTTCAGGCTACTGCTGTTGAGCGCTGCGGCCAATGATGCCCCAAGAGACACTACACAGTAACTTGCGGTTTTTTAATTAAAGTCTTTGCAAGTGCAACTTTCCAACTTTGCTGAAATTCCCCAAGATGAATTAGGTATTTTCTTTTCTTGAGGAGATACTACACAATGGGGAGTAAAAGCCCGGGTGATATTAATAGGAAACAGTGGTCAAAGTTTGAGTGGACATGGTCACACATCACAGGATCAGGTTTCACTCAGGCAGGAGGAATGAAAATACATTTTTCATTTATAGATCATTAATTATGAATCCACCAAAAGCAGCAGGGGGAGGAGGGCTGAGGTGTGAAGTGTTTGAGTCAGGGCTTTTTTTTTTAAGATGCATGTTACATATTTCATCGGGCTGCCTGACCTCAGAGTTTGTAACAAGCTCCTTGTGATTCCAAGAAGCTGAATAAGTCCGAACAAAGAACATAATAACATAAATAAAATATGGACTTTGTTCAGCTCTAAAAAGTGAAACCACTGACATAAGAATAACCCATTTTTGGAAAGATGACAGCATGGTGTTTGTTCCTGTTCAACCATAAGTAAACTAGCCCATAAACATTTTTTTTCCCCATTCTTAACCATAGAAAATTATAACGTTTCTAGGCAAATTCCCAAGACGTGCATAATTTATTTCTCACAACATTCAAAAGTGAGCGTTAACAAACCGATGGTAGGTCAAGGTTTTTGCCAATTTCTTTCAAAGACCAATTCCCTGTTGCAGTTGCTTCACCAAGCTCTAACTTTGTAAGGTTTACAAAAGGTACTTGGCCGCTGCATGAGAAATGAGCAGTTTGTCTGTCTTATTCGGAATAACAGATTATACATAATGCATGCAGCCATGGCTGTGCTGCAGGAATGACTGAGAGATTGATAGATAGATTGATTGATGATGACAGTTATGACTAATTCATTAAAAGCCAAAGCTGGCCGCGCATGTCACTCATTTGACTCGTGGAAGAAGTCCACTGGCAAGAGCCGGCATCGCTGCAGTGTGTGTGTGTTTGTGTGTAGTCAAGTGGAACATGGGCTAGAGCTTTGGTGGGGGAACTTATATTATTATTATACTGGTCACCACAGGAACACTTCTGACAGGATATTAGACATGCACACGAGTGGATCCCAGATTTAATGGTAATTATGTAGCAAAAGATTAAATATATACAGCCACAGTCCCAATGAAAGGTTTCAAAATGTGAATTCCCTAAGTTGGAGTTAGCACAACTGTACACAACTGTAATACAAAACAAGAAAAAGCCGCAACACAAAACTTTGATAAGTCAGCCTTCTTTTGCATATAACATATAAATAACATATAGATCAATGCTAACTTACTGACACAACCAAAACACAATGGATACATTTATAAAAGTGAAAATTGAGTAAAAAAAAAAATTTCTAGGGATAATTCAGTGATATTTTTACAAAGTGTGGTATGAAAGCACTGCTTCATGTTCTGACTATATGACTTTGACAGATTTGTTTATGGTTGGTTAATTGATGCAAGAGTAGATAGGCACAGTTAATATGGTTTGTTCATACAGATCATAGAGTTGTTCTTTCAAAAAATCACATCTGATCAGGTAGTTTTGTTGTCAACTGAGAAAAGTTTATCAGAATAACTCTTTGACAATCCATACCTGTACTACAACCACAGTGCTAAAACATACTAGGGTGGAAAAAAAGTTTTCAGACACCCCCAAATATTGCATTAACAATCACTCTTCAAGACTTTGAGACTACTAAAGATTACTCAAGACTACTAACTTGCGATAGTTTATTTTTTGTAAAATTTTTAACACATTGTTATTTGTTGACTTTGATACCGACAATGTTGAGAACTGTATTGAAACATTGACAAGAATTAATTTTTCTTTGTTTTTCTTCTCTACAAAAAGCAAACAAAAACAACATATTTGTTTGTGTCTTTCTAATGCAGCCACACCTTTAAAAATAAAAAAATAAAAAGATTTGTCCACAGATTTTTTTCAGCAACACATTGGCTTACTTTTATATTTGCCACTCACTGTTGTGTCTTTTTGACTACTGTTCTATGATTGTTTGTGTCACTGTGCCACTGTAGAATAAGGGACCTATATAAAGTTTTGTGTCACCTGTTAATGCAAAAAATACATGTTACCTAAAGCCATGTGCTACACCATTTCAATTGAGTTAGTAATTACAACAAATAAAGGCTAGTTTGACAGATGGGTGGAACTGGCTTGTTCTGATATAGTCCGATATTTTACAATGAGACAAGTGTTTTTCTGATGACTTATGATTTAACTCTTGTTCAAACATTTTGGATAAAGGAGGACTGCACGTTTTTGTTGTGAACATATTGCATCAGTCTCCCTATCATGTTTTATTCCTCTGTCCCTTTCCATGAAAAGCACAGCAGCACAATGTAAAGAGCAGCGTAAAACATTGTTGAATATTTGTCCAATTCCATAATTCATGTGTCAACAGGATCCTTTGGAGCAGAACAGATCAGAGGATTTTTTGAACAAATTATGCAATAAGAGCAAAGACGGTGCATAACAAGAGTAAAGGCGTGAAAAGCTAAAAGAAAGACGAAAAAACAAGTGAGATGGCAGAGAATGTCAAACACAAGCCAAAAAATTAGTTGTCAGAAAAATTCAGGAAAATCAAGAAAAAAAAAAAAAAACAGCAATTTGGACATAAGTAAAATAAATCCTTGAAACTCTCAACTAACCTTTTTTCTGCAAGGCATATACAAACATAATAAACACTGTTGTCCGTGTGTGCAGACCGCTAACTAGCTGAACTGTTTGCTAATAAATCAAAGTGTGTGTATGTCAGCTGGATGGTTAGACACTAAACATACACCCCATGAAAAAACAGTTGGCAGCTTCACACACAATTAGGGAGACCGCAACAGGATCCCTTAGGGTTATCAGCATCAACTGGCCCGTGTGTGCGGCAATTTGCAATTCTCTTTAAACACAAAACATCTGCGTGAATGTTTGGCCTGTTTTTTTATTCTGCATGTGTGCATACACTTGCATATTCGTATCTCGAGGTTTCTTCAAAAGAAAAGTGCACCCGAGAAGTGTGTACCATTAAGGGAGCAAAAGAACGGCTCTCAGCAGCCCTTAAAGCCTGCTTTACATGTCAAATGCTAACAATACAGTATGTATGCTCTTCCACATTCAAAGAGACCAGGGAGTATTTGGATAAATTGCCGACTGACAGGAGATGCTTTAGAATGAAGGCAGAATGAATAATGTACGAGGGATTTCTCACTTAATAAGTAAAACTCCTAAAATAATATACTACAGCTGAAGAAGAAGATGAATAGGACATTTAAAACAACTGTCCTTTTTTGTTATTTTGTGTATATATAAACTATTAATATGCAAACTCAGGTGAATCCGTGGTTTTATTCAGTCTTAACCTTCCTTTTATTTCATCTTTGTAAGATTGCTTTGTAAGCAATGTAACATAACTTTTAAGGTAGAAAAATACAAAACACAACCGAATATGCCACTTAGCCATTCTGTCAATGTGTTTTTATTCCCTTTTAGAGAATATTTATTGTTTAAATAAATTATTTTTGTACAGATAGTATTTTAGTTGTATAATTCTACTCAAACACATACGGTGGCAAAAAAAAGTATGTGAACCTTTTTGAAATTCATGGTTTTCTGAATAAACTTAAAATGTGATCTGATCATCCAAGTCAAGAGAATGGACAAACAATATGTCTAAGAATAATTACACAAAAGAATTCTGATAAATCATGTCTTTAATGAACACATAATGAACTCATTTAACATTCAAAATGGCAGTGGGAAAAGGCAGCAATAACCTCAACCAGGCGCTTCCTGTAGCTGTGGATCAGACCTGCACATCTTTGAGGAAGAATTTTAGCATTTTGACTGATCGCCCACTTTTTAGTGGAGCAGCAACAGTCCCAAAGCGTCTCCATTTGTAGATTGTTGCCTAACTGTAGGCTGGCAAATTTATAAAGTCTTTGAAATAACTTTGTAACCCTTTCCAGCTTGATTGTAGCGCCTAGACTCACAAAAGCGTGTTCTTCTTGTGCAGAGCAAACTCCAAAGGTTTGAGGTGTTTTTAATCAGTCAAAGTAGTTGTAGTCCACACCTCCAAATGTATTATCTTAACGAGAATCCAGGTGTGCTAAAACCTGACTCCAATTAACTCAAGGGTGCACATACTTTTTTCAGAAGCACTAGGAGGTTTTTTGGTTGACAAAAGACCAGTGTGTAATTATTTTTAGACACATTATGTTTGTCAATAGCCTTGACTTGCAGATGAAGATTAAATCACATTTTAAGACAAATTTATTCAGAAAACTATACAATTCCAAAAGGTTTACATACTTTTTCTTGCCCCTGTAACTATATTGAACCAGTCTGCTCTCACTGTGCTCACTTTGAAAGACCCTTCAGGTATTAACATGATTTATTACTCTTTCTGGTTTTGAAAAATCCTACAAGCTAATAATTTCTAAACACTATACATTTGTCATTAATAGGAGTGAGTGCTCAAAAACAACCTTATAGGAGTGTTGTTGATAAAAACTAACTCTTAACATGGCTTTGTAAATGACCAATTAGCTCTTTTTATGGTACTGTGTTTCAGCCACAAAATACATTTTCCTGTTGATCATTCTGTTGATGTAAACTTATAACTGAATTCAAGTTTACCACAGATAAAATCAACTTATTTATTTTATACAACTTTCTAAGAGGTCCCTAGCAGCAGGAGTTTAAAGTCCTGCCAACTGTCTGTTTGAAACTACAGTCTTCCCCATGTTGCATTGTACAGTGATGGACTTGTTTTACAGACACTGCTTTGTAACAGCAGAGATATCAGTGAATTCATGCCTGCAGCGCAAGTAGAGCAGAGTCTAACCGTCCCATCTGCTGAGCCTCTCCAGGTGAGCCCGGCTTTAAAAGCCTGGCTGGCTGTTGTCGGAGTCACTGGCTGCTGCGTTAGCATACCTCACAATCTCTCCAATAGTGAGCCTGCCGCTTCAAAGGCTTTCCTCAACATTTTCTGTCTCTGTCTCTCTTCTCTTTCCTTCACTCTACTACTCTGTACCTGCAACAGTGGCTTCCCCTCTGCCGTGTCAAATGAAAGAATGGTCTTTGAGATGTACTGCTGTATCACAAAAAGATGATATAGAACAAGACAACTGCAAGGATTATGTTACATAGACTAGGTTGAAAATGAATTACTGTCACATCAGTATGCGTGAATGCACGTGCATGCCTGCATTCCTGTGCATATATGACTTGCCTTACAGATGATGATTAGGTACAATGACATTTAGATTGTTAAATGCCACAGCCTAATGGGCAGAGTTAAGGACAGTTAATGATGTCTGGTATGAAGCTCTGCTGCCTTGGTATGAAGGCATTAGGGAGACAGAGGGAGTCGTTTCCTCGGCTGACACCAGCTGCAGTTTAGGAAAAAGGTCCAGTCACATAAAATGCTCTAATGTTTACCACCTACTGCTTCCCTTTTCTCACTGTACCTCCGTAATTCCTGAGTTTACTATGTTGTGACATTTTTAAAAAGCTCACTGCTTTTGCATCCTCCCATTTCCTCCTTTTCGGACTTCCCTCCCCCCGTCCAATCATTTCCTCCCCCAGTCATAGTCGGGCATAAATCACCTCCCTGCGATAGTTTTAATGGCTTTTTAATGAGCCTAATGTTTTCTGTTTTAATGAACTTCTTACGTCAGCTTTAATCATTTTAGCAGGATGAAAAATGATTGAGAAATGGCCTACATTAATTTAATTTACTGTTCAATCTGCACAGCCCCTCTTTACAATCCTGGGAAGGGCCAGGGCAAGTAGGAAGAGCATGGGGGGGGGAGAAAAAAGAGGATTGGAGGACAGTTCTATTGCAAAAAGCAAAGAATGACAACCCACAATGCACAATTTAAAAAAGGATTTATTTAAAAAGGAACTGCAAATGGACTGGGTGGGTAAGAGCTGTAATTTATGAGGCCATGCTATAGGCTTGTTGTTCAGCCTTATCTCCAATTAGGCTGTATTGTTGAGGCCTGCCAATGCTGGTTTCTACCACTCTCTGAGACCAGCAGATTTACATAACCATTAACACAGCAGGCCCTAAATAAATGAGCACAATATTCAGCATCTGTTGCCCCTGTCTCAGTTTTCTATCTAGCTTTTGTTCTTTCTCGCTCGTACATTTATTTTTTTTACTTAGTGCATCAGTCTTTCTCATGTGTGACACTTAGAGCTGTCATTTTGCCAACTTCAAATTACCACAGTCATAAAGCAGCTGGTGTAACCTCCACATCTAGGAACGGAATGCCATCATTTCCTGTAGGCGCTTTGTATACAACGTTGTAACCCAAGGACACTTTACCTTGCCAGCACGTTGTGAGAGTCAGACCTTCATTTTACTGTGTTTCATTGTAAAAAAGCTGCAAATATGCCAAGGCTGGCTGCCAAGACGGCTTTGCACTACCTGAGCTAAGTTGTCCTTTATGGTTTGTATGTGCGAACAAGCTTATGGCGTGTCTGTCCTCAAGCCTGGAAGCATTACCATGCCCCGCTGATTGTATGAAAAATCACATCTGTGGCTGGTTACTAATACGTGATGATGTGTCTAATGATGCGGCACAGGATTTGTGTGAAGGTGGACACAGATCTTGGAAGGAATAAAAACATTAACGCTGAAATGAAATGAAACGCACATATTATTCCATCTAAAACAGATGACTGTTGTCCCTGCAGCTTGAGCGCTTTGACTGTATGTGTTTGCTGGTGACAGATGTGGCTGTCTCTTGGCAGACGGACATGTTGACCTCAGATCCATCTGACTGATAGATGAGATGGTGAGTGGAGTCTGCCCTGCCCTGCCTATCAGGATATAGACTGACTGATATGTCTTCTTGTCTGTTTAAGAGACTCTACATGCAGATGCTCCACAGTTGGCTGCCTTCACACCATTTCTGTATTTGTATCCACCTGTCTCAGCCTGACAATCACTGGACCTGTTTTTCATTCTCTGTTAATGGCCAGCCTTCAATCTTCTTGCCCATCAGTCAAACACTTTGGCTTATATATTTTTTCACCAATTTTGAAAACTTTTTTTCCCCCCTCCTTAAGTTAAATCTCAATTGAAAACCTGACAGGGAATATATTTGCTGTCTCCTAACATTGTCCCAAAACTGACCACAATTTCTCAAGTTGTCAAAGCTTTTGACAAGGATGCTTCTTGACAATCCATTCTCATTCCCAAGGTGTAATACATGTGGTGCCATCTCATCCGCTTACTGAATCATTTTGAGATATATACTGTAGATGATAGTGTGCTGTTTGAGGCATTTAAAGACATAGTATGCAGGATTTCCATTGGCTATTTTGTGAACAAACCTCTTCCTGGTGCCCTATAAACTTTATTAATGCTCATAAGTAACAAAAAGTCACATTGTGACTTTTGAATGAACTCTAACCACCTGTCACAAGGCATTGTTGCAATTTTATTTCTTCTATGAGCTGTTGTTGGCTCAGAGATACACAATCACAAATGGCCTATAAAAAATGTGTTGTTTATCATCTAATATATTAAAAACATACCTTTTGCTTAACTTGACGAAGATTAATCAACCACAAGGCACTTAACGGCTGAACAAAACTATTTTCAAAGTGGTCACAGTTCTAGGTTTATGATCCCATGATCTCCAAAACTTTATCCTGCCAAATGGAAAAAAGCTGATTCAGTGCACACACAAATGATGTAGATAACAGTGGAACTATGGAAAATTTGATTCAACATGAGGCGTACACGTAAAAAGTGTAGTTGACAATGTATTGGGGAAAAAAAAAAAAAAAGATTGTCTTTAAATAATGTTGTATCCCAACCAGACACAGATTAAGCATCTCTAAAACTGAATGATGTGACAAACAGGTGTTGTTGTGATAGACTATATTTTTCTGTAGATAAAAGATATGCATTGCTTTGTATTCTGTTTGGTTTGCTTTAAAACAGATTGTTGCAAATCCATTGTGAATACCTTTCAGTTTGAATACATGGCATAATATGTTTTGAAGCAACTATAGTGTAGTGTTCAGATAGGATTTCATGAGTAATTTGCTGTACAACAGGTGGCCAGTGATAAAAGCAGGCAGTCAAAATCACCACCTTTCCACCTGAAAATGATCCTCTAAAATTCTGGGCAGAGAAGTTGCACACATTAGTGTACCCTAACTAACCAAGGGCATATACAATATCATCATAAACACAGACACACATTTGAAAACTGGGCTGAACTAATTTAACCAGGTCATCAGACAAAACATGGGACACATGACCAAAGGCAGCAGTGACAGAGGCTTAGCTAGTCCTTAAAAAGGTCCTTAGCACATTAAAGGTTCATTGTGTAAAATGTTGTATTTACTGATTGGGCAAAATCAAACACATTGTCGTTTGCGATAGTAAATAAATGCATCAAAATTGCACTATTTGCATTTGTCTATGTTTGACAAATATGAATGAAGCTCCATAGAAGATAGTTCAGAGCAGACAAAATAAGCACTGCTGCAGGAGAAACACATTTTTCTTGCGGCATTTAAATTTAGTTTGTTCAATCCGCACTTTTGCTAAAAGGTTCTACCAAAATGACCAAAAAATACTATTAAAGCTTACAAATAATTAAGAAATATATACTTGGGCAGATCTTTATTTATACATTTGACATAAACGCTTTATAACAACATTGTATAGACCAGCAATAAGGTAACTAAAATGATATTAGTTTATATAACATATTATAAGCTAATATTCCGCTAACATGGGTCTTGGTGGGCATTTAGATTAAAATAAAACATGTCATTTTTATATTGTAGTGAACGTTTGCTGATAAAGGTTATGTCGAAGTGGTTAAAATTGCTCTAGTGAGAATTTAGCAATTTGATATATACCCTTAAAATAAAGTTGGGGCACAAAAAAAAAGATAAAAATGTGTTAGTTGTGCCTACAATCCAAACAACAATCTTAACTTGTGTTTGAGAAAATAGAGAAGAGTTTGTGTTGGCCGTGAATGAAATCTACAGATGGCCAGAGTGACGGCAGTGTTGAGCAGTGTGGACAGAGAACTGCTGACCATGATACTGGAGAACTACATTGGGAGCCCAGACGGGTTACCTCAAAGCTAACAAGAGCGGTTTCCATCATTTTGAAAGCTTTGCAGTCTGTAGACCCGCTAAGTTAATTTATTCAGTTCAGTCAAACCTGTGTCAGTTACAACTTCTAAGCACATAAAGCAACATTGTCAACCCAAATAACATTTACCGTATAATCCTTGCATAACTTTGAGTAATGCTACTGATTTGTAACTTACAATTCACACAGAACTTTCTGAAACTTTCCGTGCCCTTGAACTTGTCAGTCACTTTCTGTGCGTTTGTCGTTTGCTCTCACGTTACACTTTCAAACCTGTGCATGTCTTCGCACACCCTCTGAGCAGACCCATCACCCAATCTCCAGACCTTCAAACTGACTCATTATGTAACCAGTTCACATAGGCAGGTAGAGCAGACATGTCGCAGTCAATCTACTCCCTCTAGACTTTAACAAGCTAAAGTGGATAGACAGACCATTTCGTGGACCAACCCCTCACCCCTGAACCAAAAAAAAAACTTCAGTGTCTGTGTGTGTACTGTACGTGCAAACACGTCTCCCCACCTCGGGACACTTACATAAGCCTGTCAGGGTGAGACAAGTGATGAGATGGTGGGAAGGCCGGGATGTAAGGTGCAAGACTGAGAGACAGACAGTGCATGCATATGTCTGTTGGTCTGGATCTGTGGGTAGGTGGGTTGCTGGAGGGTAATTAAATGTATTTTTGTCAGCTAACCAGGTCCGACTCCCTTATCAGACATGAGAAACCACAGAGGTAGAAAGAAAACCAGATGGGTCATGGCCAGCAGGGGTGTTTGTGTGTGAGAATTTATGTGCAAGGTGGGTGGCTGTGTGAGAATGAGACAGCTCTAATTCCCAGACACCACCCCTCAGGAGCCCGAGGTGGAATTGAACATCGTCTGGAAGGGACGACTTTGACAACTCTCCTAAATAAAGTCCGTAATGTTTTCACACACACTGGACTCACACAGTTGATCTAATCTTTACCAGGACGTACATTACATGGGCCAAAAACTGTATCCAAGTAGCCCAGCTGGCCATCTTAATTCTTCTTTCTGTTATATACAAAGAATTTCCAGGGGAGGGGATACACTGCTTCTGGACTTATTTGGACAAATGATTTTGACATACAACTGCATAAAGCTCCCCCTATCTTTGATAAAAGATCAAAATTGGTTGACAGGATTTCCACAGCTGTGAAAGGGAAGGGATAGATGACCCATTTTATTTTGCAAAGCAAATATATTTGAACCCATTTCATTAAACTTATCAACAATTACAACAAAACATCTGACAGCTATGAACACAAAGAATTGTGTCATGATAAAGTCTGTGTGATTGAAGTTTATCATCGTTTTCCACACAGCTGAGTCAGCACAATGTTACAGTATATGTAGACAATGCATCACTCTCATGACGAGCTTCAGGGCTCTGCATTCATCCTCATCTGTGAGTAAACTTCAAGGTCTGTAATTCACTTTTGTCCTTGGGTTTTGTTTTGAAACAGAGTGTGGCTATTAGATACAAAAGGGAAATAAGTCATGCAGGGGCCGAGAATGTATTTTCCGGACAGACATGTTATCTCAGGAACACATATCATGGGAAATTGCTGGAGCATGGGTAATTTCCATGAATCAAAGCTTAAGTTCAGAACAACATTCATTCACTCTATAGGCGGGGGACTCTGTGACACTTATGCTTTCAGGTTTACAGTAAGGGTAAGTAGATCAATATATCACTACCCGAGAAAGGCTAATGCATTTTAATTGCATATTTGAAGTGAATGAAAATGCAAATATATACAGCCTGTACGCTTTTGCATTTTGAGAATATAGCATCTCAGTAACAATAAGTGGTTTCAATATATGCAATATTTTCAGTTTTGAAATATTATTATTGGACTGGTTCAAAAATATGGAGGTCAGTCTTTTTTGTTTTCTTTGGGGGAAAGAAGAGGAATTCTCTGTGAGGGCAATCTCAAAAGCCAATAAATTGTAATTAAGAGTTCTGTAGTTATGCTGGGTCAACACTTAAGAAATAAACAATATAAGAAAAAGTACAAGTGTTATTAAATTATGTTTTGCAACAGGACCCCAGGACCCCTTAACCGGGATTGAAAATGTTAAATTTAGCAGCAAACATATGCTATTACCCAGGGAAACTTACTTGTATTACTTTAAATCTGATTTATGCACTGATGATTATTTACCGAGCTCAGATCAAAACACACCCACACAAATGTGCCTGGCTCAACTCTGTGCGAGACCAAATTTGTTTAAGCACCCTGATGTTAATGCCAGACCGAAGTCTCACAGTGGCAGGACCAATGCCATCGCTAATGCTTGTTCTTAGCGAAAATTAATTACAAAATGTTCTGGAAATGATAATGTTTTGCCAAGTGCTCTTGATAGTGACTCTGTCCCGAATATGATGCTGATCTAAGCTCTGAAAAGATGATAATTTACGTGGCAACTAATGACATTTTAGTCACTCAGTTGCCTTTGAAGTTTGTTGGAACTCTGTTTTAGCAATGATCATTAGTATAAACTCCAAAACTGTATCTTCCCATAACAAAATAAACAAATTCTACTGAGTTGACCACCTTTTCCTTCTCTGATGAGGGTTTAGCTGAGTTTAATGTCAATAGTTATATCTACTTATACTTTCTTTATTAGATGTTGTAAAATCAAACACAATAGTTCATCTTCTCTAACGCAACTATATTTTTGTCACATGTCACAAGTCCTTGTTCCGGAGAGGGGAAACTTACATTGGAGGGTCTGTGTCAATGAGATATACTTGAGAAGGACAGAGTCATGCCTAAGTACCATGAAAATGATTAGGATATAAATATTTATATACAATATGTTTGTGGTTTAAAAGTTACACAGTGTTCTTTAAAATAGTGGACAGTCACAGTCATTATGCCCAGTTCTTTAGACTCCGGTAGAGTTCCTTTTGTATTTTCTACAGTTGGGTCGATACAATACTTTTTCAGCCAGTGCCAATAGCCGATATTTATCTTGCTGTTGTGGCTAATAGCCGATATTGGCCAATGTTGATAACGCCATTTAAAATATTGATAGTCATTGCATTACTGAATAAAAATATGAATGTTATTTATATAGATTTTATATAGAAATTTTTAACTTCCATTAAACTTCCAATTTTATTATTCTACAATTATTTCCAATTATCGGTGGCATTATGCAGTTGCAGAGTGGTTAGCGCTCCTGCCTCACAGCAAGAAGGTTGTGAGTTCAAACACCAGCTTCCTCTCACCGCCCAAGGTTAGGTTGATCGACAAAATGTTCCTAGTGCATGAATGTTAGAGTGAATGGTTGTCTGTCAGTGTCTATGTCTAAATGTCAGTCCTGCAACTAACTGGCCATTGTCCAGGGTGTACCTTGCCTTAGGCCCAAGGTTGCTGGGTTAGGCTCCAGTCACCCCTAACGGGACTAAGCAGAAGGAAAATAAATGAATAAATTATTTTCATCAAGATTGTTGTAGCCTATAGGGCTCCCTTTAGCAGTGCTTGCTTCTCGTGTTAGGAATCGCCGCCTGTTAACGCTAGCACTAGTTTGTTGTTGGTATCAGATGAAAACCTCTGGGAAGGACTTGATGCGGAATCCTCCTTTGCATATTTTCGGAATTGCTTGTGTTGCATATTGCAATCTGACGGTCTTCTTTTGACACAGAAAAATATATGTCCGATCGTCAGACAAGGCGACGGCTCCAGCGTTGAACTTACTTTGCTCTGCATTGGCAAAGTGCACTAAATTTAGCACATGGCATGATGATGAGTTATTTTGTTTTCATTCAAAACTTTATAAGCTTTTGTATTTTCTATTTCAATAGTATAGGAGATATTACAGAAACCTTAGCTAATGTGGATAAATCTGTGCATTTGACAAATTTTTCTTACCTCCATTCAATTAATAATTTCTTGTTGTCTTTCTGGACGGTGGATAGTTTCTTGTGCACCACAGATGGACCCACTATGGGGTTCTGATGATTCATATTAATGGACCTGACCCCAATCCCTCCTTTCCTTTTTCTTTCTCCAATCTATCTCCCTTTCCGTCCCCCTGAAACTCACTTTCTCTCTCTTGTCTTCAAACACCCAGGAGACAGATGGACCGACACTTAACTTCACACCATTTAGCTTTTCAAGGCTGCTAAAATAGTGTGTGTGAAGAGTTCGGAAACAAAGGCTGTGTGTAGTTATGTCCCTGTCTCTATGTGCTGTGTGTGCATGTATTCTTTTGTGTTTGGGAGCACATGAAGGCATCAGGTGAGGTTGGCAGACAGGGAAATGTGGGGAGTGAATGAAGGACTTAGTGCTCTACACGACTGACTGGTCAAATCTATGATGCTACCTTGAGCTTCTTTGGCTCTAGTCCTGCTCCTCCAGTAATGGAGACTAAGGGGCTGCTCTGTACCAAGCCAAATAACTGTGCGGTCCCTTGCTGCTTGGCAACAGCAGAGAGAAAGGAGGGTATTAAAGTAATTGTATAAAAATGGTTTTAAAATGGGAATATTGGCAAACATTTGAATGATCAGTCTTGGCACTAAAAGATGTGCTTTAAATTAGATAGAATTGGCTGAAATCTGTAGTAATTTCTAACCAAGCACATGTTTCAGATCAATCAACTTGTGCATTTAAAGGTTCTTAAAATCTAAAGAGAAAGAAACTTAATTAAGTTAGATTAAGGAAAAAAAGCTACTATTCAAGTATAAAAATCTGATCCAAATTTCTAACGCCCAAAGAACAAAGTCTGGTAAAAGATCACTAATGAAATCTTAATATGTCATTACTAAAACAGAAGCTTTAGTGCAGACAACAGCTTTTACCAGTGAGTGGATGGTCAGAGGCTTCTTTAATATTATTTATCTATAAAATCTCATTACAGATATTAGAAAATATTATCATCCTCTGAAAGAAATGCGCAAAATTGCACGTTGGACTTTTTTAAAAAGTTAAATCAATCAGTAATTCAAAAATTCAGAGTGTTGTTGACTATGATCACAGATATTTGTTTCTCTAGTTCAATGTGAGCTCCGTAAATGATAATAGATATAGGGCAGGAAACTGAATCTCATAAGTTTTACAAGTTTTTGTTGAGAAACATGGCCTGGAATAAATTCAGTTCAATCACTGTTGAATAATTGTTAACAAAGGTCTGAAAAGAGAATGTTTTAATCTTTAAAATTCAAAGATGTTTCAAAGGCCTTCCTTTGAGGAACATACTGCGCTCAGTTTTGTCACATGTTGTGATACAGAGCTACACAACTCTAGCAGCAAGATAAAAGCAAAGGACAACAATGAGTAACTTCACAGACCAAAGGCAGGCTTTTGTTTAGTTGTGACAGGACGTCTCCTTCTGCATTGGGATGATACCCAGAACTTTGATATTATAGACTATGGTTGGCTCCCAAAAAAATAGATGATGAAATTTTGGAGCAATGGCTGAAGTGCAAAGCCACAAGGCCAGATTATAATTTTCCCAGTCGACTCTTGTTCTGACCCTTTTGTTTGGTCACAGGTTCTGGTTAGAAACAGACAAAGATGAAATGAGTTTTCTCCACTGAGTGATTGTCCTCACTGTTCATGACAGCATGAGAACGTGGAGAGGACCTAGGGGTCACTGCCACAATGCCTTCTCACTAATAGGAACAGGCACGGTGGATCAGGAAGCTGGTAAAGACACCTCATGGGACTGTAGATTTCGGAGGCGGACCCCGGGGCAGAACCAGGACATTGCTGGAGGGAATACAACTTCCAGCTGACTTTGTCGTATGTGTATGTAAGGGGGGGATCCCAGGGAGCAGCTGAAGGAGGTTGTTCTTTATCTACAATAATAAGGATAAGACACTATGGATCAATGGAGAATTTCCCTTCTACAAGTCAAACCACACAGATATTACAAGTGTAGTGGCATTTCAGGCCAATTTCCCGCCGATGTATAGGTGTAGGAAATGAAATAGCTTTATGAATGACTGGCCTGTACATGAGTGTGGCTCACTGATACTACACTTATCAGCTCTGTCCACCATTTGCTAGTGATTCCCTATCTAGACCAGGGCATCAAAATAACCAGCAAAAAGCATGTGTAGCTGGAACATACACTAAATGGAAAACACAGCCACACTCCAAAACCCAGTCACTGTTTGAGATATTTCAAGTCTGCCATAATCTTATTAAACATTTTACACATCCTAAATCAGCATCTACTCTCCATCCACACAACCCCATGCCATCTAAAAGGCATACTATACCAACACTTAGGCCATTTTTTTCACCTGAAGTCCACATCAAAAACTCAAACTGCAACATTGTCTGTTTGGAAACTTTGGGTTTAATTAAGCACTAAATGACTTTCCCTCACACTCTGTATACTCTGGGGGTGTGTATTGTGTACAAGGTGTTTAACTGGGATGCAAGTCCTGGCTGGAGAGTCTCTTGAGTGGCTCATTTTTACAATTTTACCAGAGAAAATTAAACAGATTGGTGTAGACTAGACTCACAACAGACCTGTTTGGAGTAAACAGCAACAGCAGCAACTTGTTTAACACTTGCGAAACTAGTAATTAAATTAGAAATTGGACGGCTGCATAGAAGGTTTATGTTGCAGCATAGCAAGAAAAAAATGTCCTATACAAAACATAAAATTAAATTTATTTTGATCAGATCAAAATCTCAATGCAAACTGATCTAGATCATGGTCCTGACCAAGACCTCTTTCTGCCATGTTTGGTGCAGTTTAATTAAAAGGGTATGTAGTTTGGTTAAAAATATGTTTTTCATTTACTTGTTTTTAAATTATATGATGAAAACATATTGAGCACCAATGAGAACTATTAAAGAATGTTTAAAACAATTTTAATGCATCAACAAAGGACACTAAAGGGCATTTTTAGCACTGGTAGAGTACGAGAAAGGCCAAATACTATTGACACCTTGGAAATGAGAACAGGCAAAAACCCATGATCCAACGTACAAACATGCACACCCAAAGCACTCGCAGCCAAACTTTTATTGAACAAGAATCCAATTACTTAACCCCGCTGCAGGATCCATAGCCTACTTGCTCTTCCACCTTGACAAGTCGGCGCTAATATCTGCTGACAGCCTATGTCCACCGTACATAGGAGTCTGATTAAATGAAACTGCGATGCCCATTTCTCCATCCCAGGGTCAATGAATACCAATGAGAGACATATCACAGTCCTTAGCATGCACACTGCAGGTGGATTTGTGAATGACAAAGAGACAGGGAAGTTCCACTTTTATGCCTTCCCGCTATTCTGAATTCTGAGTAGCTTTTGTGGATTTTCTACACTTTCCTCTCATCTTGCTCTGTTCATATGTCTGCCTGACATCTGGATCTTTATTGTTCCCAGTCCATAGATCACTTATTAAGCCAAGTAATGAGGAGGTCATGCATAATTTCATTTGCTCTAGCAGTACCTGGGGACATTTTCTTACTTCACTAAAATCTATGATGGTTTCCTTTTGAAGGGCCATAACTCTCCTTCAGTAGCAGGCACAGGGGTCACAGATGCTAAATGGGCCATTTATAGATTCCTGTGGAAGGAGAATATTGTGTTGAGTCGTTTCAGACCTCTTATTGAGGCTATTTGACTCCATGTGGTTTAATTTGCTCCTGGTGATATATCTAATAAAGAATCACCCTTTCAAATGCACACTTTTACACAGGAAATGCAGGCAGTGTATCGTCTGTTATTAAGGAAGAGTGGTTAAATTGAGTATCAATATTAAGTCCGATACATATCCTTTCCAGCAATAGCTCCTTTGGGGACTACACTGATTATTGGTAAATACAATTATGTCCAAAGCTGTAGGATTCAAGCCAGTGGGGATTTTAAAAAGGTAGTCGGCCGGCATTCTCTGATATAAATTTCTATTTGCATACAGTATCTTTATATTAGCATTATGACAAAGCATTTTTTGGTCACTGCCACAACTACCACCAACTGCACTGTTTACACAGGAGACCAAACGCACACACAAGCTATCCTTTCACGGTTTTACTCGGCTTGATTTCCTTTTGTTTATGTTTAAATAATGCATGTGATAGCCCCATACTGCTCGCAGACACACCACATGACAGGCTTTCCTATGGAGAAATATGAAATGACTGCTAACAAATAACGTCAACCAAAAACATTATAACCTTGGGAGGTAGCTCATGTATGATCAACAGGGCCTTTGAGAGATCGGGGGAAAAGCCGGATGTGTGCTTCAACACGTGCTGCGTCCCTAGTGCTTCTCAGCTGGAGAAATGTGCCGACACTGGTCAGTTGTCCTGCAGGGATGCTTGCCAAGCTTATCGGCCTGTTACAAATCAGCCAGAGAAATTGCAGCAGGAACATCTCCCCCTTTTCCTCGATGCTGTCTCTCTTACCGGGATCACTCGAGGGGATTGAGGCGCTAAGAACACAGTGCAAATCTCAACTCCCTGCTTTGCATCTTGCTCAGATTTTCTCTCCATCTTTCCCACTATGTTAGTAAAAGTTTAATGTCCCCTTTTTTTGCAAAATCACTTGAGCAGCTATGACATGATATTACATTTGGAAATTGCTTGTTTTTTTTTTTATTTAACCATGCAAGCATAAATTTTGCATCATTCAAAAATTATAGTGAAATACAAACATTTAACAAAGCTCCAGAAAAAGAGTTCCAGGGAATTAAACTTGCAGTCATAAGTCACATTTTCTTTTCTGTGTTTTCATGTTTTTAGATGAGTCAAATCAGTGAAAGTAATTGCTCACCAGTGTTATTTTTCCCTGAAATGGCATCACAAGAATACTTTGGTGGATTTTTGCTTTTATCCAATAGGATAGAAGATTGACACCGAGGCCCCTTACAAGACTTTTTCTTGTTTTAAAAGTCCAATCATAGTGACATAAAGATAGTGTTATACTGCAGACCTACAGCAAGTGCTTACTGACCTTCACAGTGACTACCGTTACTGATTACTGTTATAGTTAAGGGCATTGTGTAAATTTTTGGGTCCTTTCCTCTCTTTTAGTAACAGTGGAAGACAAAGACAGGAATGACAAGGGACAAAAAGACCTGAGTCAGATTCAAACCTGACGCATTGGTCCAAAATCCACACACTCCACCAGATTAGCCGCCAACATGCCACAAGACTGCTCTTTTTTTAACCATCTTTTAACACATTGCAAGTGAACCCCCAATCCAGTTCTAATCAGGCCGCATAATAAACTAACAAAGAAATAACAAAGGTCTGCAAGGTGCTCTGTACATTAATGTATAATTAGTTGCTTTGACTCAATGGGTGTTGTCTTATGTCTAAATTCAAACAAATAAAATTATCTCATGTAAAGATTAATAAAAAAAGTGATTAGACTATAATTAGCATTTAAAACAAAATGTTTTTTTGTTGAGTTTTTAATAAAGATTAGTGTCCTGCTGCTTTAGGTGGTACAGTGAAGTTACTGTGCGTTACTGTGCACCATCTCCACATTTCTGATTGTGATAATGGACTACCAAGACATCACCAAATTACAGCAACACCACACTCCGCATGCAGCCAAGTGGACGCCTGAGTAAACCTCCAAAAATGGTGTTTCCCAGTCCCTCTGCACATATAATGTAGCTGTGTATGAAACTGAGATTGCTTAATGACTTTTTCACCTCTTGCACGTGCCTCAAAGACACATTTCAGTTTACATTTGTGGTATTGAATTCATAATTGCTTGTTTGCTATAAAGCTTCCTGTCTAATGAAATGCTTCCATAACAATCAATAAAGGAAATAGAGCGGCTCCTTTTAAATGTGGCAAAGGAGGAAAACCCATCAAGCTGAACCATTGCTCTCATTGCTGCTGAGTGTTATCATAGAAGTGCACGTAATAAAAAGTCTAAAATCTTGCAGCTGTTAAATGAGAAATGTTAGAAAATAAAAAAAGTTATGGGAAAGGTTGACGTTGTATAGAGTCTGATGTTATTTTATGGAGGGTTTTGCTAACTCTGGTGATTGCCTCTGAATTTTTATTTAAAAGACATTTCAAGTTGAATTCTCCACCAAAAAAGGGGAGTAAGTATAAAATGACAGCGTGCCTGAGCCAGGAAGGATGGATGTATGTTTGTGTATTGGAATGCGTCCTGGCCCTTAGATGCCCCCTTGTGCAATATCTCCAGCCAACTCAGTGGATTGTGCTTACTCCCATTTAGTCAGGCCTATTTGTCTTGCCTCTCAAACCTGCTCCAAAGATGTAATTCCATAAAAGCAGGCAATCAATAGAGGAGAAACTGTACACTCATCTATCATTTTGGAGAAAAAAGACAAATAGAAAAGATGTTGGTGTGTGTGAGGATCTATGCAAATAGGGAAAAGAGGTTGGCTCAGTCATGACAGCTACATGTGACACGTGTGTCCACTAGATGGCATTGTTAAGAGATCTTTCAAAACAATATCAACAGTCAATTCACGTTTGGTGTCCAGTGTCAAAATGAGGAAATATTAATTTCTTTACTCCTGGAAACCTTAACATTTCCAGGAAGATATAAATATAATCTCCACAGAGACACTCACACAGCCCACACACTGAGGCTTCATTAATCTCCTCTGTAACAGGACTCTATCCTCTGGCTCCAATATTACAGTAAATGGTGATGCTTATCTGTAAGCAGCCCTGCCCTTGAAATAGGTGCTGTTCCATTCCCGGCTAATTCCACAGCCATTAAATGGTCGGCACATTTCTCACAGGTATATAAATTGCTTTAAGCTGCAGCTTACTCTCAGCACATTGAAATACAAACACGGATGTTCTCCACTTTTATCGCACTCTGCCCTCTGTCTCCTTAATACTACCAAGCCTCCTTCCTATCCGTCTTCCCGCTGTTGACGCTGCCCCTCCCACCACCTTACAAGTGAAATGAGCATGGATTGACTTCTAGCTTCCAGCAAGGTTGAGGTAATAGCTTATTAGCGGCCAATAAACATCAGTCATTTTCATTTAAGCTAACGCCCCAATCTTGTTCATAATCACTAAGACAAGAATAGGGCTGGAAATCAATGGCACTTTTTAAAACTGTCCCAAGTGTAGTCTTTGATCTTCCTCCTCAAGGAGGTGCAGCCTGTGGGAGGGGGTTGTCTAACCAAATATATGCAGTTCTATTAACAAAACATATGGTCTAACGTCAATAAAATTTGCTTCTTGAAGATTTCTTTAATTGTTCCCTTGAACCCGTCCATGAACCTCCATTCACCAGCTTAAGTCACTTGAAAATTGCCAAAACATACAAAACAGCAACTCATCTTAGATTTTTACATTTATCCAGAAACTATTCAAATGTAAAAACATGATCTTGCAACAACACATCATACTGTTCAAAAAAGGATATTTGGCCAAAGACAGTATTTGGCTTTTAAAATTTAACACAAGCTGGTTTGGCTCCGACTTTCCCTTCACACCTCTGTCTGTCCAGAGCTGTCAGGAGGACACCTGCAGCCTCAGTGATGAGAGGATGAAATACTCCTCCCCTCTGTACACTCGCATTCTCTCATCCATCCATTTTATACTCCTCGATCTCCGTGTGCCCACAGTCACCGGGAAGCATCTGGCTAGTTATTTGTGACCTGTCAGTCCGTAGGTATAACAAGGTTTGGATGAAATTAAGAATACATTTCCAGGTACCAATGCAACAAATCACAAGCTGGAGTCTACGGCTACGTGCACACATAAACGCTGCCTCATTAGTCACACAAATCAAATTGTATACAAATGGCAACATGAAATAACTAATCATTGTTTGAGGAGAAAAGGCAATTATTAATCGATTCCATTTGTGTTGGCTGAAAGGGTTCAAAGAGTGCCATTCTTTAGAGGAAATATTTGCTACAGCTGTGGAGCTTGGCCAGCGTAATCACCACCTATTATGTGTGTTGATTTGAAAGTACGAAGCAAAGTGGTCAAATACATCACAGGCAGCCATTATTGTGTCAATTCACAGACAGAAAAACAATCCATTGTAGGTGATAAATTAGAAATGCACACAAAGCAATGCAACTTTTCACACACTGTTGATTTCTTTTACCATCTCAGAGGCTCCGGTTTAACAGGGAAATAGTATACTGTCATATTCGAATTACAGAGTAGATATTTTCTGTCCAGTTAAATCAAGGCGCAGTAAAAAGAAAACAAGCCCAGAAGGAGGATAATGTACAGTTATTTGTTTTTGTCTTGAATTATTTGAGGGAGTTTGACAGCTTTGCTGCTTTTATTTTACTTGGAATGAGAATCATCCCGGCTTATGGGGGGATGGTTTTGAATCTGGCTGGCTCATTTAACCATTGTATTAGTCACTGGAATAGGTTTGTAGAAATAAGGTGCATTATAAACCCAATAATGTTTGCTTTTCCTTAAATTTGGTTGGAAAAATATTGTCTTTATTACAGTCAAAAAAAAATTGAAATATATATATATATATTATATCTTGGTATATCTTCTTCTTTTGGTCTATTAATTGACAACGTATTGAGAGGTTCAAATCTTGTTCCTAATGTTTGTACTTTGACCATATATTACTATATCTTTTCACGTGCTCAAGACACAGCCAGTATCTGTCCTAGAAGTTCTAACCCTAAAGGCCTTGAAGGTGCTCATTCCTTCAGTCAGTGAGACCCCAAGACAGACAACTAGTGTCCACTAGTTGCCATCCTAGTAGTGTCAAAGTCGACAAAGTAGATCATCCTGCTGGAGGTCTTTGTGCTATGGAAAGAACTGCTAGAAGAGGGATTTGAAAGGAGAAAAAATTTATGGACCTGAAGAAGATCTGCCAAAGAGAACGCTGAGATGCCCAGTGCTCATGCGTACAGGTGAGAGAGCCCAAAACAAAGCATACACTGATGTATTTTTATTGATTTTAGCAAACGCTTTTATCCAAAGCGACTTACAATGAGCTTCTAATTACCAGTGTTACAGACACCGGAGGCAAGGTGGGTTAAGTGTCTTGCCCAAGAACACAACGACAGTATGAGCTGTGGGGAGAGTGGGAATTGAACCGCCTACCTTCCGGTTGAAGAACGACTACTCTACCACTGAGCCACAGCAGAGTGCAGAGTGGATGTGTGAAAGTGGCTTTAGCTGCCAGAGACATGGATAGATGTGCCCACATTTTTCTAATCAAATTACTCGATTTATTCAGTGAATAATTTCAGCCCTAATGACAATAACAATATGTGTAACACCACAATGCCTCTGCGGCCCCAGCAGAGAAGAGTTCAACCAGGGAACAAGTTGACAGAGTTGAGGAGAGTGAAACAAAAGACCTAATCTATTGTATAACAAAATATCACTAATGATGTGCACTCACTTAGCTTGAAAAGATCAATGTTTGGGAGAAACAAGTTAATGAGTTACAATAATATAATTAAAATGAATACCTTCAGCAGTGACAGTTTATATTACAATAAGAAAAACTTTTATCCAGACAGATCTTAAAGACACTGGATCAGTAAACTCAGTATCACTGCTGTGTTGTTTTTAAAGGAAGTTGTCCAACACCTTTCATTAATCTTTTAACCCTTAAAAATGGCAAAGCAAAGTACACTGAAGTTGATTTGGTTATTACTATTGTGAAGTAATTTGTAATTTAACTTTGCAGAAGATATTTTATTGCAACAACCTTAGATTCAGTCATCGTCAGAACAGAACAAGAACAGACACATAAATGTGTCACTTTGATGAAATCATCTACAAACATCAATACACTCCAGTGTACACACAAGATGATAGGTGTTAATAACACTGTGCATTTATTTTTACATGCTCCAACACAATTGGATCAGACACTCTCTCTGTCTAGTGTCACATGATAATTTGATGCTGGTTGATTAAACTTTCTGTCATTTGTGATAATTGCAGGATTGTTGATTTTCTTCTTTCACTCTGCTGTTTCCGAGTTGGCAATTTTTCACAGTTGACTAAATCAAACTATTTAAAGAACCAAAAATTCTGCCCGTTTGTTGTTGTTAAGAAAATGCACAGCAACAGGCTTTTAAATTCCACATCCTGCGTGAAAGATCCCCCTGATTACTGATTACACATTATGCATCTTGTAATTGAAAAACTCAAGTTTTCCATGGGTTTTACAACTTTTGTGTGTTTTTGATGTCTTATTAAATGAATGACGCAGGACACACACTGCAGAAGCTAGGAGCGTACAAAAGGGGCTCATTGATCATGCTGTAGGCATGTACCGGAAAGCATTTGGAGTGCATGCCTCTTCTCTCGTTTCTCCTCTCTCCTAACACAGTTATCTCTACCTGATGTGCTTTTGTATTGTACAGTAAGAAGCACATAATAGCAAAGCGCACGCTATATTTGTGTGTGTGTGTGTGTGTGTGTGTGTGTCTCCTCACGATCCAGGCATGGTGCACAGACAGAGGGGGGCCGCTGTAACATCTGCAAATTGAATTCTGCCCAAATGTGACAGTGATGAAGTGTTGTTCATAGCAGCCGTGATTGTCTCTATCTTCACTCCTGTCTGGGAGTATTACACCGAGCCTGGCCGCTCCGCAGGCCTCAACCTCGGGCCTCGCCAGCTCATCTATTAATGACAGTATTGGAAAATCAAATTCATATGAGATACATGTTTTATCAGGCAAGAGCTGGCTGGAAAGAGAATTGATGTTGCCGAACCTCCATCCTCCTTGCTGTGTGTGCTTTTGCTTTACTTGTAGGATCAGTCTCCTTAGCCCTCAGGCCAGCTTTTAATAATAAGTTAAGGGTGCAGAAAATTGATCGGGCTTTACAAACCCAAGCTTTTAGGATTTTGTCAATAAAAAAAACAAAGTTTGGCCTTTCCATGTTGTGCATTTCTCTTCAGGCATTCAGGAGACCTCCATGTTGCACTCTGACTCTCCTTATGACTTCTAGCTTTCAGGAGAAGATAAACAACAGAGGAAGCAGTGGAGAGGAGAAGGTGTGGTTACCTGGAGAGATGAAAGATTTATAAAGAAAACCAAAGAAAAGGCTTGCTACCTTTCTCCTACCAGGTGTAAAGGAGCAGCAGGAAAGAAAGTAACTTGAGGGAATGAAGTGAAACAAAAAAACACTAACAGGATGGAGGGCAAGTCCTGGAGCGAGGAGTGCAAACCAAGCTCAAAACTGAATAAAAAAACATTGATTAAATGTGGCAAGACTAAAACATAGAGAAAGACGTGTGTTTAGAAACTCACATATGTTGAACAGAAATGCTGGATGCCTTGCAGGGGAGCCCAAAATAGTGAAGCACAGGAAGCATTTCAATGGACGCACCTCAAACAAACACTTCAAAAGGTAAAGTGGTAAAATATGGCTACCTGTATCCACTCTCTTGAAAAATCAATGTTCTTTAATGTTTAAGCAACTGCAAATAGTACACGGGTGCTAATAAAAGCATATGGAAGACCCTTTTTCAGTGTTTCCCACATATTAAAGAGCTCAATGCATCTCAAACAGTTCAACACACACACACACACACACACACACACACACACACACACACCTGATGACAACAACAACATGCCATAAACCTACTGTAAGTCTGTGGGAAATACTGCTTCACTAATCCTGCCAGATTTCTCTACTGTAAATGTATTTCCCTTTGGTATTCTGAAGACAGAAGCTTCCTCCTGTGATATGTTCAGTACAGCTCTGGTAATGCATTTCCTCAGAGGCTTCAGTCTCAACTAAATGGCAGGCAAACACAGGTGAGACTCAAGTTGGTTGACGGACTCCTTCGACTCACGACAACAATGGCTTGAAATGGGAGTGAGAAGGCTGCTTCGGACGGATATAGGCCCTCATAAACTGGGATTATTTCACCGTCTTTTTTCCTTTCCTTCTTTTGCACACCATGTCTGTTCCTTTTTCTCACTTAGCAAACAGTGCCGGCGCTGTCAAAATCTGAGTGATGTAAGGGTGAACTCGCACTGACCTCTTTTCTGGTAATAAGGATGGAGTGACGGAGCCTTCATCGTGACACAAGTCGACAATGAGGGAAAGAATGATAGAGCGGGTGCGTGCGCTTTGTGTGTCCACGTGTACAGTTGTCGTAAAATTGGGCGGCGGCAGGAGCTGTGCCTACTTCCAGTTAAGTGAAATATGTCTCTGGATTTCATCACCAAGGACAATACATTGATTTGAAATCCTTCAGCTGCGGGTAAACTTCTTTGATTTAGCAGAAAGTCTCCATGGAGCCACAAACATGACATAAAACCTCTTCAAACTTTGCATTAAAATATGTCAGGATTGATGTAAGGTACAAAACATCTCAATATATCACCATTTTTGGAGGAGTCCTGGAATCTCTGTTAAAGAATGGACTTTTTTTTTTTCTTTTTTTTTTTAAATAGGTTATTGGCAAAAGGTTATGCTCAGAACTATAGGATGCCTCAACAACAATGTTTGTCCACCATTTTTATTGTACAATTAGGATTTATTCACATTCTTTTAGTCTAGACCAAAACTAAGGCGAGAAACGGGACACTTTTAAAGACAGAGGCTATATTTTCGTTGGTGTGTGTTTGATGGGGTTCACTGAGAGCTACATGGAAGTTTACCAACTATTTCTGTGGTGTCTGATTAAACCCACAAACAGGTTTAACTATAGCGGAAGGAACGAATGGCACCTCCACAGCATCACATGCTCCATCACGTCTCAGACGCGCAGCAACAGTTGGTTGTGAGTTTAATGTTGGCCCATTGCATTTAATGTGGCTCAAACCAAAGAAAAACTATAAGGAACAACACTCTCCTAAAAAAATCTTTTCAAAGCTTTGTTAGAACTGTGTCTGTGCCGTTTAGGAAAGTCAAGGAAATTTTATTTATATAGCACAATAATAATAATACAGTAATCTAACCTGCTAAAAGCATGGATAAGTTTTTCCAAGTCTTGTTGAGACATTATTCCTTTGACTTTGGAAATTTAAGGTGATAAAATGTCTGAGTCTATGACCTCTTTTTTTTCTACCTTGATTTTTAGATTTTAGAGAAAGAGACTCGAGGTAACTTTATTTAATAATTAGAACTAAGACATTGTTATTTATAATAAATGTAAGCAGTTTTAAAAAGCCTATATAGACAAATCAAACAAGTTTAGTGCTGCTGCTTTTCTGCAGATGTAAACTGAGATTAAAATAACAGCAGCGTAAGATCTGCCTTAAAGACACTGTAGTCATTTGAAATGATGTACTATAATAATTATACTGTAAAAACAAATGAATACTGTAATTAAAATGATTAAATAACCATTATATGGATATGTTGAGGTCTTATCACTCAGAACTATTATTTAATATCTAAATCCCAGGTCTTCACAGAGGAGTTTCTGTTGTCATGGTGAAGTCTTGCTGTTAAGTTTCAAGGAGCCACTTAATATTAGCAACTGAACCTTTGACAAAGTAACACTTGCCTTTGTTGAATAAATAAAGTGTTTTTACAAGAACTGAAGTTATTTTAGATTAACTATGGCATTTTCAAAACCCCATTTGTTTGCACTTTAACCTCAAATAACTTGTGCTGTTGAGCCATTAGTGTAAAATAAATGAGAACATCTCTTTCTTGTTCCAATTACACTCTAAACAATAGTATTAGCTACATTACTTCTAATAGATGCTTATTGTGCATTAGGACGGAATGAGGGCATTAACCACAGGAACATGCAGCTATTGAAAGGTCCGGACTCTATTAGAGACGGACAAGAGGGTTGACTTTGACCTGACCCTTCTTGTTGTGGTGAAATGAGTTTTAAAAAGGCACACTAAAACACCACTTACACGTATGCTTTCCCCTGGCATGGCGGGACATCATGAAGGCTTTTATAGCACACCCCCAGCGGTCAGCAGTAAAGTGAGTGAATGAGGGCCTGACCTTTCCAGACGCACTAAATACCTGGTGTTGTTTATGTACATGTCTGCGCATTTATTTGTGTGTGTGTTTGTGTGCAGCGATTACTTTTGTGTATTTGGGAAAGACAGAGTCAGGTGCTGGAAGAGAGAGGGACGAGGGATAAAAAAAAAAAGAAAGAAAGAAAAGAGGACAGTTTTCAGCAGCGGAGCAGCTATCAGCACCAATTCACATCAAACCTAAAGCAGCCCGTCCTGATGTCATAGACGACCTTTAGAAGATCAGACCTGCCACTTTAGTTACAGATCAGTCCAGGAAGAGGCACTGATACTCTCTTCCACTGCCCTTTACCAGCATCCCGCCATTCTGTGTTCCCCTTTACATTTAGTTGCATGTTCAAAATATACAAAAAAAATAATAAAATAAAAAGAACCGTTTTACAGGTTTAAGACATTAAAGAGTCTTTTTTTAACCTAAATATTTCACAAAATATGGACAATCATCAAATATCCAAGAAGGCCAAGCGGAAAGTCTCTGGTGATTTAACAAAATATATACAAACCATGAAAGAATTAAACTTTAAAATTCTAACTCTTGAATGAAGCCAACAGTAAAGCTCCAGTAGCTGAAAACTCCCCTCACTCTTCCCAACTACCCTATCCCACGAAAGCAACCCCTCCCTACTTCTATCAAAATACGATCTTCTGAATTAGGCCGGTCAAATGTGAGCAGACCCTCTTGTATGCGAGCTGTCATAAATAAAATTGCTGTCATAAATAAAAAAAGCGGTTTTATTCTTATTTTTCTTACATCCTGCTTTTCTGGCTTCTAGTAATCTGTAATTATTACAGACAGTGGCAGAACACCACTTTGACATTTACATTAAGAAAAATGTTGCCTCACAATGACATTTACATTGATTTTGACATTAGTGTAAACAATATGTTGCTAATCTGGTGTTTCAATAAAAAAAAGGGGGAAAAGCATTTTGTTGATTTTAAACACACTCCTAAAACTCATATATACCAAGTTTCCTGGAGATCAATGGTTCATTTGTAAGTTACAAGTGTGCAGCACACATACAGTTGAGGAAAAACAATACCCTGCTTCGCTGAACTGAGGAGTAATAAGAATAAAAGTGAATAAATAAAGCGTGCTGTTGCTTTTGCCTAAAACGCAGGTGGTACACTTCTTTTTATCCAACATATACCACTTCACTTAAAAAGCTCAGTGCAGCTCAGAGGCTGCAGAGACGCTCTGCTTTAAGGCATCTTTCGGGGAGTTTTCTGTGATGCTCTGAGGAGATATAAGTCGGGATTGTTGTGTTGACTACAGCTATGGTATATCGTCAACAAGTCCACCAACACCAGCAGCCTTCAGGGGACGAATAAGAGAGTGGAGATGAAAAAGAGGGGAAGTGAGAGGAAGAAGAGCAAACTCTAGCTCCTGAAAATAGTCCTGTGTTGAGTGAGTGACGCAGCAGTCTTTGAGATGAGGATACATTCCCCCAGAGAGGACACGGGCCAGGAGGCGGAGGATCAGAGGAGGCTGTAGTTGTGTTCGGCAGCCTCTGCTAGTTGACAGGTCATTGCCACTGTGGGCTCAGAGTTGCACATCGTTTCATCCCCATTTAAGCCTTATCACAAATATCCTGACAGCCAATTTCATTTTCTTACTTCCAAAAATCTTGTGAGGGTAACAAAGGCTCATTTTCATTTTCATTTTTATCTTTCTTTTTATTCGTATCCTAAGCCCCAACTAGAAAGAATCCTATTAGGGCTGCTTCAGCAAACTAAGTTGTAAAGAGCCATGAAAGCCTAAGACCTCAGTAATGAGCTCACATTGGAGGAGTATTTAATGATGATGAAAGATCTGCAAATTAAAAAAAAATATATATGCAAAGACATAATAAAGTGTTAAAATGTTTTTCTGTTGTTTCAAATGTGTTTTGATGAAAAGGTCCCTGAAGCCCTTTCTGTGTATTGCAATAAAAACCCATAATCTACTGCTTAATTCAGTTTTGAAGATCATTATTACATAAAATCTACTATTCAAATCTACAGTCTTCTCCCAAGGGCAACTTTATTTGGCATCTTCTACCAATGCTAATCATTTAACATAAACCATAATGAAGAGCATTATCATCTAAGAACCATCTCTCTCCCTCCTCCTCTGCAGACATTAGCATAAGATATGCTCTGCACTGTTTACTATTTATGACATCAGCTCTGACAGCTCGAAAACCGATTGCCATTTCAGAGTCAGTACTGAGATCCTGTGGGCAATTTGTGTGCCTTTCCGGCAACTGACTTTGATGAAGTGCTAGCTGTCTAGCTCAAGAGATGACAACTGCAGGATGTGTAATAACTGGTGACCAGCAAGTCACTGCCTGCGTATGCACATAGATGTAACAGGACATTGTAGTTTATTATTTGCAATATGAAATACTGCTTAATCCATGGGGCCACAATTTTTGAAATAGTTTTGATTTATGGCAACTTGGAAAAACACAATGTGAATAAAACAATGTTATACTTGAGTAAATCACCTGCTGTTCGGCTTGATAAAAAATGTGGTTTACAAGCCGATACTGCAGTTGTGACAAAGGTTGGTTGCACTTCCATTCTCATAAAGCCACAGCTGTTGAGTAAAGCAGGACAAGGGACAGACATTTGTAGGAGCATGGCACAGTTGGACATCAAAAGCATCAGGATCTTTCCCAACGGGTCCTGTTTAGGACATGGGTCACACATTCATCACGTAACATTTTTCTTGATTAACTTTAATGCATCCTAATAAACTGCAGATCTTTTTCTAGATTTTAATTGTTTAGTGAATTATACCAACAAATTAACTTTGGATAAAAGAAAAGTCAACATGATATAGTGTACATAATATTCTTACCAAAGAGGGATGCTAGTAACAGTAGAAATTACACAGTGTGTGATATTATTTTGAAAAATGTAGATTTCATTTTTATAATTTTGGGCAACATGAGATTTTTGCAGTTCTGACAGTGGCCAGTGCAAAAAATGTCAGCACAGGAAAGCTAGGTTCAATATTATTAAAAAAAAATCAATTTGACCAATTTCAAAGTTTTATCTCTGTAAAATGTAGTTAATTTGATCAGATTGACCTAAGAATCCTTGACTTTGTCCACAAAGAGGATTGCCACACACACATTGCAGGGCTCAAGAGAGACAAATTCAATACAGCTCTGTCTGTCTGGCCAAAAATCAAGTCGCGTCCTTTCATTTTATTAATTAGCATTAATCACATATAGTGAATGCCGTTGTGGATTTATGCAAATGAGCCACACAGCTTACGTTTCGATTCTTACAAATGCAAACAAATGAGCGCAAAGTGGTGTTTTACTGCAGCGAAAATAAACAGTGGACAATAAAAGTCAGGTAGAAGACGCTGTGGCTCTAGAGCAGTGTCTTTTATAAACTCGAACACCACTACAAAATGGCATAATCACTACACAGTATAGAGCACTATAAATAGTAATCACTATATAGTGATTAATGTGTTGATGTGGACATAGCCAGAGTGGATGTTAAATGTGATGCGATCGAAAATTTGGGTGCATCTAACTTTTGTGTTTGTTCACCTAAGAGCCCTGCCTTAAATTCTATTAATTTACATACAGTTTTTTGGGTTTTATTCAACTTTTGTACCCTCTTGGTGTTCCCAGATCAAAAATGAAATCATCATTAGAAATGAAATGAATGGGGGTGACTGCAAACGTGTAAATAACAGAGCTCAGATAAATCTTAGCCACTCTCATCAAACCTAGACTGTCACTAGTGTTGTCTGTCACTGTACCAAAATTTCAGTATTCGGTGGCAAAACACAAAAACATGCTAACTAAACAACACACATAGTTAAACAAAAACTAAATGTATAAAAACTGATACTTTACATTTATTACCCTTTAAAATTGTGTACAATACATATATTATTGTATGTTTCCTGTCTTGAAAACAGGAAACATACAATAATATGCTGTAAGTTCTTTGACCATTGCCGTAGGACTGTCCTGGATGAATGTGTGTGTGGAGGGATCCATATGCACAGCGGCATGTGGCTATCCCGACTACAGAGGAGACCTGGGAGCAGGTAATTACTACACTGTGGTGAAACATCATTATTCACTCATCTGCCCACTAGCACCATCTGTCCTGCTGAGCACCACCTCATACACAATCAGTACCATACCAAGGACAACTCCACCCCCACAACCACACCATCCATCTCCTCAAGCACCGGCTTCTCAGGGCAGCGCTCATCACTTCCCCTGTCCTTCCTTCCATCGCCTTCCTCTTATACAGTACACATTCGCTTGCTTCACGTGACGCTAGCAGTCGCTCCGTTGCTCATTATGTAATTGAATCCTGGGCTGACTTTGCTGAGTTGCATGTATCACTCTGATACATGTTTCACATCAAGAGGTAAAGCCACATTTATGTTTTTACATTTATAAGTGCATTAGCGTGAATGAGGTCTTTAACAGTCAGCTAGTTATTGCACAATAATTCAGTGTGGCTCACTCATATGCTTATGACTTCATCTGATAATCTAGTGTATAGTAGAAAGTAAGAAACCATTCACACCCTGAGAGGATAATACACAGGACTTGTGATCAGTGGCCCATCTGTCTCTCTTTGAGATCTTAAATTTGTTGTTAGATGTTGTTGATTTTTATATTATTTTAAAGAGTTTGCAAGAAATGTACATATTTAGCATTTAATCATTCTTGTATGATTGGTTTGTGTATGGATAAAGCTCGGTATGAGCATCCTTTAATAATTATCCTACTAATTACTATTTTCACAAATAATAATTGATGTACATTTACATTTACATTTATTCATTTAGCTGACGCTTTTATCCAAAGCGACTTACATTGTTCTACAGTAATTACCAGTGCTACAGCCACTGAAGACAAGGTGGGTTAAGTATCTTGCCCAAGGACACAACGACAGTATGAACTGTGGGGAACATTTTTTCAGTATATTTACATTAAGCTAATAGTCTTTGCAATTGTATATCTTAGAAAGTTATACATTTAGAGCACCATTAGGCGCAGTGTAAAAGGAATTAGTTCCATTACTTCCTGATCCAACAACTGCAGATAAATTGAGCACTGCACAAATGTGTTTTTTTTATTACAATTTTGCAAAAAGGTTTAGGACATAAAACTAATCTGGATTTTGTTTTCAAATATTTAATCTGACCCATTTCTACTGGGTTTGGCCATAGGCAACAACAACATGTCCCTCCAGGGCTCCTGTAGGTGCCAACAGACTGTAGAAACACAATTTATGGCAAACCTGGTTCATAACCATAGGCTCCCATAAGGTTTGGTCCAAAAAAGATGGGTGACTGAAGTGTTTTTATAATAGTATGCTGTGGGAATGAGAAAGGCTGGAAAAAAACTATTTAAAACAAAAAAACTGCTAAAATCAGCACATTTTGATTTAACAAAGCCCTGACTTCAAGTGAAAACAATTCTTCACACGGTGGGATATTCCAGCACATATGGAAAATTTGCAAGCTACAGATAAAAGGATAAGATGACTGAATCTATTCTAATGATGTACCTTATAATGAGTGTCCATTACTCTACACTTGCACCCCGTGCTCTAAAGGAAAAAAGGAACTTTAATAGCAATTTGCAGTAATGCACCATACCATAATTCTGACTCTGTCTGCCGGCTGCATCGATGGTCGGGTGTAATTGCCGTTTTACTCATAGCTGATGGATTTGAACATAAAGTAACAAGAGAGGAACAATCATGTCAAGGAGATGGATGGAGAGGCCCATAGGAGTGAGTGAGAGAGTGGATATGTCTGCGAGTGTAGTGGGGGAAGTAGGGGATGGATAAAGGCAGGACGCATCAAGCTGTAGATTTGAATGGCTTCTGGGAATTTATCCCATTTCCGACCTTCCTTCTCAGATGTTTTATACTGATGTATGATGTGAACTAATACAGACTGTCCATACTGTAGTGTTGAAGACTGCACTAACTGAGAGTGTATCGAGTCCACAAGACCTAGACTTTTATTTGATAGAGACAGTATCTCAAAAAGAGGGGTGCGAGAGGGGGGAATGACACTTTCGAGTTATTGGTATGCGCTTTTAAACAACTACACAGAGTCGAAACCAAGTGCATCATATGTGGGAATAGATACACCACAATTATCAACAGTGGGTTGTCCATCCTTGGACAACCCACTGTTGTCCATCCAGGAGGTCGACCCTGGCTCGTCCTGTTTTGTCAATGACTAAGAACCAATGAACAGATGCTATGCAGAATTTAAGTTTAAGCTCATTACAAATGACAGACTTGTAGGTTTGTTTGCATTTGAAGAAGCAGAGGGTTTTGACAAAATAAAAAGAGCTGAATTCTTGGCTGTATTTAAAGATGGAAGTTTTCATTAATTCAACAGAAATAGGTTAAATCAATTTAGGTCTTGTCCAGTCGAAGTCTATAAAAATAGTTATGTCCTCTTAAACACTGTATCATGACAGGTACAAGTAGTCAGACTGCCCCACTAAAAGTGGGATAAAAGAAAAACAAAAAAGAAACCACTATCAAAAGAGAAATCTTAACTCAATAAGATTTTATAATTTTTCAATTATGCTTCTTATTTTTCAAAGCCTCTCTGGTCAGCTAGATCAAGCAGATGACATTTTTCATAACCACGTTTCACAGAGATTTGAGTGTCTTCCTCTTAAATCCTTGAACTAAAGGCAGAGCTTTTAAGTTGCTTCCCTGTCAAATAAATTTGATTACCAAGGCCTTCTAGCTTTGCTGTTTCCTCGAGGTCAGAAGTTGGGAAAAAAAAGAGACAGAGGAAAAAAGTCAATGCAGTCATAAAATGCCACGCATTCAAGCATCAAGGCCCCATAAGCTGCAATATTCAGTATTTTTCAAAAAGGTGTAGCACAAAGCATTGATAATAAGACAGCTATGTAGAGGCTAGTCATTCATCACTGCCATAGATTATAAAACAGGGGAGCAGTTCAGTTAAAAAGGATCCTGAGGCTTTACACAACATCACAGTGACTCATTTTTGTTTTCAATAAGCTTTGAATATTCTACCACTAAAGTGCTAAGGGCACTAGGATCTCATCACAGAGCTTATGCCCTCTGCTTGGGGTAAGAGTATGATCTACAGGTTGTCTTTGCCTGTCTGGACTAAGTCTGGACTAACATTGAGCCTGTCAATCTCCACTTTGCAACCAGACGATTAATGCTGCTTTAAAATCTATGGTGAGGTAAATAAATAAAGCCAGGCTAAATTAAAACTCTGATGCAATTACACCACCACTTCCAGTTAACCCATTGGCAATTAGCAAGCTGTCAGCTGGGATGGATAGGAGTGTGTATGGCAGAACCGGGACATGGGGTGGAGTGTGTTTGTGCATGTGTGTGACTGTGTGTGAATCCAGACGGCCATATAACACCTCACTGCTGATGCAAACTCAATATGCTTAATTAAACTGCACAGAAACTCTATCAGCATGCCAGGATGAAGCAACGGGGTGCTGCCAAAAGTGAAAAGTGTTTCCCCCAGGAAAGGTCAAAGTTCATGAGTTCACACATGCCCCTATTACTGATAACAATAGATGGCACAAAGTCAATTGGTTCACAATTATTTTTATCTACAAAAGTTGTGGTCTTTATTAAAACTTTCCTTTATTAAAACGCCCTTTGGAAAATTCTTGACAAAAGTCCCAGTCAATAAAACAGGGCAATATCCAGCCATTTTTATAGTTTAAGACAATTACCAGGATTTTACAGGCAGTCTACAGAGACAATCCTTATTCGTATAACAATGTTTTTTTTTGGGAGACCTGGGTTCAATTCTTCCTCGGGTTAATGTCATTTTCCTCTCTCTCACCCTGTTTTCTGCCTGTCATGATGAATAAAAAAATAAGGCCAAAAGAAAAAAGAATACAGGTCAAAAAAGAGTGGAGTAACCAAGCCACTTCTGCTTCTTATCTGTGTACTTTAGCATGTTTCTGTCAGAGGTTTTGAACATTCACTCCAGTTTCTTGGTTAACAGTACCTACGTTTTTGCTAAAGAGTGGCTATGATGAGATGTCCTGTTAAGCACTTTCAGATAACTCGACCAGATGAGATGAGTTGTGCTCATGGTGTGGCAATATTCTTTAGCGACACATCAAAAGCTGCAGTTATTTGGCTAGCGATGGTGAGAGAATGAGCCAAAATGGAGGGAAATAAAGAGATAAGAGTAAGGTCTTGGCTTGGTTTCAGACACCCTGCTGTTTGTGTGTGCCATGCGTTTGTGTGTTTTGTGTGTGCACGTGTATACCCATCCCTAGGGCTTAGCTTTAAGGAGCCATTAAAAGCCAGATACGAGCCAGGCTGACCTCCTTGCACTTCTAACGATTTTTGATGCCAGTGGAAAAAAGCAAAACATATCGTTCCCCCTCACAGCCATATTGCTATCATAGCACTTTAATAAAAAAGAATGCACGGTACTGTCCCAGAGGTCCTAGACAGATAGAAAGGTTAGAGTCTCGAGTTTAGGGGGAATTAGAGAAAAGCAGAGGCTCACAGAATGTGGATGATGACAGAGGACAACATCAGCTTCCTTAGGGAAGTCCTAGACAATATTTGACCTCCTCGAGCTAATGTTTAACATTGCCAAAACCAATGTCAAATGCCATTTGTCACACATGTGCATCCAGGACGTATGTACACGCTGCTGGTATAATCAATCATGAGGATGACCACGCAGGGAGTAGCCGATCAATTGTGAAGCTAGAGCAAGCAAAGGCTGTTTCCAAAAGTCTCTCCTACAAATAAACACAAAGCCTACCAGACACATGCTAAAGACACACACACACTCAGCGCCCACTCTTCCGTCCAATCAAAGCAAAGCTAATTACTGTGTTTCAGCAGTGTTATTCCAGCGTGGAAATAGCTCGCCTGTTGATGGCGTCTAGGCTTAAATTACTGCTTTAATTACTGATGCTAATGTTTTCCCTGCTATTAAACATTTATGCAAAGTGGCATCCGTAGATGTTCAGTCTTTATCTCTACAGAACCCTGGGGGCCAAAGGGCTTGAGGGGTGTACTGGGGACACCAAAGACTTGAGGAAGAAAGTGCCGTCTCTGCAATTCAGCACTGTCTCTGTGGTGGTTTGCTGGGAAAAAAAACCACAATATGGCTTTTGGCTTTTGGCCCAGGCTGAGAAACATGACTTTGTTACTGAAGAAATGAATTTGCTCACATATGAACATGAAGAATAGAGCAAGAAGGAAATAGGGCAACAGCTACACAGTATGAGAACAAACTTTTTTCTTTAAATTCACTTTAAAGTTTACAAAAACATAGGTGACACTTTATTTTACACTACATTTGATACATTGTTTCCTTGTGTAACAAACTGTAAAAACATGGAACTATATAGTGTATAGGGTAGTATAGGGTTTGTATGTACTATGTAGTTATATTCCATTACAGTTTGTTACGCAGTGCTACATTGTGTTTAATGAGGAGGATATTAATGTAGTGTAGTGTGAAATAAAGTTTTACCAAAACATATTTTTATAGAAGATATGACTTTAAGTAACTTGATTTGTTCCTGATTCTGGATTCGTGGTTTTGACATTCATATCATGTAGCACGGTGGCAGTGTAGTTACAGGCCTCACAGCAAAAAGGTCCAGGGTTTGATTCCCATCGAGGGCAGGGCCTTTAGGTGTGGAGTTTGCATGTTCTCCTTGTGTCTGCGTAGGGTCCCTCTGAGTGATACGATTTCCCCTACCACAAAAAAATATATGTCCAATATAGGACTACAGATGGAAATTAGCTGTTAAGTTAAAAACATACAAAAGTCTTTGGGATTGTTGTGCATGTTAGTAGTGTTGCAGTAAAGTTAATTTTCAATATGCAGTGAGGCCCAAAGAAGCACAAGTTGAGAAATGAAGGTTAGGCACAGAACTGGTTTTATAACAAGCTGACAAGAAAAAAAATTAGACCAGGAAATATGTAAATTAAAAGGAAAACGGTGTTGCGTGCATCATTTTTGTAGAAATCATGTAGAGCAGTGAGAGACTTTCATCAGAAAATGTTTGTAATAAGGCACACCTATAGAGAAACAAAAACATAATCACAATTTGCCTGCTATTAGCGCAGTGTATTCTAATCAAAGCTGTACCAAGAACCCATCTTTACCATAGTCTCCTGTAGTGACACTTTCGTTGAATAAATACCTCTGGGATTCAATTACTGTCCCCCACTGTTCCCCCCACTCAACACTTTGACTCATGTCTTTCTATATATTTAATCACTAAACAAACAAGAACAATTCAAATCCCTAACACCAGTGTCATTGGTACAGCGAGGATTTACGATCGACAGATGTATAGACTAGGAATCCATGCAGCTCCAAACCCCACAAGATGTTTTCACTCCTTCCTGTGAAAAATAGAAGCAGCCACAGGTGTCTTGATGTAAATAAAATATGATAACTCGCCTGGACATACAGTAGTATATCTGTACAAAGCAGTTGACATAAAACACAACATAAGCACTATTTATTTCAACAACTTTAATATAACTTGCATTACAATATAATCCAAATTTTGTTTAACTGTGTTTCCAACACAGTTATTCCAGTGGCCCTACACTGTAAGAAACCAATAGAACCCAAATTAACTAATTATCTACAATAGCAGTACAGATGACGTGGTGTCATGATATCGTCACAATACAAAACACTTAGATTATACTGTTATTTTTAAAACAAAAATGATACTTTAAGCCATTTCCGAAAAGTTTTGCCACTTTAGCCGTCTGCCATGACAAAATTAAATAGCCTCTGAGAAGGAATGCAAAGCCCAGGCTGGAAAAAACACACGTCATCCAATAATGGCCGAAACACGTCATTTTCGCTAACTCTTAAGCTAGATGCACCCAAATTTAATCACTTCTGGATGTTAACTTGGTCAATACACCAGACTTCATAAAGATTAATGCATCCATTTGAGAGTTGAGCTGGTCTTACACACATAGGCAGACAGACAAGAGTGGAAACAATAGCCTGCTTCGCTGGTGCACAGGGTAATTATCCTCTCCAGCACCTCTCCCGACCTCTACTAATGTCTCTGCGCAACCCAAAAGGCAGGATCCTCTTGTGGTTTTTTTGGTTGTTGGTTCTCAATGGAGAATGCCGTTCTTATTTCCAGAAACACATTACTCCACACCACTCTTTGTATTCACTTACAATGACACGGGCACAAATGTAGTAGTATATGGTATCATGACAGATAATGCAATTCAATTCTACGATGTGTGTGTTTCCAATTGAAGGACTATTCCAGCCGCAACCACAAAACAGGATTGTGCTGACAGGAAGAGAATCTCTTTTGTGTTGGACTAGAGCAAAAGTTTTAACAACAAGCCTCAGAAACTGCTGAGTAAAGAAGAAGGACCCTCTCTATTCAGCCCCAAGGAAGCTTCCTGTCTGTCTATAATCCACCATTTTCACACAATGCATGTGGAGTCACTTTGACAGAGCCAGAAGAACTTTGTTCGGTGGGTTTCACTCCTGTATTCAGGGTCTTAGCATGGGTCTGCCAATCTGCACAGCTTGGCAAACAACATGCATCTCCAACTCAAAAAAGAAACAATGCAAATACAATTTCATTATAAAACTGAAAATTTACCAGCCATATTATTGGTTGTAGAAATTTTGACTGGACAATGTAATAATGTAATGAAGTACTGAAAGATATGCACATATTTTGAAATTAACTGGTTGTCTTTCTCTGGCAGAGAGAGACATCAGTGAAGACAACTGGGCAGTGAGTACAGGTGGGTCTTAGCCCTATGCACATTACTGGACACTTTTAAAATATGCCTTTCTCAGTGTTTTTAGTCCTTCTGATGAAACAAAAAGGGTGTTTTAACTCACAGAAAATGCACTTACACTTTCATTTTACACTTGTGCATGCTCATTGTTGATTATCTAAGCCACATCTAAAACACATCTGTCCACACAAATGAATAACTTGTTAATGCTATTCATAAGCAAAGCACTGTATAGCACTGTAGTAGTGTGTAAACACCCTCACATCAGCAAATCTAAATATGTTACATATTGTGGAATACATTACCTAGATTTTGGAGAGTCAAAACATATAAAAGTGTCTACAAACAATAAAATAGGTGACATAAAAAGAGACTATTTGAAGCACTTAGCATAGTTTGTGATGGACAGTGCAAGGCTCATCTCATGGTTGCCTCACTTAAGTGGAGAAATTAATTATGTATTTTCCAACAATCTACATCTATGTTTAGACAAAACATTTACCGCTACAGAAGCCCAGCCTTGACATCTGGTGATTCAGTATGCGCTGCTGTAGGCCCCTCATGGCATGGTGCAGATTTACTATAGCAGTCCAAACTGGCCATGGATGGACAATCTATTTCTCAAATTGTGGGGACATTTCATGATCATGATGTACGATGTCACATGTTTACAGGGAGACGTGAGACATGGAAGACATTACTGCTATCTGTTTGACAGCGAAGTGGATGGGGCCAAAAAATGTTCACCCAACATGAGCAAAACTGAGAAGCAATGCTAGCCTCCTTTAATTCTGTTCACACTCAATTAATTTTGGTTATTCTTCATAAAAATTTACCTGAGTATTTCTGCCACATCACTTAGCCTCTAGATATACAATTAAATTGGTTTGTGTTGCATTAATATTTTATATCAGTGTTCTGTTTCGTGTCATTAAATGTTTGGTGATGTTCTGCAGCCCTCAGTTAAAACCACTTATGAGTCTGCACAGACACTCGGATCTGGTCAGTTGAGATGTGCATCTTTGAAATAAGGGAGAAAGAAAGAAGTTACGCCAGTGCTACATGATCAGAATATGTCTGCCTTTGCTGTCAGCTGCTTCTGAATGAACCAGTCAGACTGCGATCTAATGAATGCATTTGCATCTGCGAGCTGTAAAGGTAGCTTTTCTTTTTGTCCATAGACATATATATTACTATGCAGCACAGTAAGCTTCTGTGAATCCCAAGTCAGTGGAAGATGTCGACTGATACATTGTGAGAAATCAAGCTTTTATATATACAATAAAAAGGGAGCAGAGATATTATGTGATTTTGAATCTATGAGGAATTAAGCAAGTCTGAAAAATAGACGGGTGTATGAAAGCTAATTATTCAGCTTGGCTGCTATGCTTCAGCCCACTCTAAATCCCAGCACTGGTTCTCATTACCACTCGGGCTGAATACATACAGACACACACAATACACCCAGCCTTAGTGTTAGTATTTACCGTATATTTCTGAGCGCAGAGCTTTGATTTTCCCATGCTATTCTCTAGAGCTGGGCTTTCAAAGGCAGTCTAGTCGGGAGAGCTTAAAAGTTCACCGCAAAACATCCCTGAATAAAGGAACTCAAGAGTGGAAAAACTGTTTAAGTACAAACAAGATAACAAAAGAAGCAAAGGTGCAAACAAACATAATCTGGTCCCTAATAGTAAACGGCTAATGGTAAAATTGTGAAAATAGGTTTGAAAACTTCAGTGTAAATAGAGTCTTTTTCACATATTGTGTGTTTATTGAAATGTGCTTTTGAAGGGGCTCAGTGCAGCTACCTGTAACCCTTAGAAGTAAAGCTCAATGAATAGATCAGAATCAGGTGTAATCCTGCCTCCTCTTTCACGAGTTATGAAAGTGACCTTAAATAATAATTCTGGTAACCTCAGGTAAATGTCACCAGGGGAATGCACCAGGATTAGTGGCAGCTGGAGCCCTATCTGTGTCAAATGTCAGGGAAGGCACATACGCGTGCACTTGGACACGTGCACTTGTGTGTGTGCGTGCATGTGTCTGTGCACTGTCAGGCAGTGACCTCCTGCAGCCCTCAGCTCAACATGCGCTATCAGCAGAACAGCAAGAGCGGCGTGAGTAGCCGAGTCGGCAGAATGCTCATAGTTTACACACGCATCCAGGCTCAAGCATTAAATAACACACCCTCAAACGTGCATGTACGTACACAGACCTGACAAACACATACACATTGTTGAGGGGTGTGTTTTACACTTTCTCAGCAACATTTATCTCTGCTTTATTTCAGGTGATAAAACCCCTGATATAACTCAAAGGGGCAGACAGTAGGACAGCATGTAAATGCAGCCATGAAAATGAAAACTGGGTTTGTGCAGAAATTCAACAGCCCCCAAAAGAATTGAGGTGCTGTGCCGCAAGGAGATATATAACTAATGCTCTTCTTAGGCACCCCCTGCCAGCTTGGTAATGTAAAATGTATGCAAATGGGTGTAATTGTTATAGGCCCTTCTAAAAAGATTGCTAATTGAGTATTAACACTTAGGACAACTGTTGTTGACTCATCTTTTTGACTTTAATTATGGTAAAATGTAATATAATATAATTAGAGGTAGCCTCATCAAATATTTTTTATTAGAATGAGTCCCATGGTTCACGACTAAAAGCCCATAAATGAACCTTTAGTCACAATAAAGGAACAATAAAGGTCAGGCATTTTTGTACGACCTGCATGAACCACTGTGTGACCTCTGCCATCTGTGAGAAACATGACTGGGCTGGCTGCATATGTCTTAGAGGACTCTGTTTGCTTCACGGCAGAATATGTCACTTTGCCAACTGGAAAATGTAAAATCATGCAGTGGATGAGCTCATAAACCTGACTCCCACAGGTGTTCTATAAAGTTGTTGTTGCAGAGGCTGAGTGTTTTATACTCTGAGGTAACCTTCCATCAAGACACTTACAGTCCCACTGAGATTCACAAGGACGTCAAGGTCACAAGAGGAGCCCATAAACGCTGTCTTAGCTTCAGGTGAATGCTCAAATAAAAAGTGCTCGGCTGCATAGATTTTTTGATTTCATGAGGTCATGCCCTAATCTGTTTACACTTTTGAAAAGTGGTCCATATTCTTGATTAGTTATAGACTCTTCTGTAGTACTCAATTATCTAGGCAGATTATGTAGGCTTTGTAATACACCGGTCTTTTAATATAACCTCTGACTTGGATTTACTAAAATCAACTACAAAGTCACATAATGACGAAGCCAATAAAGCCTATCAAGCCTGTTTTATGCACAACTGCTGTTGGATATAACCAGCAACAATCTGTCCAGCCTTAACACCTTCTAACCTTGATGCTGACCTGCTGTCTCCATAATTAGAGGCTTCTGAGGTAAACAAACAAACTATTTAGATCATTCTCTTATAGTTAATTCATTGTGTTAGACATTCAACCTGACATTAATGCACAATCACAGTTCCCCACTTCTATCATTTTTAATATTTTAAAAAATTGGGGAAAATGTAGATAGATGTGTGAACATTATAGTATTCGGTTCATGTACGCAAGTCCGAAAAGAGTGCTGTTAAATAATATACACGGTCATTTATTATTCATATTTATTGGTGCACTTATCCATTTGTTGAGCAACAAAGGAAGTCTTTATGCAACACAAGATTCACAGGCCATTAGAAGCATTATTGTCTATAATTAAACTGCCAAAACCCGAAACATTGAGTATGATTTAGGGAAATCTCACGATATATTTGCAGATTGTAGCAAATGACCCTTGTTCCAAATGTGGACTACACTTAACAAATGACTTGAGCAACAATGAGGGCTGTATCTTTCGGCTCAAAACGCAGGTATCTGGCGGAGACGGAGGCTCATTGAGGGGCGTGTCCAAATCTACTTCTTCTGATTATCAGGGCAAAGACGGTAGTACAAACAGACAGGACCTAAAGCTTCTTTTTAATATCAAATGAGCAGACTATTAGAAGAATACTAATACTAATTCAAACAAGCCTATACAAAGTCACTTACAGGTGTCAGGTTTCATGTGTGATTATTTTAGTTGTGCAAATCTTCTGTGCAACAAAACATACAGCTATATGTGTAATGACAATAAAGTTGAATATAATCTATAAAAATCTATCAACACAAGAGAAAAAAATAAAGTAATATACTGTATACTAATTGCTGCGTTTAAGACTATTTAATATTAATACATTTAAGCAAAGACAGAAGAAAACACACAGGAATTGTTCTTTTCCTTGCGTGATGTAAAGCTCTCCCAGTAGGTCTCGATCACATGGCATGATCCTTTTGCGTGTCTCAGTGCAAAGCAGCGCCTTTACGCACAAACAGAGCAGACAGCGCAGACAGGTGTCGCATCTGTCAGAATCAGAGATGAGGAATGTAGATGATAGCAGCTCCAATAAGTTTGGGACTATTTTAACGATGCTCCAAACCACAGATCCAAGCTCCTGATCAGGCTGCCTCTCCGGTGAGTTTCCTGTGTTCTACTTCCAAACTCTGCTTTCGCTTCGTTTAAGCTAAATTTTACTCATTCTACGTGAGTCACTTTAAGGTTAGCTTAAACCTAAAATCCTAATCAACCCAAAGTTATCTAAATGTAATTTAGATTTTGGTTTAGGAAAACTATAATGATTGTGAAAAGGGCTTTAGGAGGAAGGAAACTATCTGGAAAACATAATTATAGCCATTAGTAATCTTAAAGGTTACTATGGAAACTTGACAGAAAGCTTCAAGAGTTTAAGGAAACATGCAAAAAGTGTTGAATATTGTGATGATATGAGCAGCAGCATTTAAATGTCCCCTTTTACATTGCAAAAGTTGATTTGAACAACTAAATGATAAAAGATACAGTCTTTGGATTAACTTCATTAGCTTCATTGGTTCAAGTAACTTTTTACATTTGGTCACACCACAATTTGAAAAGCTGTATACAAGCTTTTTTTTTTTTTGACAGAGAAAAGGTACATTTCTGAAAATGCCACAATATTACTGCAATTCAAATATATAACTAAACAGTTTTATGTTGTTGAAATAAAAAAAAAAAAAATAAAAAAAAACATAAAAGTCTAAATTTGAATGTTCCATGCCACATAACAGGATATTATGCACTCGTAAAAAAGTAATTATTTCATGTTACATTTCTGCAAAAAGATCCCCCTCAGCCTCTATCCACTGCTTCCATAATACGTCAAGAGCCATTGATTTCAAAAGGTAGCATTAAAAGTTCAAATTCATCAAACTTGTCCTTGGTTCACTTTCAAAGCACCGCTATTAAAAGTCCCAATTACCAAATGCTAACGCTTTAATGTTTCCTCTTGTTATCATGTGAAAATAGCTCCCACACCCCATGAATGGATATACAGTACTCTGAGGCAGGAGGGATCCATCTCCTGCGGAAAATGGCCTCATATTCTTTAATTCATCTGTCAGACTAATTGTCTACAGAGACAGCTAGGAGCATAATGTATCAAACGATGTTGTTCCAGCACAACATTAGTTTGGCAAGTCCAACAGAGAAGACAAAATAAAAGTCACAAATTGCATTGATAGGAATATCAATGGAGCCCTCTGCGAGTTTTAAAGCTCATTTGGTAGAGTTGATACTCGTCACAAATGTTGTTTTATCACCGGCTTGTCAAACTGAGCAGCAAATGAAAAAAGCTAGTCATTTGACAATTAGCAATAGAGTGTGAAAGTGCTTTAAAAAAGGGACAGTTCTATATTTTGTAACATCTTTGTGGATAGCCAATGTATTCCCCGAAGCAGATAGTAGTGACCTCAATCCCAATTTGGAGAAGCAGACAAGAACAGAGACTAACACTATGTACTGCTTTTAATCAGTTTTTCACACACCTGTTTTTTGACTGTCTGCTCAAAAATGACATGTCCTTAGTAAACTGACTATATCTCTGTGAATACAAGGCGTATTTCAATGTGCATGTTACATTCTCAGAGTAAATCAAGATGCAACACAGCAAAAAAAACTAAAAATCTTCATTTGGATGAATACCTCTTTGATTATGGGAGTGTTAGCTCAAATTCTATCAAATTAAACTATTTAAACTACTATCAAATTATGCCAACACTACTTGCACCATAATATAATTGCACCAGAACTGTGAAGGTTTTATTATGAAATGGTCAGGCAGAGTCTCCATTTGGCACAGTTTGGCACCACTTGCGCCATTCAAATTTCTCACAAATAAAAATATTTTTTTTGTAATAACATTTTCCAATTAAGTCCATTAGAACTTTTTTCCCCATCATGCCAAAGGAGAAAGCAGTTTCTTTGGGAGTTCAGGCAATCAGCACTTGTCTTTACACGTGGTGTCCCAGCATTATTACACCTGTTGCATAGCCCCTTACTCTTGAGGTGCTGCTGTCATTAAATAAGTATGCATGTGACAGCAGTTGGTGGTGGTGCAGTGGCTGAGGCCTCAGGAAAGTCAATTGTAAGTTAATCATAAGTTTAGTGTTTCTTGTTTCTTGATTTCCCACTAATCTGTCTCCTTGACCGTCCTGTTCAGTGTTTCCACTAAGACTAAATTTGCTAAGCTAATTTCTACCTATTGCTTTTTTATTATACTTTATTATATACTTTTAATTATTATTTAATTTTAATTATTATTCTACTTAGAAAATTCTTTATTTTTAAATATAGTATAGCGAAAGAGAAAACTTCAAAGGCCACGCTGTTGGAGGCTGTCAGGAAAAGGTTTCATGACACTTAGTAGTGAGGGTGCACAAGTCGGCCCCTTGCATGACATAGGGTCAGGGTTAGGGTTAGGATTGTTGGAGAAAGATGCTGGACATGGCGGAAGCAACATCAACCGCTCAAGTGCATCCCAAATAAACTTTTACTTATCAGAACCAGTTATTCAGCCACTTGTTTATTGGCAGGACAATAAAAGCCACTTTCCTGTTCTGTGGCAGGCAGCACAGACATTCCTCTGTGCCCCATGCACAAGTGTTGATGGTGAGCACTCTTTTAGCATAACAGGAAATATTATTGATGAGAAAAAGAACAAACTTTCTTCAAAAAATGCAGAGATGCTCACATTCTTGAAGAAAATTTGAACTGGATGCTGTATTAGTTTGAGAAGTCTATATTTGAATTGCTTTTCTGGTTTATGTAGCACTTAAGTTTGTGCTTGTTATTTGTTCCTTAATTTAAAGTTCAGTTAAGTATAGCTGAGGGTTGACTTTGGACAGTTGGATGTAGATGCCATAATAAGACACAAGTTATTTGTTGTTTTTTGTGTGGCATTTTGTTGCCTGTGGTTATTCTGAGCAAAACGTGCTGGATAAAACTAAAGAAAAAAAAGAAAACCTTGACAGTTGATTACCTTTGAGATTGACCACCCCCTTATAATTAATGTTTAAAATATGCTTTTGTGTAGTTAAGAACACTGAATTTAGAAAAGAGTTTCTCGTGAGCCCTGTCACAAAAGGTTTGGAGATTATTTATGGAAATATGGCTAAAAACGCAGAGGTAAGGGGCATTGTGTCTGATTTTAGTGGGACAGTGTTATAACAGCACTCTACGGCACTGTGTAACACAGCCTTAGGTCTCTTAAGAGTCGCGGGAGTAAAGATATGTGACTAAATATGCTCTGAGGTGCGAGGTTTTCTGTTTGTGTTCAGAACATCCTCATATTGGCAGCTTCATCACAGAACCAGCGAAGAGAGAGTAACTTATTAAGAGCCGACACTTGCCCTGTGTAAATCACGCTTATGGGCTTCTCTACAGAACCCTATTGTTGATACACAGCGTTTAGTGAGGAAACAAGACAAATATATGCCGTGACATGATATCTGTTTGCTTTTTGTTTTTGGGACAAGTGCAACTTGCTAACAGAGTTTAATGTGCGCACTGCCATAATGTGAAGTCGGCTAAAGCACTACTCCATAGTGCCGCGTGTAAAGACTGATGTCCTGCTCACACACAGTGTTTCTGTGAAAAGACGGGAGCCTAAATAAATGCTAAGGTGAAGTAAAAACTCTTAGTTTGGTCACGAGCTAAAAAGCAGGGAGCAGGGTAAGAGACATTTACGTGCCCTCTCATCACATAAATCCGGCTTCTCTCCGATCTGTACTCAAAAATGAATCCATAAACAAATCCAAGTCTAAATTTTGTCTGTGAGAGTTAGAAGGAAATGCTGCAGAGGCACTGTTCTTTCTGTTTGTAATTAAAGCAGCACACAATAATGACACATGGGCCTGCTTCACTTTCAGCAGAAACTCATTTACTGCCCACATAAACCAGTTTTTACAATATCTGCAGCACAAGTGTAAACGTCATGCTTAGTGCTGTATTGCATGTAAAATGAAGTCATAGGGTAGTTCTAGCCATGTCTCTACATTTTCAGGCAGTAATACCATATACTGTATACTATTGGCACAATATGAAAAATTGGTAATTGCCTGATTGTAGACTGATTGTATATAGTCATTTTAAAAGTGTATTTTTGCAGGCTCAGTCTCTTGCCTTACACATCTACAAACTTGGGGAGTGCTGACAATTACCTACTGTTGATCAAAGTTACTAATCTCAAAGAAACCCCTTTTACGCCTGAAGGGAATGTGACCAAATTAGTCAGAATTACACTCAACATAAAAACTGGAATTTTCTTTTATAGCCATTATGTAATGAAAAAGCCAAGAAGAAAAAAAATCTCATTCTCAAAATGAGATGTTTTGTTTGAGCCTATTGTCCTCTTTCTCTGAGGGTTGATGAGTCCTCTAGCCAAGTGCTACTTTAGCATCTGCATTGTCCCACATTACAGGCATGCACAACACTTACAATCACAAATTGCATCCCGAAATTACATCACTTCCCTGCCGCTGTCTGAAAATTACATCTGTCCCCCACCATTCCACCAATCACTCCCCAGGTTATCCTTTTTTCACTCAACGTTTTGCCTTTCCTCACTGTTTTAGGCATTTTCCTCTGCTTTAACTGGGCCCTAAATTGCCAGGCCTGAATTGCCCTATGAACAGCGTGGGGTGGACAGGTCGGCGGGAGGTGTGTGTGAATGCGTGAGTCTCTACGTTATCACCATCTCTTTTCATTTTCCTCTCCAAGTGGTGCTGTCAGGAGCCAAACAAGATATCACTCTCGCCCCGAACCCCGACAGGGAGTCACAACACGCCGAGCAAAATGGAACGAAAGAATAAAAGACAAAAGGTAAACAAAATGGTCGCCTTCACAGACTTCCATCATCTCTACTGTAACCAGCTAATCCTATCATTGTCTTTGTTCCCTAATCCCATCAGCCACTGGGGCCCATGCGTGGCTCCATGGTTGCAGATAATGGCACCATGGAACGTGTCTTGATGAAGTTCAGGACCTTATTAAAGGGAATTCACACACAACTAAATGTGGGCAGAGTCGCAAAGGGAAAAACACTGTCAAATCTCTGCATGTGCGCAACCTTTCACAACATGACTCTATAATACCTATTTCAGCACCGATAACAAAAAGTTTACTTTGCAGTTTACTGTGTCCCTGTTGGCTCTGTTCCTTGTTTCAAAGAAACTTTCTTTATGTGATGACCTCTGACTTTAAATGTTTGTGGTGGGGTTTTATTGCTTGAATAAACTGCAGCCTGCGGTCAAGGAGAGATGTGACCAAAGTGGAGCCAGCAATCAGCGTGTTTAGTCCCCCATGTCATGTTGCAATAGCCGCCTCAGATGAAACAAACAGCATATGCATATAAAAGGTGTTGCAAGGTTGCGTCTTTAAAAACTCCATCAACTGTAAATTCAAAGACATTTACAGTAACAAAACGGCAAGAACAGGGGTTCAGGTGGGCAGTGTAGGAATTATAAAGCACACTATCTAATTCAGTCTTGTGTGTAACGGTAGAAAGCCGGGTCATAAAAGTGTGTGTGATTGAAGCCGGCTGCCACAGATATCAAGGTTGTGAGAGTCTGGGCTTGTAACAGTGGCCATGCAGGATAAATGAGGGCACATGGATTCACAAGCAATGCACAAGCTGAGCAAGTCTTCTTAGGAGTTACCTCAGAGTTTTGTGCAAGCAAGCAACTATTGTTTTATATAAATGCCTTGCAAAGAATATGCACATATTCATTGTTTTGATAAAGAATTGCTTTTCCGGAAAGCTGAATTTAATGAACATATAGCTATAGACAATCATTGTTGGGAAGTATTCTCAGCTGCCCTATTACATGAAGTTGTAACAGCCGTTGCATTGTAAAGTATGATAGCTTTGTCACAGAGCCAGTCATGTTGGCGAGTATATTTTGAGAACAATGGTTTGAGGGTTGCCCAGAAGCCACCAGGAGTTAGCAAAATCTAATGTGTGCCTTAAACAGCTTGAGTGGTGTAATTTCATGCTCAGACTAAATAAAAACAGGCCTGAAAGCAGCAACACCATCAACTAATGTTTGTGACTTACATTCACAGCCTGCCATTTGCAGATGAGCCTCTATACAGCATCCCCACAACCGTAAAAGCACTCGGACAAGCTCTTATGTGCTACTTTGTGTTTATAGGCACACAAATAGCATGTGCTGGCATGATTATATTAAACTCCCAGGCTTTTGTGGTGACCCCTGTTTTACAGATATGTATTAAATGTACTACCATCCTTGTCCACCTACTACAAGAGAAATAGCAATGCACATATCTACACAAGACACACAAAGTATGTAAAGCTGTATCCATCTCCGTAAATCAGCAAGCAGGGGTTATGTTAGGGGCAAGCTGCTCGTTATTCTAAGTGTTGTTAGCCATGTGCATCACTTCATCAGCATAGAGCAATTTGTCAGAGGAGCTCACTTCCTCTTGTTAGCAGGATACTTCACGTCCGAGAGTTTAAGTCCATCGTGTTACTGGCATGCTTTTCACAAGCACATCTGCTGGGTGTGCATACATTGGGCCACCTTGTTCTTTATAGTGCGCTTTTATGTCTTAAACATTTGGTAAAATTATTAGAAAATACATATCGTATATATTTAATAACAGTCTGTTCAAAGGGCTAACTGGAATAGTAAATGAAAATGTCATTGAACAAAGAGAGCAAAAATACAAAACACACTTAATCATCATAAAATATTTAATTAGTCATATTAATTTCAGAGCATATGGCCCAGTCTGACTTTTAATTTATGATTTAAATGGCTTTTGCTAACTTCTTGACATGACAGAGTGACGGGGGATGCTACCATCTCATGAAAAAAATAAAAATAAATAATAATAACACACTTTCTAGATTCTCTCACATCAACACACCAAGTTCTAAATTCACATTGTGAGTCAAATGTAAGAGTGCACAAATGGATAAGATATGCTTTTTTTATCATGGTTGCATAGCACAAAAATACATTGACTCTTTATCTATATGCAGGCGCCCAGTCCTTCTTGATTCTGTCTGTCTGGATGTTTTTAACAGCCCAGCGTCTCGATCCGTAGATGGTTTGTGCTTATACGTGCAGACTGCTTAATCTGCTGCTGCAGACCTATGGCTGGGGGACTGTGGAGGATATCCTTTATCAGACTGATTAGAGAGGTTACAAGCAGCAAGCTAAAGGAGCGGGAAAAGAAGGATGTGAAGGAGGATAGAGCCTTTGCAGGTAAACACACCCCAGGCACTGTTCGATCCCAACATTTAAGCACGCTCATGCTCAAGGCCGCAATCCAATTATTCACTACAAAATGCTGCTTTCAACAGGCTCTAACCCCATTTAAGAGGTCTCCTCACCCAAAGGATCCTTTTTAATAAACACTAGCTCAAGTGTTGACCAAACGGCGGCTAACCATTTCTCTGCACCTTTTCTTTTTAACTAGTTAATTAATCAAGCACTTTGGCCATAATGATCCCAGGTTCATTCTTCAAAAGGAGCTATTTAAAAAGGTAAAGGTCTGGGGGAATGGCAAGGGAGGCCTAATATAGAGACAAAGATAATATAACTCTTTGACACTGAAGCGTTTGTTATCTTCTGTCTAACAAGGCAGATGGGAAAAGTGCCCAGTGCGTCCTTTTATCTTAAACATACATTATAGCTTTTAAAATACCAGATAAGGTAAGCATCTACGCAGTGTAATATGCAAAAACAATTCCTGCTTAAACTCTCTTTTCTATGTGAATAAATAGACCAAACCAGCTCATTTCCATAAACACTTAGTGTTCAATACAGAGAGGAGAGCAGCCAAGCTAAAGTAGATTGACTCCCATGTACCCATCTTATTAAACATTTATTAAACATAGTTAGAGCGGAGATGGTGTCCCGTCATGAGGAAACACAGTTAAAAAGCCATAGAGACAAGATGAAATAGACATTTAAAACAAGATTGGAGGACTATTATTAAAAAGGGCCAGCAGAGAATTGAACTCAAGCAACCAGCACTAGCCACTAGCATCACACTTGCTGATATGTTGACAAGTAGTAAATAGGACAGTGCTTAGGACTCTCAATTTTCCTCTCATTTTATTTTTTTTCTTTAATGCCCTCTGCTTGCCAAAAGCTCTCCTGTAAACCATGGTGTTGTGAAGCCGGGGCCAGAGGCCAGCCATCATCTTGTCATTATCTGATGGGAGCACCGATAACTTCCTACTGCTTCCTTGTTGGAGTGGCTGAGGTCAAGAAGTCGCTGTGTGTCAGAAATGAAAACTGTAGCGCTTGAGGAGTGGTATATTGATGGCATTGACATATGTAGCAGACTGTGATTTGAATTTGTGAATGCTCATTACAGCCCAGGCCCGTCTGAAGACAGCATTATTAACATAGTGAGAGGCACACATGCCCCTATGAATACTAAAGCCCCGTTTGCCTTCAGTGGAGGATTTGCTCCCAAATCGATTAGAAAAATATGTACTCTGCATCAGTATGAGTTTGAGAACTTGCCATTATTGAAGTTAAGTCAGTGTTTTTAACCTACTCAGCACATTAGCAGAAATGTTAAACTCAAGGTTAACAAATTCATACTGCCCATCCTTTTTTGTTAGTCAATGATTTATCACCTTCATTTTTGATCAGTCCATTTTGATCCGTGGCCTGTCAAAGATCACGATATTTTACCACAAATGATGATCTCCAAGTGACTTCCAGCATTCGAGTCAGCAAAGTCTTACTCATCACTGTCTAATTTACTGAGATGCTGTTTTGCATGCAGACCGGGCCACACATACACACACTCGGGCTTGTGATCTGGTGCTTTGGCTTGCCCTTGCTTTTCCTCAGTGTTTGCAAACAGAGCTGCCCTGCCTCTGGCTAGCCTCTCCTTCGCTAATCAGAGCTCCCACACAGCAGCCTCTCCAACACGGCTATGTGCAACAAAAACAGTGTCAGCATCCAATATTGAAACAGACAATATCCTTTTTGAGATGTGATTGAAAAATGGGGTCAATTCTTGCCTTGTTTTATAATAAACGATAATCCTTCATACAGGACTGAATGTGTAAAAAATAAAAAATAGAAAACACAATGTATAATATTTTGTAAGAGCCATGCTGTTGTTTTGGAGGTGGGTTTACATTATGCTATTGTTGCATGATGCCATTAACCATTAAGCCAAACCATAAACAAAATACAAAAGATTTTGTGTAATTTATACCTTCAATTAAGAAAATATAATCCTAAACTGAACAAACAAAGACAAAAAAAACATTGAGACAGATGCATTATATTGCTTTTATTTCTGCCATGAGTGCCAAACACAGTCATTTGAAAGTTTGGGAAGCATTGTCATATGATAACATATTTTCCTGCCAGCTACTGCTCACTCTCAGAAAATGAGACGTTTTTCCCAAATGACATTTTCTAGATGCGACATCCTCTGGATTCAAAAACAGTAAGTGGAGAGCCGCAAAACTGTCACTTGACTTCTGCCCAATAACAGCCTGATTGGTTCTTTTCCTCTCGACAGACGATTCACAGACAGCAATTGGTCACCATAGCTGTGAATCCACTGGAGGGGAATGGGTGGGGTGGGGATGGCACATTTAAAAAGGTGTTTCGACTGTCAAAGGGGTACGAAGCTATGCAAATAAACCAGCCTTTTACCACTTTGGTAACACCTTGGCATTGATTCCAAATGTCTGGTAGGTTACTGAAAGGTTTTACAAAAACTAGTCTGGTGACAACTCAACTAGACGTTTAATTAAAACATTGTTAGCTGTTGAATAGAAAAACTTGTCTAGTGCAAAGCAGTAAAAATGAATTACACAAACTATACATTGCACTGCTGAGGCTGGATCTACAAAAAATAAAATAAAATGTTTTAACTGATAAGCCTATGATCTGCAGCCAAGAAGTGGTCAAAATCAAACGCTTCAAACTCTGAGGCAATGCCAGTCTATAGTAGCAAAATCAAACTAAAGCAAAATACTATAAGTTTTCAATTCCTCAATGAACTCTGGCAACATGGTAAACCTGATCCATGTCCAACATTGTAAGTCAATCCAAGGATATTGTTTTGCTTTTGTGCGTCAGTATAAATGTGTGTGCAAGACGGTGTTTGCAGTATGCCAGCTTGTAGGTCTCCGCATGATCTCTTGCCCTCTGGGCTGTAATTAATTAGAGTTGCAACAAGGCCTGATTAGGATTCCTCCGTGATTTACAACCTCTGTGACCTTTCCATGCAGCCAGCCGAGCCGACCTCATGCACTTGCTCCTATTGCAACGTATTAAACGTGTGCATTGCTCATTTAGGTCTAATGAAATCAAACATATTTAAAGTCTATTTCTGAAAGCAGAACTTTTTAACATCCTAAACTAAAGACCATGGTCAGTGCATATTACAAAAAACAGCCTCTTAGAAAAGTGCAATAGTCATTATTTCATGAGGTTTTAAATCTGTTGCACTAACATAAGCCAATTTATTTAAGCTAAAGATTGTATTTTTTTAGATGTTTTTTGGTCATTTGGTCTTGGGGTCTTTTTATTTTAGATTTTAGAGAGAGAATGCTGGCTTTGATGATGGTCACTCTTGAAAAAGAGATTTTTTTCTCTGGTTAAATAAAAGGTTAAATAAATAAATGATGATTGATACTAGGCCTTCTAATAGAGTTTGGTTCAGGACTATGAACACACTAGATTTTCTAAAACCTATGACTTTTTCACATTAATTAATAAAAAGACTATGTTTCGATGCCTACTCCTATGCCACATGGTATCCTTGACAACCAGAATATTCAACACAATGTAGCATAAGTTTTGAAAATAATATTTAAAATGTAAATTTAAAGTATTTAAAAAAAACTTTGCCATGAAGCTTAAAATAATACTTAAAAACAAATTTCCCACCAGTGTCCTGCCATGCTATTCAGTAATCACCATGTAAAATATCTGACCCCAGCTGTAGCCATGGTCACACAGCACAGTCATTCTCATGTGACTGTTGCCACGGTTAATAACATGTTTATTAATGTGACTCAGCAGAAAAAAAGAAACGCAAAACCGTAAATCCCTGTTCACATTTTGTGGTGACGCAGCCACTCGGGGATGTGCTGAAAACCACATCCTCTTGTCCTTGACCACCAAGGATTGCTTCTTCTCACCATCTATAAAAAAATGTTTTCTTTTGATCTTGCATTTCCAAATTAGACTTTTAATTCACAGTATGAAAAATTAATTACCGTTTGGTTTCAAAGAGAATGGCTATGATTAGATCCAGGGTGTTAACGATGTCAAACAGGGGCCTCCTTTGCTTTCTTGAGGACATTTTTTTGCAGCTTGGTCAGGAACGTTGAATTAGTGATAACCTTCATAGCGTGACACTCCTAGAGCGCACTAAAAGTCCCACGTTTGAGGCACACTCATGCATGCTGCGATTTCAAATGGAGCTTCAACGATACAGATAAGGAAGTAGTGTTGCTAGAAACAGAATTGGACAGGCTGCGCCCCTGCTGTTGCACTCGAGGAGGGGTTTTATATATAAAATTGCATAGCGTGTTGAGGGAAAACACAGTCATAGTAGCTGTCATATTTTTTCTGTACTGTAGAAAGGATACACTCAGCAGTCCACGTTACTTCTCGAATCTTAACATCTTAATATCTTCTGTCTGACGGGAAGAAAGAACATGTTTTTTAAAACAAACTTAGTGAATGCCAGCGCTGCTCACTTTCGGGGAAACGATAGAGAAAAATTCATGCAATTATTAAGTATTTATGAATATCTTCTGATGCACAATTTCATTTCGAAGGATGGGCTTATTAGCATCAAAGTAATATGTAAACAACATATGAACATGCTGTGCACCTAGTTATTTTGTAATGTCTGAATGCAACAGTCTCCACAAATCAAATCTTCAGAGAAACGGGATAGTCCTGCTGATACCTGGTGGGAAAAGAGATGTCCTTGTTTGTTATTGACAATACATGAATTTCAGCACTCTGTTCAAAAGTTATACATTTTTTAAGCCACAAAACCATCCAAACAATACAACATCCACCCAATGACTGGTCAACATAACTGTCAATAACCCTTACGAAAGCACAATTTTACTGGACGGACACCTGTGGGTCAGTATGGCGCTTTTTTCCAAGCCATTTTTCCAAGCCAAAAAAAATATCCCAAATAAGAACATATGCATTTCAGCGATATGTTTTTAAAGGCCCAATGTGCAGGATGTTTAGGGAAAATGTTGGTTAAAAAAACCTAAGCCCATGTCCCATCCTCTCTTTTCGTGCTTATAAGTGAGCTAAAGTAAATTAAAGTGAATGTCATACAGTTTTTTATTTCATCACTTTAAACTTCCTTCCTTAAAAACTACAAATACCTAAACTTAACGACAGTAGGCATCAAAAGTACACCTCAAGTATTAGGTATCTTCATGAGCTGTTATTACCTCCTACCAAACAAAAAAAAACTAAAACAGTGGATTTGTAACATTTATGTTTCAAAACCCTTCTACATTACACACGCTGATTTGTTGTAGCTCAAGTATTTCTTTTAAAGACTCTTCTTTTATCCTGAAAGTTTTCGCAGCTCAACAGCTTTGCTCAGTGACACATGCCTTTACCCTTCACTGTATCTTTCACACAACCACTCTTATTGTTCTTCCTAATGAATGATGTTTCATTTTTATTTCATTTAGACGACAAATTAAGTGCCGTTCAGTCGCGACTGATTGCCAAGTGTTTAACTTCTTTGTCTATTTCAATAAGCGATATTTAGGTATGTAATTAATTTCTTTTGCTGGAAACACAATTGATTCATTAAAAAAAAGAGGATTCTTCTTATCGTTTTCCCAGAAGGTTTGCACCCACAATTTCCCTGTTCTTTTCCAAGCATATTAAGTGTTCATTCGAGGCCAATCCCAATCAGAACACATTTAATGATAATGGTGGCCCTGCACTAAGCTATTCAAAGTTAGTTGACCTTACAAAATTGAAATGAAAGGAAATTAATTTTCATTGAAATTAACAATACGCTTAACAACCAATAGCAATTTAGCTAAGCTTTAAAGGTTTTTCCATCACCTCATGTATGAATACTCCTCAGACACAATGGGCATTTTTCACATTAAAGTGTGCACTCATTGATTGTTAAAGACATTGAAGACACCTTCATTTGATTTGAGAGCATAATCAGACTTTCTTTTGCCATTGTATGCCATAGTGTCATGCTTCGATGTTAAAACGGTGAGAGATCTCAGTGGAAATAAGAAACAGAGAAAGATTCTTGTTTCTTTTTTGCTGAGCCATTAATGGACAATAGATATTGATTGATGCTGCTCCACACATTGGAATACTCTATGGTGATCCATTTATCTGTTAATCGCTCTGCAACCAGAGGTGGAGAGCCAAGGCGGATGAGAGCCAATACACAAAAGTCTACACAACATTTTTAAACTAATTAATCAATGCTTGGCCTTAGCAGGAATCAAAGTGTGTATAAGGAACTGTAGAAGAGCAACACTGCCACCTACTGGTCTGGAAATCTAAATCCATCAAAAAAAAGGTAGAAGAGGGGCTTTGGCAGCAACAGTGGCATGTAGATGAGAAAACGGGCCGTGCCAAATGCTGTCATATTGTGTTTTCTGGTTAAAAGAGACGACCACTGATTCAGCTGTTGTGAAGCTGAGGGAGATGAACATATGGCCACGGTAACTAACATAAGACTCGCCAACAATGTTAATTATAATTTACATGTTTAATAGAGACGGGGAAGTTTGGCTTGAGCCATGTTCAAGGTTAGTGTGTGATTTATGCAGGATACATGAGTTTAATCTTGTTGTTGGAGAAGCCAAAATCAATTGCCAACAACCTTTACAGAAATATCTTTATGGATTTGGCTTTTACACACTTCTTGCGTTTTTCCCATGAACAAAAAAATATGTAAAGTTAATCCGACTTTACATAAAAAAAAACATAGTAACGAGGGCTGTCCAGACACCGATACCAGTACTTGTTACTCAAACTTTTGGAGTTACTATCATTACAAGTTATAAACTGGAATTGTCAATGGAATATTATTATTATTATTATTATTATTATTATTATAATGAGAACACGTGCAAATAACGCCTCATCTTGCATTTTATCCAATAGAATCAAGTCAGTTTTGGTTTTAATACCAATCTTAAGGCCAAGCACGTTAACTTATTCAATGAATAAAAGTTTCCCTGTTGTTCATAACTTTTTAAGTGATATATTAAGATTTTGGTAGATTTCAAGGGATTATTATTTGACAGATAGCGCTAAAGAGATCCACCCAGTCCCACATATATTATAATTTAATAACATGTTATCTGGATCACTAATTTGACATATTTTACTTTAAATGAAGATAGATAAGTGCACATAATGCTCTGTTAGTGTCTAGAGGCTCAAAAACTGACTCCTTAAAAAAAAGTAATTGATAAAACATCTGGAAAACTCGACAGAAATCTGTGTATGGTTCATAAATATTTAGCGGTTGAATTTGTACTTTGTATTTTTGCAAGTACTCATTTTAAAATCCGTGTGTATTTGGGATCAGTGAGAATTTCACCAAAAGGAGCCTTCTTTATCTGAAGATAACTCAGGTTTAGAAAATGTCAATGCAAGTCAATGTCATCCACTTGTCACTGTCCTTCAATCCATTTTTGCAGCTTACCACAGGATAAATTGATTTCAGATTAGTGGAAACTTTGCATCTATGACACTCTGGGGAACTTGAGCAAATGTCATGCATCTTTATCAACAGCGCTGATATGATTACCTCCAAAGCCTCGAAGCGCTTGTTGACGTTTGCAGCGGTGTGTCATCATAAACCCAATAAAGCATGAAAAATAAGTTGGCAACTTTGTCTTGATTTGCCTCTTGAATAATACCAATCCTGTGGGTGTTATTTTTTTTAAAGTTCAGTTGAGGATTTCATTTTTTTTAGATGGCGTAATTAATAAGGTAATTCTAATCTGATACAAACATTGAGATATTTTACATGAGATAAAAGAAAGGTCCCTTTAATGTTTTGTGTGATTTTGTTCATGTTAAGGGAGATTTTAGCATGTTTAAACTTCTATTGTGTTCTCCTGACATGGTCTTAAAAACTAGTGTTCAGTTAGCTTAAAAGGGTGAAGTGGGTACATTCCATTGTTTATGAAAAAACCCTCTGGGATGGACAAAAACTAACGCTGTAAAAGGGCAAAGAAAGATACAGACATGGCTTATTTGCCACATTTCCAACAAAAGAAGGACAAGAAATAGCCAGCTACTGAATGGAGTGCTGCCTTGACGCAGAACAAGACTACAGTGTCATTCAGCAGCTGTTTAATGAAGCGATTGTTAAAAGGTCTATAAGACTCTGGCACAAAAATGAGCTGTAATGAATAAATGTGTCCTAGTGTTGGACAAACTGCAGTTTTTGTTAAATATCACTAGGGTAGAAATCACAGTAATGTGCGTGATTGTAGATGCATTATGTCACTTAACTAAACTCGCACATGTTCACTGCAGCTCTCAGAAACCGGGATATGTTGTATATATGCCACAATATCCCAGAAAGTATCCAGGATATGGTGTTTACATAACCGGGATAGTCAAGTGCATGTAAATGGCCCTGGGATTAAACCAGAGGCAGTCGCAGTGATTTTTGATATTTGAAGTGAAAGGATTGTTATTAGCATTTCTAAATTGGAAGAAAGTGGTTCATCTTGTACATGTGACATTTTCAAACAGCCATTATGCTCTCTGAATCACGGACTACAGAATACAGTCATTACATTTGACTATTTAAACTTCCTGTTGCATGGTTCATGTATTTTATAAAAAAAAATATATGTACTTTGTTGCTATGGAAATTGATCATTTGTAAGCTATTTAAGCCTCCAAAGTAAGAAATCCAGTTTATTTTGTGAGTAAAATTTAGTTTAGGCTAGATTTATGTCAAGTGGTGGATGCCTGCAGCATAGTTTGTGATTTATAGTTGAGCATGGGAATTTTCTCTACCACAATAACAGAACCTAAATGCACAAAACATGATCAGACTCCACATCATTCTTTAAGTATATTCCTCCCAGTAACTGCGTGCTTTTCTGTGTTGCAAAACAAAATATTAGAAAGACAGGTAGGAGGTGGGAGAGGATTTGGCAGTGTGTGTGTTCAAGGGAGGGTGGGGTGAAAGGAATCGGATGCCATTTTGAGAGATGCTGTTTATGAGAGTGCGCTCTGACGTTGGAGGGGAATGTGGAGAATTAAAGGAGGACTGTGAGCTACACTTAACACAATGTGACAGGCGCAAAATGACAGGGTTTGGCCCAGGAACGGGGACGCCATGTTGCGCGCAAATAGACAATCCTCTCACACACACACACACAAACCAGTGGCATGGAAATGTAGGTTCGAGCACAACGGGGACAATTTGATCTGTTCCACCAAACACAAATCACTCTGTATTTTCAAATCACACATCACAATCTCAATCAGTTGTGCTTTTTGAGAAGGGGACAAAACAAAGTCATCTAAGTCCGCGAGTGGCTGTCGCTGCCTGCTCGTGACAGCTGGGATTGCTGCTATTAGGCAGATTAACCTGAGGGATTTCTGTCCAACCCCTAACGCCAAGCAAGGACACACAATTCCCCAGTCATCTTAGATATTTTAGTGCGAAAGTGAAGGATATGTCAGTTTAGGAGGAATGCAAGGTTTGACTTTCCTTATCAAACTATCTAAAGACAAGAGATATGACCAATGATGAATCTCTTTTTTCAGTTAAATGCATTATTTTATTTTTTTATTTTTTTAAAAAAAAGGAACGCGCTCGATGATGGCAGTTCATCAGTATCTCAAAATGTGATGAAATAAACACAAACTTCTGAGCACAGTGAAGTGTCCATTATGAAACTGCACTATTCTTGTATAACTTTACTCTGTGCCCAGGCATAGTTCAGAGGATCTTTAGTGTCACGTGATTATGGCAGCCTCAGTCAAGCAAGTGAGCTCAGTTCATAGTTCATATTGCTCTTGAAATAAAGTTAATGAACACTATGCATCATGCGATTTTCAAGGGTCAAAAAGTGTCAGTATTGATATCAATGAAAAAGTACCATAAACGAATGGTATTGTATCTTAAAAGGGAAAATGTTGGTATCGTTCATCCCTAATTTCTAACAATGCTAATGCTTAAGGTTAGTGGTCAAAACCTAACAGAAAAAGAAAAAAAAATGCAAAGTATAAAAGATTTTTTTTTGTTAACAAAACTAAATGTAATTCTTAAATAAGTTTTTTTTAAAAACTGTAGCAATAACCACTGCCCATATCCATAAAGACAAAATCATTTTACTAACATTTCAAGGAATGTGAATAGTCGCATCAGGAACAGTGTGTGCCGAGGGGGAAGGGCCAGTGAGAGGGAAGATGTGGTGAGGGAGGAGGCGGGCGACAGGACTGAGACGTTATGACAGTGACAGATGAGAGCCAGAGCTGACAGAGCGCTCGATGATGGCAGTTCATCAGTATCTGGTCTACGGGGTCAGTCCTGCTACTGGACAAGCTTTCTCATCCGTCTCCATGCCTCTCTTGTATCTCCTTCCCCTTCCCCTCACTCGCATTGAGGCACTTGTGACAGAAAACCAAAATGCACAAAGACAAGTTTGTTTTATCACATCCAAAATCTATATTTACGACATAGAGCGTGCATACATGTCTAAGATATGTTTAAAAAGACACTTGAACGGATAAATGCCTGCAACATGCAACACCAGAACATTTCTTGCAGTTCAAGTGTACTTTTTATATATTTTATGCACCACAATATCATTAATAATTCATTTCCCGCTGATTAATTTTGATATTTTGCAGTGCAGCCCTATTGGACAAGAATGGTGTGGGACTTCAGCAACACCTAAACACAGTCACTGTAAAATATTATTCATTTTGATTAAGTTACGTATAATACCAGGGTCACTGAGAGCTGCAATTCAAAGTTGCCAGCTTTCAAGTGCTTTTATGAGAGGATTTAAACTGCCGTAAATATACCATTAATAGCAAGATCAAGTCAGAATTATAATAAAAGAGCCATTAATGTAATATTTAAGAAAAAATGTCATAAATAGAAGACAGTAAAAAGTTAATCACCATCTATTTTCACTCGTAAATAATCCCTGTGATCATGTCTTTATTCGTTTCCACAGACTGACCTCAGAGCGCCTCCAACTTTGACTGACTTCCAGCTCCACTAGAAACAGCCTTAACAATCAAAACAATAGCCGTCAATAACCTCAGAGGAAGATTAACTTAAGACTTTATTGCTTTGGCATGAACATATTTAAAATGCCAGGCTGCTTGTCCAAGACCAGTGGATTTACACCGACATGCCCAGCCTGATTAAATGTGATGTTTGGGGATAAAATATAGCCTTAGTGAAAGGAATAGGAAGAAGTCAGCACAGGCCGGGCTCTTGCTTCATGTGTACGACACCTTAATTGCTTCAGTGATTATCCCTTCACATTACACTTTCCCCGCTCATATTTATAGTTGTGTCCAATTTTCATTATGCTCTTCATTACGGAGCATAAATAACTAGCGTAAATGTGCCGCAACACCCCGGACACACCCTACAACATTGCCAAGCAATATCCATCTTGTCCAAAGTGATCCGGCATTACCTGGGTGAATTATGTCCATTAGCTGCACGTGGCCCCTCCCTCTCCATCAGGACAGCAGACCGCAGATGACAGCATTAACTTTTAAGGCTTTTATAGCATCTTCTTTACCCAACACGTACCATTAATCCACTTAATGGCCACCGTGACCCCTTTCATTGCATTTCATAAAATAAAAATATGAATAAAGCCCATTACGGTCTCTATTGTGGAGAGTCGAAGTGATAAATCACACTGAATCTATTAGAAGTATTGCTTCTGTGACAAGTCAGGTTGGCCACACTAAATCATCACCACTGTTTGCTTTAATAAAACTCTTTTTAAGCATTCGAAAAACTACTATCTGTAACTTTTTCGCACATTTGTAGGCAAAGCGTGTTTGTCCTTTAGTTAAGAAGTTATTGCGAAGGCATCTGAAACAATATTTACCCTTGTCTCATATACAGATGCAGTTTCCTTATTTGCATGTGAATGTGTTCCTTCGGCTCAGCCATTGTTAAACCAGCTTTATGTACAGTAGATGCCTGCACAATGATGGATACCAGCATTACATTTCGTGCCCAGTGTACGCTTTTGTGTTCAATGCTCGAAATACAGAAATAGCTTTTTATGATGCTGTGATGAGTTTATTGATGCAGTCTGCTGTAGAACCAAATCAATGTTATGTATTGAATGCATCGTAAATAGGGGATTCATAAGGTAGGCTATTAGTAGAGTTTTCATGGAGAGGTTCAATACCAAACTCATTTCTAACCATAAATCTGCCCCAGGAACACAGATCATATTCATATATGTTCAAAATAATCTGACCAGAAATTCAACTGGAGTTTGTAAGCTTTTGATTAACTGTGGCGAAACCACAAGTAAACATGTCTAAACATAAATGTAACTAGAATTTATCGTTTTGATCACTTTTTAACTTAATATTAAACTAAAAACTGTGACCACCATCAACGTCATATCAAAAAACTCACCAACATAGACCATAATAAACACTAATGCCATAATACTAGTCCATTTCATTACAAAAGTCTTGACCCACTTACTGTGTGCAAAAGTAAACCACTCATTCTGCTACGAATGTCCAAGAATAAGCCCATTAATATACAATCACTGACTTATTACGATCAATAGATTAAAACTGAAGAAATATGAAAACGCAATACTTGCTACTATTGCCACAGGCCCATTTAATAAGGCGCTAATATCAACTCCCTTTGACAGAGACCTATTTATAATCTACACAGTCACTGACAATAAAATAAATACAATGAACAGTAAATTCAAAAATAAGCACTCACCTGTGTGCTTGTGTGCGTTGTGTTTGTGGACGCTTGGTTTAAGTGTCAAAAAGCAGACGTTTTCCACTGGATCTTGCGCTTGTAGTCTGGGTTGTCTCTTCCAGAAAATACTTTCCCAAAGTTTAGTCAGGACCACCGAACAGTTCAAGGAAAGCTCAAGGTGGACGACGAAGACCTGTAACAACACATTTTGATTGGCTAATTGCTAAACTGTCAATTGGTTGTGCTGTGGTGTATTTAGGTGACATCTCTGTTTTAGGAAATAACTAAATGTCAAAACTGAACACTTTTAAATCCCATTTATCTTAATTTTAGGGGCCAGCCATCTTATTACTAGCTGCACTAGCGTTCTGAGTGAAGTTGGGCAGTGGCATTAGAGGTATTAAAATATATTAATTTCTTGGTCTATACTTTGTGAAAAAAGTTAATCAGAAAAAAGCTTATGGAAAGAGTGTCTAATTTGAAACTTCTTCCTAACCTCATAATGAACTCCAGTCTAAACCATTAGAGACCCATCAAATAAAATGTAGGGTTGAAAAGAAAGCCCTTTAACCTCCTCCAAAAGCACAAGGTCCATTAGTTATTTCTGCATTGTGTTACGTTTGGTGATTAAAATAGTCCAGTGTGAAAATTGTGCATTCAGAACAGATCACGTCCTGTGACAGCGCTCTTCAGAGCGGGTTCAAAGGTCAATCGCACAGTGTGTATAACATAACTTTAACGGTGTGGATGGAGTGTGTAGCTGTGAACTTCAAGTCTCGATACTGTTGAATTATAGAGCAAGGCCTACCTGCAGAGAATAGCACTTTCAGAAAAAAACAGTTATCTTTTATTAAATGATTTTTTTTTCTCACTTCATTTCAGTTTACTGCCCGTTCCTTGAAATACTTAAAAAGTCTTCCTCTTCTTCTTTACTTTAAAGAGAAAGCTGCTTTTTGTTCTTCTACAAAGGATGATATCTACTCCCATTAACCGAGTACAACCACAGTGATTAAGTGTCCCATGCAGTTTGTTGTTAGGTCCAATGTAAACCTGTTTGTGTTTGGACATAGTGATAATAAATTAAATTATGGCTAACAAAAATAATATCAGTGGCAGCGGTACAAAGGCCTTTTCAGTAAATTCTCAATTTGAAGATCTAACACTGCCCTTGAATTGTTTAGGCACAACTGGGACTGCTGGAGGAATTAATTTCAGATATTACCAAACAGCGGGGTACACATCTCCCCAAGCGCCACAGACAAAATCTTTCATCTCTGCGAAGAAAAAATGGATGGGGATTTAAGAAGAACGCAGATAATTCAATCTTTATCTGCAGCAAGCCACAATGAAATGTGAAATTTCCACGGGATCCTCTCACCTCAAAGGGGGACTATGCAATGAAAGGACAACACATCTGAGGCATCTCCCTCTTGTTTTAGAGAAAAAGAGGCAAAACCCGACAGGGTGGCACGCACGCACTCCCTGGCAAACATTAAAGGGTCTCATCAACATATCAAAGCTGTGGCACCTCCTGTTCGACATGTTGGATGTGAACGCAGAGCGAAGCCAACAAGTCAACATACAGCTCCTGTGTGCCTCTATGTACCGCACTGACAGCCCCCGCAGATAGCAGACAGCTACAGATCGAGATAACGCTCACATGTCAAGGTATATTATGCACATGCACACAAACGCCCCCCCGCAACCTTTCAACCTTTTACCACTTTTCCACCCAACCTGTGTACATGAGAGGCGTTCACAGAAAAACACTGCACTGCTACAGTTTTGATTAAATGGTAGAATGTGAATATTCAGGCTGACAAAAATGTTGTGTGGAATCTGTAGAAGTGAGTACTATCTTTAAGTAAACTCCAAATTACGCAATGTGTGTTATTTGTGTCGTTATTTCTTGTATTTCAGACCAAAAGCTTTGAAAGTCTACTTGTACAAACATAATTAAATTGAGCCCTTTTTTATTTTCGCGGCCTTTCTTTACTCATGCGCTATCTTCTTTTAACACAGCCTGCTATACATATATCTGTAACGACAGCTAGCTTTGTGAACATAACCAAATTCTGAACATTTTTCAAAAGATGGCAAGACGTTTTGACTCAATAAACTTAGTCCCCAGTTGGTGGCTTCACAGGCCAATTCTTAGTTTCTAGCGATAACGTCACAATCTATTGTTGCACCGATTTCCTATATCTACGAATGAACTCCCGTTTTGGTTCAAAGAGCAAGTACACGTTCCCAAACTCGGTGAGATAATGTCATGCACACACCTCTCCAAAGAGCTTCCACTGTTACATTAAAGTTGTCAACATGCATCTAATCCACTAGTTTGGAGTCAATATGCAATTTGAAGCAGGTTGGCAGAGAACATTGGATTGATTGACTTTGACCTTTTTCTCGACAGTAGCTGCTGTACACATTCTACACGAAATAATGAAAAGTGTTGAAATCCCTCTATCTTTAGCTTTTGGCTCTTTCTTCTCCCAAATAAGCGCCTGTTGTTAATCCCACTCATATGTCTAGCTGTAGGTCTGCTTTATCTCCCAGAGCAAGGGGACAGCGGACTCAGGGGGGGTAATACCAACCGTATCGATTTGTACCATCATAAACACACACGTATGGGGGCGCACACACTTGTTAGACGCAGATGGTTGTGCAGAGCTCGACCCTAATCCTTAAGATTCAGCTCCATCTATCCCACACTGCAACAACACTAGAAACTCTTTCTCATTATCAGAAAAAACGCAGTGGGAGCAGAATAACAGCAATAATACTGTAAAGATAGTGTTACTTTTAAGACGGACAATGCCATAAGACCATTTTTAAATTCTGTTGACATGAATGGGACAGTTTAATCTTGAGCAAATCACAAAAGGTTTTGGTGACACATGTAAGCGATCAAGCACATTCCAAACCACTTTTTGGCTCTAATACCTAGTTGTGAGGGTTTAAAGACACATGCCATTCTGATGCAATGGGGTGGGAAAAAAATGTCTCTTTAGACGGGAAGGAATGGTATTTTCACATCAATCCATCACGCTAAGGACGGCTCATGCAAAGCCGGAAAAATGCCAATTGGAAAATGAAATTCTCATGTCTCGAAAAGAGCTCAATGTGAAAAGACCGGTCACATGAGGGTTTAAATAGAAATCTATTTTCTGGCCTGAAAATCAAACTAGCCATCATTCTGTCCTGGCTCACCTCTCTCTTGGGAACTTGTCACATTTATAACATGTAGTCATTTTCTCAGCTGTCAAACCATGCTCTGTTCCCCAACCCAGCCTGTCAATGTCTAATTCTAATAGGCTGGAGTAAATGTGTATGTGTGTGTGTGTGTGTGTGTGTGTGTGTGGAGGGTCGATACAGTTTTAAAATGTCTTTGGAATTACAGGAGGATTTGATTCCTTTAACATTATGCATTATTAATTCAAGTGTGTGATATGTAAAGGTCCAGACAGTGGTGGTGTAGCAAAGTGGGTCATGACAGAGGTTAGTACTGCATTAGCGTCTGTCAGGGGCTGGACAGGAGGGAGCAGACACCAGGGCACTTCTCTCTCAATCACAGCATCCCGACCACACACAGTGGAGGGTCAGGGTGGCAGTCTGTCATGGATCGGAGCCAGCAGGCCGTGACACACATGCATGCACAGTGTCTTGAACATAGCGAAGTGTCCAGTCTGTCCATTGTGTGCAAAAGAGAAAATGTTTGCATATGACAAGGGTGGCTTGACCTGCCAAGTGTTTTGCCCTTGGCTAAAAAATACTTAACTTTTCCTCTTTTGGGTATTTTCTTTCCCCCTGGAGACCTTTTTAATGACAGTCATTTGATATTCAGAAAGTCTCACAAGCCAAATCTGCTTCCTTCAGATGAGTCTTAGCGTCAGTGTAGTTTTTCAGTTTAGACTTATGGAAATCTGTCTTATTACTTTTGCTGTCTTAACAGTTCAAACACTCAGATAAAAACATAATGATCTGAGCTGTTTCTGTTGTCTACTGCATCATTCAAGGATTTTTTTTATTTCTTTTAAGTCTTTAAGTTTCTATCCTCAGAAAGTCAGGGATAATTATGGGAGTGAAAAGACTTGGTATCAGAGCAGATTAACAGCATCTCACTAGACTGAACCCCTTACTCCCTTTTATCTCCTCAAATGCAGGAGAAGAGAAGACAAGTTACGCAACTCCCCACCTTTGGGACCCAGCCGACTTTCCACACAACTTCTGTCTGTCTGTGGATGTCTAGGGCGTCTGCAAGTCGTTCTCTATTTGATGTGTTTGAAGCCGTCATGTGACCAGGGTGAGGGGGATGTGCATGTTGTTCACAGCCAGCTACGATCCCTCGAGGAGCTAGTTTCAAAGCGTAGCAAAGTTGGACCTTTCCCGGTTTTACATTTAACACTACTTCAAATCACAGTGGCAAGGTACTGGATAGTTTCTTCTCACCTTTTCCTTTTCATCAATTCTCTCAAGGCCTTCCTTTTTTGTAGGGAGGTTTTGAAAGCATTTCCCTCTCTAGGTTTTTATTTAAATACAAAGCCTAGTATGAAAGAAATGAATGATTAAAGACATTTTACTTATCATCATTAAGAGATAATCTTGTTAAATTAGATTATGATTCTTTCCCTCAACACACCACTAGTAGGCAGTATTCAGCTCAGTCCTGGACTAATCTACAGTGAGATTAGACCCTGGCATGTGGCGTTTGTCTGTTGTGTGTTCAGTGTCAGTCTGGACACAACACAGCAGTAGTTCAGCAGAGCATCACTGTGGCTGGATTCCTGATCAACTTTATTCTGGACCACACTCTGTTAATGACTAAGTGCTACTCAGAAGAAGATCAGCATGCTTACAGGTCAGCCAGGTCAGAGAGTTAATGATAAGACCTTAGCGTTTTCCGCTGAGGCTGACAAAGACCAGGTGGACAGTTATAAAAGGGAAAAGGTGGCTCCCTACCCGTTGTTTCATCACACACTACCAGCCGCTCTGTGCTGCGCTGAGGCCTCATTCACAGGTAAGACAGTTTCTCTGTCTCCTCTGGAGATTTCTACTTTGAAAATTGATGTATATAATGTCCAGAATGAAAGTAAAGAGTAACATGGGCATGATCTATAATTCAGTCAATCCTCTCTGCCAAGCAGCCCGGCTCACAGCCAAGACGCACAGAGGAGAGCGGGCCGATACTGTAGAACACTTTGCCAACATTGTAATGCCTGGCACAGGTGTATTGTTAAAGACACTGTTAAAATGATTCATTTTCTATCCAATATTCTGCAGCACACTGCAAGATGTCCACAAAGGGTCTATATAGTTTCTAAATGACTGCTAAATGTGTTTTTCACCTTGAATCAGGAAGTGAACTTCAAGAGAATATCTATCACTAATTGAACTGGGCTAAAAGTAACACAAAGCTGCCAGTGATGAACTTTGTAACACTGCCTTTTAGGTGCCTGCCTTCAAAATGAACTGTGCATTCCCATTGTTAAATACAACACGTTACCACTTCTATCCCTTTTGGCAAAACATGCTACCACAACACAGGTCATTTTAAATTCATTCCTCCTGCTTTAGTCTCCAACTTGTCTAAGTTTTCAGAAATAACCACCAATGACTTTACACAAGACTTTCACCACTGCGTTTCATCCTGGCCTTTGATTTCCAAAGAACAAATGAATAATTCAGTTTCCCTCTCTCTTCAAAGCCCTTATTTTGAGGTGGGCTATTGGTTCACACTCTGTGCTGTTATACTCTTAAGACTAGGAGCTATGCACCAACCAAGGTATTAAAGAAGCCTGGTTTCATCCAAGTACCATTAAGTATCACAGCAGCCCTTCTCATATTAGGTATTGACGAGTGGATTTCTTTTTGCAATTTTCACTCAAATGAAAGTTAGAGCTCATGAAAAAAAAGAAATAAATGCTTCCATGTAAACCTCTCGCTGTACTCTCTTCTCTCTCTTTAGGTCTCCCTCCCTCTCCTGGAAAGGGTACCACAGGCAGTGTCCATGCTGTTACTGCCCGTGCTCTTCTCTCCTGGGGTGACCCCGGCCACGGTCCAGCACTTGTGTGGATCCCACCTGGTGGATGTCCTGTACTATGGATGCGGCCATCGGGGCTTTTACTACAATCCAAAACAAATTGAAAAGCGGGATTTGCAACACCTGCTCGGTAAGGCTGTTGTAGCTTTAAAAAGGGTTGACACCTTTCTAAAATGAGTTGACATTGTTTCTTTGATGTTAAAATAAAAAACAAATCAGCATAACGCAAAACAATGTCCCAGTGTTGGCTTTGTAACTTAAGCTCTCTTACGACATTTAGTTCAGAAACGTTAAGGACAACATAAGAACAATGCAGTAACTTTGCATTTGTCCAAAAAATTGTTAGTAATGGAGACTGAAATCTACAACGTGACAACACTTAAAGTAGAGTGATAAACAAGACTGGAATGGGAAGAGTAGGTTACTCAGTAAATAAATTGCAGCTAAACAAAGTGCAGTTTTGATTTGTAATGCAATGCTGTGAGATTTTTCTCTACTTCAAAAAGGGTTCCTGTCTGAAAAGGCAGGACAGGAGCAGCAGCTGTGGAGTGCCCTTTCTGACCGAGATGAGCCCAAAGTGAAGAGAGGCATCGTGGAACAGTGCTGCCATAAGCCATGCAGCCTTTACCAGCTGGAGGGTTACTGCGACTGACGGCACACACCACTCACAGCCTCTAAAGAAGGTCCCCGTGTCAATTTCTAGAGGAATACTTGCCGGTCATGTCTTATAAACTGAAGGAAATAAAGCTACATGACCCATAACCTAAGGTTGCCTTTGCAAAGTATTTGTGTTATTTGGAAATGCTATAGGTTGTGAATAAAAGACTGTTTTAAGTCAGCCATCTTCTGTTTGAGGCAGTCCCAGAGTGCACTCTACTGGCAGACAACAAACAAGACCAAAAGGTGCTGAATAAGAAAAGAAAAAAAAAATATTCTCGAATATATATTCAAGACTAAAAAAAACTACACAAAAAAAAAAAAAAGTATATTAAAAAAACAATCTTTATTTACAAATAAAAATGTTACAGCAGTGCATCTCCTGAACAGACTAGGACAAAAATCAATTACCATTAATGAGCATTATCTCTTCCTTGTTGTCATGTAAAACTGTCTAATTTCTATATTATTCAAGTGTTCAAAAGTAACATAATATTATTTGTAAGACCTTAGTTGTCAGTGGATGCACTCCTCTTGTTAGAATGATTTCCTATAGGAAAATAACATAACAGGTTTACCACAAAAAAAATTGCCAACAAGAAATTGTATTTAAAAAAAAAAAAAAAAAAAGTGTGTCTGATGAAGATTTTAAACTGAATTAAGATATGGGGTTTCTAGTTAAGCACCCACCTTGTTTAAGAGCTTTAGACATCTCCATGTTCTCCTTGTTATGTTGGAAAGCTTTAGAGGGATCAAACCTGCACCGAGCACCAGGGAGCTTTGACTTCAGCTGCTCGATCTCACTTTTTTGCAGGGACAACAGCGAGCGAAGCTTATACACCTCCTAGAAAAACACCAAGTCAAAGAAAGAAATCAGGGAATGAAGTGAAAAGCAAAATAAGATAGATTATAGCTTGGTGTGCGTTTGGGAAAGAAGATTTTTTTTTTTTAAACCTGTTTTAGAGTCAGATTTTCATCTTTGAGCTTCACCACGTGTTTGATTTTCTGTTTCTGGTTTTGGTGACCCAGCAGGCGGGCATAAGCGTCAGACAACTTGTTTAACTCCTCCTGATTCGCTCCTTTCTCATTGAGTAGTGCATTTCTCTCAGCTGCAAAAGCATTAAGCTGTTCCTGTGGGGAAAAAAAAAAAAAACAAAACACAAACAACGTCATTTTCAGGTTTTAAATTGAAGAATAATCTTTTTAATTCACCGTTACATTTGTTTTCTACTGCATAACTTTTATAGATTGCAGTGGGCTGGAGCTCAGACCAGCTGCTCTGGGCAAATACTAGTTAATCACAATACTAGCACTGGCACAGAAACCATCCTCTATGGACAAGTTAGAGGCACTAACTGACTTACACATGCATGAGACCCACATGCTAACAATAAAACAAATCTATTTGAGCTTAAGTTAAGTGTTATTGGTATTAAACTTCTTTGTAAAAATGACTGACCTGAAAAGGCCCAACTTTCAAAATCAGCTCCTCATATTGTTTCTTCCAGTGTTCAGCTTCAACTTTCACAGTACTTGATGGAGGGAGAAAAATATATATACATTTTTTAAATAAAAGACAATTACAAACTGTAACCATTTTCAGAAAGACATATTTAACCAAGTTCTCTTACCTTTTTTCTTGTGCTTCAGCAATTTGTCGTTTTAGCTCCTGCCGCTGCTCCTCCAGCTCCCACTGAAGCGTTACCTTCTCCTGAGCCAGGACCTGTACCTGCTCCTGTAGAGCCCATCTGTCTTGTTCCCATTCCTCCAATTGGAGACATAATGCTTGTGTCTTCTCCTTCATCAGCTCTATTTGAGTCTGAAAGACCTCCCCGCGTTCTGCTTCATCTACACGGGCCCGAAGCTCATTACTGACTTGCTCTGCTGCAGTTAGCTGTTCTTTTAGAGAAATCTCTGACTCTTTCAAGCGCTCTAATTGAGACGTAATACTTTTCTTCTCTTCTTCGATTTGTTGCAGCTCTGTCTGTAGCCTGAGCACCTCTGACCTGACCTGCTCATGGTCTTTCCTCTCAGCCTCCAAAGCACCCCTTTCAGCATTTAGCACTGCCTCGATTTTAACTCTCTCCTCTTTCTCTTGCTCAAACTGTTTGAGTATCTCCACTTTTTCCTGGTTGACATCCTCAAGGAGTTTATAGGCTTTTTCTTTCTCGTTTTGGAGCTGAGCAACAGTCTGGCCTGTCTGCTCCTCAAGTTGCCCCAGTGCATCCTCTTTCTTTTTCAGCAGCTGCAGCTCCTGCTGTAGCTGACTGATCAGAGCAGCATGACTCGCCTCCATCGCTTTTATATCATCATCTTTTTGAAAAAGGCAGGTCTGCACCTCCAGCAACTTCCTATCAAGTCAAGAATAAAGAATGTAAAAAAGGTAGAAAATGGCAGATCCTTTCAACAGAGTAAAATTGAGTTTGACACTTGCCTTGCATTCTCCTCTTTTGCTTTCTCTTCAGACATCAGTCTCTCCAGGTGTTCCTTTAAAGCCTCCTGCGCTTCCTTGATCTCATCTTCCTTCTGTCGAATCACCTTGTCCATCTCCTCCTGCTGCCAGGTCACTCTTTCCACCTCAGTTTCGAGCTCCTGTTGCCTTTTAATCAGGGTTTCTTTGTTCCTGAGAGGAAAGATAAACCAACAGTGTGAACTCTTCCCATTCACAGAGTGTGGGGCATGAAACAAAACAAAGCAGAACCCAAATCAAAAGCCTGTGCTCACCTCTCCAGCTCAGCGACAACACCTTCCACCTTCTTCAGGGAATTTGTATGAGCCTCTTTCAGTTCCATCATGGCTGCCAAATGTTCCTCTTTCAAAGTGTCAGTGTTGTTACTAAAATGACAATAGCAGCAAATAATTGTGTAAATACTAAGTTTGCTTTGAAATGCTGCCAAAAGGAAACATGTAAAATAGATGCCTTTTCATCAGTTGTTGAGAAACAAATGAACTTTGTTTTAGAGGCTCAAAGCATGAATAGATTATGAAGACAGAGACAGGAGTTTGTTTTTTTTGTGTGGGCAAATAAAAAGATGTGCGTGTATTCTTAGTGCTTTTCTTTAAGCTTTTTAAATACACAAAACATATGTGCTGGATTTAAAATCTGTCCACAAGATGCATAAAACAAAAAAGGTAGGACCCCTACACATATTCTCAAATATTGAAAGTCTCATATATTTATATATGTTAAAACAATTCCTTTATTAAATGTCTGCCCATGTTAGAGTTCAACATTAGCATCATCAGAGTTTAGTTACCGTTAAACGAGATGCCATTTTTTTCCCCTTTTAAAAAGCTGCATTACCTGAAAACTCCCTCACATTCTCAGTTTATTCAAATTTTCCTGTACTTAAATAATTTCTAATTTCAGAATGCAAATGAATTATTAAGGGAACCCAACAATTGTCAAGAATATGTTGGAAAACTAATTGGTATGGTGTTTCATAGTTACTTCTATGTTTAGGGTTTTGTTAACAAACCTGTGTAGCCGTTTTTGGGTTTCACTCAGCTGTCTCTCCAACTCAATGTTCTCCACCTGAAGCTTCTCAATCTCCTCCTGACATTTTGTGACTACTTCCTGCCTCTTCTGCTCCTCTTCCTCCATGACAGCAAGCTCTCCCAAGACCTCCTCCAGCTCCTCTTTTAACTGATTCAGCTTCTGTTCAGACTCATCCCGCTCCTGCATCAGCAACACAGTCAGGGAATCTACAAGCGCCTGTCAAGAGAATTAAAATGTTGAACAACTGGTTCATAAAAACAAAAAAAAAAGGATGGTGCCATGTAAAGAATTATTTTTAACCTTTTCTTTTGCTAGTTCCTCATTAAGTGTTGCATGTTCTTCTTTGAGCTTTATTTGTTTCTTTTCTTCCTCTTTTTTAACATCCTTTAGTGAGTTGAGCTCTCCCTTTAGTTCTTCCACTCGTCTTAGACCTTCTTTCTGAGTCTTGCCTAAGGAAACAAAACAATAAAATCAACATTATACAGTAGACGCCACAAACAATTTACGTAAACTATTACAGTTCAGTGCAGCAACTAAACATTTACAACATACTTCTGTCCTCCTCCGAGAACAGACACCTTTGTTCAAGATGTGCCACTCTCTCATCCAGCTCCTTCTCTGTCCGTCTGAGCACTTCCCTCAGTCGTGTGAGCTCTGCCTCCTGCTGACGAACTGTTGCTTGAGACTCTTGAAGTTCTGTATTTGCTGTCATCATTTGCTCCTCCAAGTCTTCCACAGACTTCTGTGAAGATTTTAACTCAAGCTCTTGGCTTTCCAGTCTAATTTCCATTTCCACTAACACATCTTTTGACAACTGTAAATTCTGTTGGTAAATCTGCGCCGCCTCCTCTTTTTCTCTCAGCTCATCTTTGGCCGCTTCTAGCTCTGTAGACTGCTGCTCTAATTCTGCCGTAAGCTGTCTGTAAATCAGACAAATAACTGTCAAACATGATCATTTAAAGCAACACTGTGTAACTTTAACCATACTTTTTTATTTATTTATAGCGGGTGCAAATCCTAAAACATTGAATAGAACAATTATCATTAGCCATTTGCTTACTTTACTCTCTCCATCTGAGAATCTGCAGCAGTGAATTCCTTTTTCTTCTTTTTCAGTTTCAAGCGAAGATCCTGCAGAAACAATTATTGTAAGTGTTCGTTTCAAAATTATTGTTTAGAATGTTTGATTTTTTTCAAAATTAGACACTTTTACCTGGATCTGTTCATTAGCTGTATCAAGGTATTCCTGCAACACCTGGATCTCGTCCCGTAGTTCTCGAATCACAGCTAAAGAAGGGGACATTTTAGTTTTTGTAAGTTGAACCAACATTAGGATTAAAAAAATATATGATAATAAAATAAAAAAAACTTACCCTGCAACTTTGCATTTTCATTTTCAACATCTTCAATTTGAGTTTTTGTAACTTGATGCAGGTCCTCTATGACACACAAAGTTATAGCACATTCTTTACATTGTCAGCGCCAATTACCCACCATTAATGCACCCACAGTGATTTAATCTTACCCAAGTCTTTATTCCTGTCTGTAAGAGCCTTTACAGTATCCTTTGACGTTTTTAAGTCTGTTTCTAACACCTTCCTCTGGCCTTCGGTGTTGATACACAGAACATTTAACTCCTGGTAACAAAATTAACCCAATTCAAATATTTAAATTAAATACTGTATAACCATATTAACTATAAGTGTGTGTTTGCAAGTAATACCTTATTTTTAATATCCAAATTGTTTCTTGCCTCTATCAAGTCCATTGTGAGTGAATTGATTCTCTTTTTTGTCACATCAGCTGAAACCTAAGAAAATAATAAAATGGAGTTATTCATTCAGCAAAGTACAAACACACATTTGCCTGAATGTGCAGTCTAAATGAACAAACCTTGTTCTTTAAAAACTCATTAACTTTTTTGAGTTCAGCCCGTTGCCTCTCAAGAGTGGCAACATTGGCAGCAAGTGTTGTTTTCTCCCGGACAGCAGCAAGTAACTTAGCTTCTACTTTCTTTAAGTCTTCTTCCAAGACCAGCAAGCGCCGATCCTGCTCCCCTCGCTGTTGCACTAATGACCGGATCTAGAGGTGAACAAAACTGGGACTCTTACACAAATACCTGCTGTGCAGATTTAAACAAATACAATTTGAATGTTTGCATATGTACAGGTAAAATAGTTAAAGTGACCTCTTTTTCCAGAAGTTTCTGTTGTTTCCGTTCTACGGTCATGCCACCTTTCTCCTTTTTTACACTTGTGCCATCAACCTATTTTTGGCAGTGTTAGAGAAAGCAGATTTGTCAATATGCATTTTGCAGTATCAGCATTTTCCATTAAATAAGGTGACTCCATAAATCTTATTTTTTACACCCAAACATCCTTGGCCAACATATACTCTGGCTTCTTCCCACCATCCAAATAAAACCTCTCCCCATCTCTAGATCTAGATATGTGAACTGGCAACTCTAAAGTATCCCTAGTGAATGGATGTAACAGTAAATTGTATTTTTAAATGGCAGCCCTGCAACTAACTGGCCACTGTCCAGGGTCTCAAAAAACACAAACTAAAAATGCAAAATCTAATTTTTTAAAGTCTAGATTAAATAATACACTGTCAAAGAACTGAAAAGACAGTGCAGTGTTTTGTAAAATAGGGTGTATAATAGGATGGGAAACTTATTCCCTACAGTAGGTCCCAGTTTAAAAGGCAGAGGAGCATGTATGTGTCATGTATGGAGCAAATGGGGCCAGTTTAGCAATCATAAAGAACTGACAAAATAAAGCATAAAATAAAAATACTGAACTATCTCTTGACAGGGATTTGTTGCACAAATGCATGTGTCTCGACCCAGTTACCCCCACAGTGTAACTTACAAGACCATCAACAGACATAGTCCTACGAACAGGGGACATTAGGAAACTCCTGGAAGGGGACGGAGGCAGCAGAAGATGGGGCGAGGCTGCTGTAACCACACACAAAGTTTAACAAAACGTTACTGTTTATGTTCTTTTTACTTATATTATTCTGTGTATAGAAGCAGTCTTTACCTGCTTTAATGGGTCTAAAGCGCTCAGTTTTATCGAAGGACGCAGCTCCCTTAAGCTCATCTTGTTTAACATCATAAGCTCCCGGAGGCGGAGCGCAACCTGTAATTAAACATAAAACATTAGCATTTGTAATCAGCTCACTCCAAAATGTATTACTTTAAATGTAAGATGAGCCTACGATGTATAAAGTCTTGTTAATCAAAAAATAATAAAACGACGCAGAGATAATCAGAAGACTAAGCTAAAAGCAACAAAAGACCATCGTGCGATTACAAATAAGCTAACATTGGGTTAACATTTCAAAAACAACTTACCGACATGGTCGTTGAACCTTTTTAGGGGGGCTTTCGAGAAAGACATTTCCAATAAACGTGATTTTATTTAAAAACAAATGTAATCCTATTAAGCTTCTAAACACTTCTTTCGTTGACAACATCCGACGCGCCGCTGAAATTTCAAACTAACGTCATACGCATTTTTACGTAACACTGACCAATCAGCGACCGACTCTGCATGACGTAGGTGCTCTGTGCTTTTTGCATGTAGGCGGTCATGCCATGTAGACCAACAAAACTATTATAACTAAATCTAAATACAGTTTTTAGGGAAATAATATCACAACATTGGGCTAGAGGGGCAGCAGATTTCCTCATATATCAGAAATACTGAACAAAAAAAAAGTTAATTTCAAACAAGTAGTTACTATAACTATATAATAAAAAGGTCTAGGTACAAATTTGGAATTGATTTCAACAATAAGCTTTTGGGGGTTAACTTGTTATACCTTGACAATAAAAAAATAAAAAATAATAAATGACAGCAATGTAATATTTCAGTTAAACCTTTTTATTTCATGGAAATACAACATAATTCTGTATCCTTAGCAGGACCATTGTTGTACATTTTATATTTTCTCAATTTTCTGTACTTGAAAACATAGTCACTTGTACAACAATATCATAAACAAAGCCTCATGTCACAAATGGAGCCATTGATGACAATAAATTACACTTGCCATGCTTCAAGAGGATACATTGGTACCTTCATTTTTACTAGATTTATTTTTTAAATGAATAGTAAACTGGACTTGAATAAATATGATAAAAAGACACTGGAATTACAAAATAAATTGTTGTCATTCTTAACAGAGCAGAAATAAGATTACAGGGATGTTTGGTGAGGGTTAACATTTCAGAATTCATTCCTTCATATGAGGACACATTTTGCATATTTTAATAACACTGCTAAATCTAGAGAAAAAAAAACTGTAAATACTGGCTATATTTAGGAAACTGCCCTTTAATTATAGCTGACATTTTAGCTAGATTTTCACCATTTTGTGCAGAGTATTTCATAGGTCGGATGGACCAATATAATTCATTCACACTCAAACAGGTTCTAGTACAGCACTGCTTTTATACAACCTAGAGGTATTCTCTAAATTACATTTCTGTTGTTCTTTTCTCTGTAGAAAAAGAAAAAACACATTTAACCAGATGAAAGTGTGTATGTTTCAGTTTTTTTTAAATAATAGCACTGTATTCATATACAGAATATAAAAAATCTTTCAGACAAAAGACAAAAGCCATCGATGAGGTTTTCAGTCAGTAGTAGAGGCAAATATACCAATTGTGTTAAATAAAAATATTAATAATTAAAAACAATAACAAGTACAAGACTCAACACTTCACTTAGTCAACAGTGAAATTTACAGTGGGACTGGTACCAATTCAAATGTGTTTGGAGGAAAGAAAGGCAGATGTGAGAATAGGGTGAATGTAAAAGCCAAATATAATGTCATGGACCTTTGTTCATTTGACAGAAAGCAAGCAGGAATAAAGAGTGAGACATACAGTATAACAGACATATGAGAGTGGGCAGATTTGATATATATATCTAGATATATAAATATTTTTTTTAAAGGAAATGACACATTTGGATGGCAGACTAGCACAGATGTACTAGTGTGTGGGCTGGTGCTGTTAGTAGCACCATGTTGAATTTAATTTTCTTATGGGTTATGTAGTGTTCATAAACTCCTTTTATATTAAAATCATTATTTTATAAATTAGTTAATTTTTATTTCATGTTTTGAATGATGAACAGATGGGCCATTGTTTTGGCTCATAAGTCATGGTCTAAAGCACAAGTGTGCAAGTGGGTGAAAAAGATGGCATGCATGAGTCTGAAAACAAAAGATGAGAACAGCGTCTACCTCTTGATTGGTTAACTTTCAAGGGACGGGCTTTATCAATTTTTAGACAGTCCTTTATTAAAGAAGGAATTGTTTCAGAGGATTTGTCTTTGGATTCTTTCATTCTTCCAGTATACAGCCAACCCCCAAAAGACCAGCAAGAGGCAGAAATTAGTAGCGCAGAGAAATATGAGCGTACATGTGTAAGTGTGTATTTGTGTGTACTAAGGGTGAAGGGTCTTTTTTCAACAGGTGGTGGCCAAAGACTGATGTATAGGAGGCTGAAAACATCGAACATGCTCCACAGTGGAACTGTCTGTCTCCACTGCCTTCATGTACTTGTTGAGAATGGCAAAGATTTCATTGTTTAGGATTTGGTACTTCCTGATGCGGTCTGCCATCTTCTTCAGGGGCTGTTAACAAGAAGAGTTCATTTCTAAGAACTTCATGTAAACAAACATTATATATACTGTTGCCTGCTCTGCTTTACGGTATAAGTTACATAGTGAAGTACACAGTATACAGTGAGCCAAGTGCACATCTGTGCTCACTGAAAGATGGCAGGGAACCATACTAAATAGTATTGAACTGTGTTTTAAGGTAAAAATGTTAGTGTGGATTTAAATAAGTGTAAGTGTTAAGAATACTCACAACATTCTTAATTATTTCATCTTTGCCATCCTGTCTTTGGACTTTGAGCAGGTGGTAACAGAAGTCAAAGAGGTCAAAACGACGCTGTTGTCCCAGCAGTACTATGATTGCACAGCCAGCCCAGTTCAGCCCATCTCCAAAGCACTGCCTAAAAGGCAAGGAATAAATAATAAACATAGTTATTATCATATTATTTTCCTTTCTCAATAAAAAGCCTATAACCACTTGTTTTATTACTGCAACTTTAAAAGCAACATTAAAGCTTAACCACCAAACACCTTTACACACCCAAATGCACCTGACAAACCGTACTTACTCTGCTGTAAACTCATGTGTGCCAACAGGGATACAGTAGACAAACTGCATGGCACTCCACAGGCGGTGGAACTCCATGCACTCATCAACATGCATCACACCATTGGTTGGTGGAGGCCCGCGCCAAACACCATCCTGCAGGAAGCTGCGGATGCGGGTCAAGATCACCTCAAACATGGAAAGGCCGCAGCACAGACGCTCTTTGGTCAGTAGGTCTCCCTCACGGGCAATCGCAATTTGCTGTAACAATGAAGCAATTGGTGTTACTACAAATTTAACAGAACAAAATAAACAATAAAATAAATATCACCAAGTGCTCCTAGACTTCAAGACAAGCACCTGTGAACTCACCTGTGGGGTTCCCAGCCTCTCAATTAGAGGCACAAGATGGAGAGGTGCGTACTTCGCCTCAAGCCTTTTCATCCTTACCTCTAGACGCTCTCCCTCTGTGTAATACAGAAAAGACATTCACATGCAACAGTAAAGCACATTTTCCTTCACTGACTAAAAACATTGAACTTGTTTGTTTTAATTTTACCTTTGATGTAGACTCTGGGCAGAATGTTTTGGAAGGGAGCAGCATGAAGCAGGTCACACACCTCTTCCTGGGACTAGAATTGAAGAACACAAACATTTTAATTGTCCTTTGTTAATCATCTGTTTCATTTTTACTGACGTCTTTACAAAGCATGCATGTAGCCATGAGGTGATGTTGCATCCGATAAATACTTCCTGCTGAATTCTTTTATTTTCTCTCATACTCAAGAATATTTCAATGACTAAATTAATTTGCTACAAACATGGTGAGTTTGTTGATGGATTCCTTACTACTAAAGATCTACATAGAAGATGAATAACTGTGGTGTACTACGTATCCTTAGATTATGTTTATCAAGCCACAGAAGGATTATAATTTGTAATCTCTAATCTGATTGAGACACAAGAGGTCAGTCTTATAGCCATAATAAAATAAAACTTCAATTCCTAAGTAGATTTCAAGCCATACAAAACTGTGCCCTTAAGCTGGTTGTTGGCAAGATAATAAGAAAAATAGTGAATAGAGCAGAGAAGGAACATCTTGGAACCTTGGCTAAAAAGTGATGAATGATAAAAAAAAGAGCCATGCAATGTTAAAAGCGATAAAGAACATACTCTCACACAATTACATACACCCATTACACACGCACACGCACACAAAGCAGTGCAGTCGCACAAAAATGTGAGAATGACAGCAGAGAAGTGTTATACAGGCATTAAAAGCTCCCAGAGCCACTAGAGTGCATGAAGGCAGATTTAAGCACAAGACTGTACCATCAACCAACCAGAAACGATTACGATTACCTCTTCCATGGAAGACAAGAACCGAGAGTTGATTTTAAATTTTAAATTTGATTTTCTTTAAATTTAATCTCTACTGTCAAAACACAGTAGATCCAAAAATTTATATGACAAAAATGTTTTGTTTTTTTTTATAAAAATTATTCTCGGTTCATTCGCCTACATGGCTGACTGGAGGTTAAACCTTGTGTGCCAAAAAAAAAAAAACAGAAACAGCAGCCGATAGCAACACGAGAAAAAGAGAGAAGACATAACTATACTCTGTTTACTGAACACCAAAACCTAAATCCTTACCACCTGAGGTAGTTGCCAGCGTGAAATGAAAAATAAGAGTTTATTTTAGAAAAAAAAAAACATACCAAAGATACGACACATTTGAATAGAGACTGTGAGCTGGAGAATTTACATATATATATTCAATCTAAGAACCAGCTATGTACATAAGACAAAAACTCCTAGACATCCAGGTTACTGGTCTCCCACAAAAAAAAAAAACAGGACAGTTACAAACGTCTTTTATTAGACATGCTCTGGGACCAATTATAGTATATTATTCTTTAAATGGCAAAAACTAACATGACAAGAAATAGCATTTTAAGATTAAAAATATAATGAAAACAAAAGAGTTATATTTTTAGCATGATGTTGAAACGTCTTACCAGAGCTTGCTCGATGAGCAGACAGAAGAGGATGGCATTTCCCACCTCCCTCAAGCTCTGGAAGACATCTGTCTTCAGCTCTGCATACTCAATGATATCCTTGAGCTGGTGATGGAAGAACTCCAGGATACCTGTCAGAGAAACAGAGAGCCCACAGTTAATGGATCCACCATCTGCCACAATTATTACAAATCCTGACACATTACAAATATCTTTTTTATTCTAACAGTCACATTTACAGCCCCTAGGCATGGCACCTACTAATGCTCATTATCTCAATGATAATCTATTGTTGCCAGGATGAATTAGTGGGTCTGACAGGCTGCCCTGACCCACATTTGGTCCGGGCATCAGGCCCTTAATGCAGACAATGGAGGATCATTAACTGCTGACAGTAAGATTGCAGACAAAAAGCCAGGTACAGATCTCACAGTACAGAACATCAGTAATCTACAGGTTACTAAACCCTATCATATGGATATTGCATCTGACTGTAATCTCCAGTCACTTCAAGTCAAAATGAACAGCAGCAGGTCAGAAAGTTCATTGACACTTTATACTGATAAATCTCAGCCTTTTCTTACTGATTATCTCTTTAAAACAATACACAAACCTAGTGTTCTAATCAGCAGACATATACCATTTTCACAGTGGCCTCAAATGACTCGTTTACTTTCCTAATGACTCTGCAATACAGTTTGTTTCTGTCGAGATGATGTAGTGGTTTGTATTATGTCAGCACTTTCTTGTGCTGGAAACATTTTTACAGCTCCCTCGTGTAGTAGCTGTCAATTCAATTTGCTGCATTTGGTAACGTGTCTACTAAAAATACCACATAAACACCCAAGCTCTTCTACAGTAATACACACAATGTTAACTGTTAATTTAACAGTTTCAAATAATAAAGAAAAAGGTCAAAGAAATACTGTAAGTGGAGGCAACATCAATACAATTCTATTATATTAAAAAAATGAAAGTATTTTGCCTTGATGCCTCTGTTCGCTTTTAAAAATACATATCTGCATGCAACAAGCACCAAGAAAGAAACAATTTAGACATATAATTGTTAACTGTGACAATCTCACCTGGGGAGCCATACTCGTGGCGTGGTAACCGGCAGATTTTGGGCATGACTTCTATCAGTGTTTTTACATACTGCAGTATTGTCCCTTGTAACTGTTTAACAAAATATAGAAAATACAGCGGAAAAGAAGAAAGGAAATAAAGGCAACAAAAAGATTAAATGCAAGAATCCGTCACAAACTGAAAAGTGTAACATGTTTGAAAAGTGAACACAAATACCAGGCTTTTGACAATTTTAAGCAGCTCCTCCATCACAACAGCAATGCCTTGGTAACCAAGGAGACGGCAGATGGTCTTGAAGTGAGGCGGGCCAACAAAGTTCCTGTACGAGCTATATATGTGGGAGTAGGCAATGTTCAGAGGCTGAAAAGAAAAGAGGACACAGAATCATGTTCATCTGGCAGAAGACAACAGGAATCCTTCACAAACATTTGACAATATGATACAAAATATAAATCAGGATGGCACCATACCTTAGACCCATATAGGTAGTAAGGCTGCACGTTGGCTGGCTTGTCTCTTTGAGGCTCCTGTGTGAAGGGAATGGCTGTACGCACAAAGCTGGAAATAGATACTCTGGTGTAAAACCAAAAGAGAACTGACACTATGATGCTAAAACAAAATGAACCAACTGCCTAACCGGTTTGTGGATCCGTTGTAACAGTAGTTAGGGAGGAAATCGAAGTTGAGCTCCCAGAAGACGTGGAGTGTGATTCTTCCATAGGGGGCAGAGACATTGTGGTTGGCTTCGCGAAACATGGCATCAAAGCTGTCCAAGGTCATGTGCTTGCACAGCAGCCGGTGAGTTAATCTGTTGATTTCCAGCAACCATTCCAACTCCTTTACAACACAAACCACAGAAAAAAAATGTTTAAATCAAGGTTGTGAAAGAATAGGCCATTGACTTTAGTAAGTACTTATTTTAAAGATTCTCTAGAGCTTACCACTATCGAAGTGAGGTCCTCACTCTCAAAACGGCTAATGGCGTGGTCCAACGACTTGTACATAGCTGCTGAAATTCTCTGGGTAATTAGACGGTTCAGGTCAATTGACCGACCGAGCAGCTGCAAAACATTAAAGGAAAGATTGTTCTTGGTAAGACAAAGTATTGTTTTAACTTCATACGCTGAATATATATAGTTAGTTTTACCTGCACGTGTCTCTGTTTGAGCAGCGTTTCGTAGCGGTTTGAAGGAGGGTATGGAATGATCACACCATAGTTTTTACACTCGGCTCGGAAGCGCTTGTCTAGGAGCACACTGTGGAACAAAGCAAACATAATCTCAAGCATCTGCTACAACATGTCACTTCAAGGACATAATTGATAAGCATCTACTCTTACCTTCCAGCCATTGCTTTGTAGTAAGCGAATATCTGATCAGCTAACTTGTAAACAAACTGATCAAAACAAAGGTTAACCTAGAAGCAAAAAGATTTTTTGATTGCATTATTTTTAATAGAAACAATTACATTTGTGACCTTTAATGGACATGATTATTATCTCACCTCAGCCTCAATCTCATCATAGAGGAACTGTTTCTTGAATTTAGTGAGAGCGTAGTAGCCACTGTCATTATACAAATCGAGAGGATACAGTACATATCTGGAGAAAGATTTAAGTTACATTATTGCATGCCTTTTCATAATAACATGAAAACTAGAACCAGAAGATCCTTGTCTTACTCCATCATGGAGGGCTCCTTAGTTTCCAGGATATGGTCTGTAAGGATCCAAGGCATTGACATCTCAATGGGAAACTGGATTCTGCGTCCCATGGTGAGCTCCAGGAAGAACTCTCTGAACCACAGCTGAGAAAGATCACAGCACTGCTGCAGGGCCTCTACACGGGGGGGCAAAAAAGACAGGATAAGCTCAACTAACTATAAACTGTGGTCATAGGTTAGATCTGAGTTTGTGTGAAGTCTGTTCTGAGTGGGCTCTTTGTACCACTGAAGTTGAGCAGGTGCGTATAAAAGAAGGAGTGTTTGTGGAAATCTTCTATTGCCACCACAATGGGTCCATCCAGACTGCTGCGAAGAGTCTTCTTAGAGCCACTCTTATCAGCGATCAGTGACTCCAGCATGGTGCGCACCATGTACAGCTACAAAAGGAATTAAAAGCATAAGAGAATTGATTAAAATTATGTTCACAAATAAAATAAAAATACTGTCATAAGTACTCATGATCTTTAAACTCTACAAATAGTAATGCATATATTTCTTGCTATAGTATGTTTTTAGATTTTACCTGTGTGCTGGAAGGTCCAACAGCTCTGCGGGGAACTTTAATGTCAAATCCACCCTTGGGGTCCTTCTCTCCTCTAAGACAGGGGTCATTTGGAGGCTCCCTTCCCCCGTCCCAGTCACACACAGTCTTTCGAATAGCTTGAAGAACACTGGACAAAAATAGAAAGACAGTATTGTTTGGGAACAGTATATGTAAACCATAATCCATTGTCCTAATGTTAAAATGATCTATGTGCATTGTGTACCTGATAAGGACGTTCTTCTTCTTGCGTACAGCCTGCCGCAGAGGTTCTCTAAGGGTCACTTGGGCAAAGTCCTGTAGTGCAGCATAAATGGTGTTCCTGATGGCCTGGTTAAACACTGACTCCATTCGACCCATGAGGACCTACAGAGGACAATAAACAAGCACATTACAATCATTCCTATAAGGATAACAGTGAGCTAATGAACTAATCTTTTCTTAGTGAATATACACTAATGTAATGTGGTGTACTGGCAAAAATTACTCAAAATTATGAGTTATGTTTACACTGCTGTTTTACCTGCAACCCCTTAATCATGGCAATGACCTCCACCAAGGCAAATTTCTCTTCACTGGTGTAATTGTAACGTGTGGCCCGTTCATATTCCTCAGCTGTCCCTGGGCAGTCCTTATTGCAGAATTTATCCGTGGGATGGACCAGCTTCCACGAGTACTGGTAGTTTGAAGGACAAAATGCACAATATAATATGGAATATAATGCACCACTCAATCGATCTATTCACATTACTTACAACTTCCATGACGTGTGTGCTCCACTTGGACAGCAGCTGCAGACCCCTCAGAGCAAGGTCAAAAAGCTCTCTGTACTCCTCGTCGGACTTCTGGCTGTCCAGGCCTGAGCCCGTCACCACTTCACTGTTGCTGTAGCGAGCCAACTCTGAGATGAAGCGTATATGGTCCTCCCTGATCTGCACCATCTGTTCGCACAGGTTGTACTGTGGTGAGATGCTGCTCTGGGTGCATGTCCACCTGAGCACAGAACAGAAAAATGTGAGTAGATGATCAATGGCAGCAGGTCAAGAATTTAGAAAAGGCAGAAAGGCTGCTAGAGCACAAGACTGAAGGTGATTATTCAGTTTTCTTACTTGGATTTGTTTTCTTCATAGTGAGCACTTGTCTCAATGTAGCGTGACAGTTCTATCTGCATATCTCCAAATAATGGCACCACTTGAAGCTGTGGCAAACACAGAAAAAGAACCGCTCACCCTCAGGTCACAAACACAAACAGTTTGTTGGATCAAAAGATATGCAAAACAAGACAGCGCCTTACTTTGAAGAATTTGTCAATCTTGCTCAGGTTGATCCTCTTTTTAGCATCTAGTTTGTAGATGTTGCTTACATTCCCATCCATCAAGTAGAGACCAAAGCCCATCACCTAACACACACACACACACGAGAAGACATGCAGTCAGGCAGATGACAATAATTGCTGACTGTTATGTTAGATTTTTGTACCTTTAGCAGCATGTGTTTCTCACTAGGTGTCAGATACATCTTGTTCTCGTAATAGTCTACACAGATGTTGACAATGTCTGCCAAAAGCTCTTCGTAGCCAGGAATCACCTCTAGCTGTTGGTGCAGGCACTGTGCAGATGCAGAGGCAAAAAACATGTCACCTTCAGATAAAGACTGACTCATTGAAGACTAAACATCTGCACAATCACCAGCTCCTGAAGACGTTTTTAAGCGACACTTGATATTGGATCGTATACAGCAGACACAGCAGGTTAGTGGGATTCATTTGAACAAAAATTACATTCATTTCAACAGACAAACCTGAGTGATCCTGTTGTGGTTAGCTAAAAACATAGACAGGTTCTGGGACTCCTGGATCGACTGGGGGTCAGCCATCTTTCTCAGGAACTGAGCAGCCCTAAAGGCAACAGAGAAGAGGCAAATATGATCTTTAGGAATTAGTAAACATGTTATAAATAATATGGTGTATATAATATTGTACCATCTGCCATATGCCTGTACCTTTTATAGGCAGAGTGATCATTCTTGACGCTACACTTCATGTTCTTTAATTCATCTAGTACTGCAAACATGTTGATGAATTTTCCTAGAGTGAGCAGATAGGCCTCTGACACAAAGTCCTTCCTTCTTTCAGCATGGCATAGACGCTTTACTTCATTGCAGAAGCGTTCAATAGCTTTCCGCTGTAAGGACCAAGCATTCATTGTCAACAAACAGCTGTGTATGAGCGCAAGATGATAATACCCACATAAATAAAATGGACACATTTATTCAAAATTACACTGTGTGAAGCCGTTTTGTCAGTGTTAAGAAAATGCTTTGTCAAACAAATGTTTAAAAATGCTCGAAAGGGTCTTACCTGGAAGTACATAAACTTCATGAGTTTGGTCACTTCAGGTTCCAATACCTCGACTGTTTTCTCGTAGATCTCCACTCTGTTGGGTTGTTCATTGCACTTTACCTGTCAAACACAAGAGGGCGCCATGCAGACAGTGAATTTATGCAACATCCTAATTTACAGTATCACATCTTAGGCTCCTATAAAAGGAAATCACAGCCTACATAAATATTCTGTGAACATTTGGAAATTAAACAAATAGTAATACTTATTTGTTCAAGACAACCTGAATATCAACTATATTTCCCTTTTAAGAAAAGTAAGTAAGTAAGTTGCTGGCACTTGGCAACCATACTTTAAATTCAGCAAATCTTTGTTAAAACAGGTTCTTGAGGTTTGTTTATGCAGACACTCCCCAGGGCAAATCAATAAAGAACTGGATGTGGTATAACTTCTTTTCTATATATATTCTTGTGGAACAAGAAGCTTGTGGATTGAATGTTAGTGTAGGAGAGAAGACAAAAGATTTAACCTGGGGTATGGCTCTGGAGCAGCTTCTCCAGGTGTAAAGCATCACAGCATACTCATGTCCTTCCTCCAGCATCTCATTCTATAAACATATAAGATAAGTCACTTACTATATCCATGCAATGTCACACATATACACTATAAAAAAATAAAATAAATAAATTTTAAAATAATAATAATAATGATAATAATTATCATCATCATCATCATCATTATTATTATTATTATTATTATTATTATTATTATTATTATTATTATTATTATTATTATTATTATTATTATCATATGCACATAATGTATTTTGTAGGGTTCTCATGTGTTAATAAAAACAGTATTTTAGTACAGACGCATTTGTTCCAAGAAATATTTCCCACTCTCCGACTAGAATAGGGATCTTTCTCAAATACTAGACTGGCTTTAAGTGAGACTTCCTCACTAGGGTAAATAAAGCTCCACTTCCCCTCTTTACCAGTCTATTCACACTCACATTCATTCAGCATCATCATGAGAAAGAGGTTTAGTGGTCCATTGTGCTTGGCGCCAGATTCACCACTGACGATGTCTGTCTTGCTATAGACCTCACTATATTCAAGGGGCCTGAATGATAATCAATCCCAATAAAACAAAGCCCTGTTTAAATCCGAGGAGCTGATTCCCACAGTTGGCTTTGTGTTAAATGACAGAGGGTTAAAATAGTTAATACAAGCCATCAGATGTAAGAAACTGGGTGATTAGTAATGACATGTTTGTTTTTCCGCAAACTGAGGCTCACCATGCTGGAGTGGACTGTAGCTTGCTCAATATAACGAGCAATCCCGGTCACAAACGCATTCCTGTCTTCAAAGTTGGTGTCAAAATTGGCCTAAAGAAGTGGGGGCGAAAAGACAAGGAATGCTTAAGAAGGAGGGAGCAAGGGGTTCATTGAAAAGACTTTGAACAAAAAGGATAAAAATGAGACTACAACAGTGTGAGGCCGTACCTGGTACATGATCGAAGAGGGAGGGGGTTCGATGCATGGCTGCTGGTCCGGGAGGGGCAGCTCCTCCAGCAGGTCCACATTGGACAGAGCATCCTCTAGAGTCACGTGGGTCGTCATGGTAACAAGGCGTCAGTCACACAGCACCCCAATCTGACAAAAGCAAGGAGATTTTTTTTTTTTTTAAAAGAAACGGTTCCAAAAGAAGACAAATAGACACTACATTTTTCATTATGTAATTTCATTTGAATTCTACCATATAAAAAGAGTGCAATTATTTCAACTGTGTGTCACACATATAACATTATTGTGTATCAAGGAGTTCTTTATTATCTAGATATTGCAATTGCTTATTTTGAGCTAGTATTTGCAGCCTTAACACATAACTATAGTGTTAGGTTATAATTATTTATTTAATATGTCATTCTTTCAATGCACATTTTCTATTTAGTAAATGTATCAGAAGAATTATAAAGTAATGCAATATAGTCACTCAGCCTCTGGCTAAGGTGTCACAAACAATGACATTTAGACACATGAATCCACTTCCTCTTTTGGAAACTCTTTTTAAGCTCTGTGGTGCATTTTATCTTGCACTGCACCTGTATCCTCCCCAATTTGATATACATGCACCAGGCTCAGGGAACAAAAATTGCAGAACTCCTCACGGTTTCCCTTTTTAAACTTTTGTATGTGTGGGGGCTTTTCAATCCTAAATTATTTGAATATGTTAGAATGTGCCATCTTTCACCAGCAATAAAAAATATGTTGTTGGGCTCATTCAGATTCATCTCACACACAAGGTTTTAAAATTCCACAGCTGTGAGCACCTGATCTGTCCTTGGCACAAACTCTAGCCTTTAGAAACTATGACACACACTTTGTTTCCTCTTCTCATTATTAAACATCAAGCACATGCTTATGCCATGTGGCTTTCACAAATGTGTGCTTTGCCTTTGACCCTGGACACAATCAGCTTAATATTCACAGAGAATAGCGAATACCAGGTGAGACAATATACCTGAAGCAAGAGAAATATTCTATTGCAACACACTGTAAAAAGATTAATCAATGTGGTGGCTTCATACAATGAGCTTTAAGTTTGGTTATGAAAGAATGAACAAACAAGCTTATATTGGTGCCCTTCATAAAATTAGCAGTAATTAGAACTAGACAAACAAGATGAGCCAGCTGCAAGTTTCTATGATGAAAAGTGATTGTAATATTCAGAACATATTGTGTGATAATAGTGAGGACTGGTTAAGACTGTGACAGCTGCAAAAAGCTGTAAAAATCTATAACCAAAGGAGGGGAGTAATTAGTTTTAACCTTTCGGGAAAGACATCTACTTTTTAAATACATATCCTGAAACAGACTTTTCACTCGAGCACAATTTGGAATAGAAAACATATTTTTTTCAAATAATATTTTAAAATACTGAATGTAGCACAGCAAGAAGGTCCTGTATTCAATTATTGGTTTGGAGCACAATTGAGGACTAGTACTTTCACTTACTTCACTTACTACTTTTACTCAAGTAGCAGTGAGTACAAATTTATCTTAATGTACTGTAACCAACATAGCTGCAGGCAAGAGCAAAATGTCAGAATTTGAGAGAGCATAAATGAATCATCTTATCAACATATATGCCCCATGATTAAGGCAGATTGATGTGACAAGCTTTACATTTTTAAAGCACTGTTTAGGTTAAATTGTGTAATACTAAAAACAGTATAGCCTGCTTTTTAAATAATTTGAGCAAGTATCAATCACAATTAGATTACATAATATTGTATTCATGTATTTACTGTATTTATTGCAAAGTGCAATAAAAACAATATAAAGGCTTGTTTGTGAAGACATTGATCAGACAAACTAAAAAGAAGAAGACAGGAGGGTGGAGTTTCCTGCTACCATATATTCACAGTTAAATAACACAACACCATACCACAAACCATTAACCTAAAGAATAAAAGAGTCTTCCCATGGGCTTGCAATGACTAAATAAAGTATAAATTACTAACTAAACAAATGTGACAGTGGCATGTGTTCACAATCCCTAAAGAATAGAGATTGCTTTAACGCGTTAGCTGAAAGAACACGGCATAAAGACAGTTGCAGAGGTTTCGTGAAACAGACAACACTAATACACAGTCCTACTAAAGTCCCATCTGTCCTCAGGAATACAGACACTCACTGAGAGCTGGATTGGCTGAGTAAACTTTCCCACCCTACACTATACCAGACATAGTTCAACAGTTGGTGTGTGTGTGTGTGTGTGTGTGTGTGTGTGTGTGTGTGTGTGTGGTGTCTGTGCATTTTCACAAAGCAAAGGGCCCCTTCATTCCCTTCTGGACACTAAGAAACCCTGTTATAGGCCTGTAAAACTACCGGAAAAACTAAGTGAGACAGCACAAGACAACAAATCTCTTTGTGAAGCCAATAGTTGGATGCAAAATAAGCACAAAAGTATTAGGACCCCTATCATCACAGATATGCATTGCAAAATGCCCCCAGGTGGCCTATAATGTGAGGTGGCTGCAGCTCAGATTTCTATTATGAAAGCCCCATGGCAGCATCAGAGAGGAACAGAAATTACACAGAATATATGACCAAAAATATATGACCAGAAATTGCTAAAGACATAAATAGAGACACAAGACACAATTTGGAAAATGGATATAGTGTTGAGTATTTATCATGCCAAGGTTTTGTGTAACATATACGGCCTCAAGAAAGACAGAGAGGGAGAGAAATGTGTGTCACAACCAGTGAATGGGTTTCTCCCTCAGGGCAAGGCTGCTTACAGTATATTCCTCATCGGCTCAATAAGATGTGATCCGATCAGCGTGGAAGAGGAGTATTCCTTTTTCACAAACGCACACTGAGGAGAAATGTTGACACCAGCCTAATGTGGGTGTTCAGGCAGATCTGTGCAGCATGTCACCATGGGCAGGATACTGCCTGAGGTATTTGACAGACTAATTGTCATTTCAGACACTAGCCCTGAAAAGCTGTGGCGACTCACGAGCCACATGATGTAATGCACTCCTTTCAACAACAACAATGTGTCAACAATGTACATGGCATGAACATGAGGCTAGCTCACATGACAAGTCCAGACAGTTGGGAGGGGTAGAAAACAAAGCTCTGAAAAAAAAAGTTGAAAAATAGTAACATAGCTGTGTTCTTTTTTGGTGAAGAGCTACAGGAAACACAGCAATAAGAAAGATATGAATCATCACTATTCACAATAGCAATGTTTCTCATTGGGTTTGTGGGTTTCTATTTTGTACCAAGTACGTGACGTATTCCTTCCATCAATAAACGCAAAAACAAATAAATAAATAAAAATAATAAATAAAATACATTGTCAGTATTTAGAACCTCGATCTTGATAATGGTGCGGGATATTGAGATCTTGTAGGAAGACTCCAAACAGTAATAAAAAGTTAAAATGCTTACAGTGAGGTTTGCATTAATATTCGGGCTCGAACAGGGCATTACACAGCGCAAATGATACTGAAGAGCATCACTGCCCTGCAGCCTAATACACACACAAGCAGTCATTGAGGATAATTCATTTACAGTCTACTGGAGCATGTTGTGCAGCAGCTATGAAGCCGCTTGTTGGTGAGGAGCTGGGGGGTTTGCTTTAGTGGTGTCTAGATGGGTGGATGATAATCACGAAATCGAAGAAGTGGAGAGCGGAAGTAGGTGAACCTGTCATATGTGCATCAGTAATAGGCCTGCCGCTGAGTGTGTGAGGTGAGTGTGTGTGTGAGTGTGTGAACGAGCGAGAGGGGTGAAAAAATAACGCTATGCATGGTAAAAACGTAACTTAAGGGCCTATTTGCATCGGGGTGAATAAATCCTCGCGACAAAAGGGAAAATGCAAGATGATGAAAAGGAGTAAAAAAGGGCAGTGTGAATTCATCAGTGCACTTGCTACCGTGGCAGGCTCTCCTCACCCCACCCATCTCAGTGTGAGCTACGATGGAAGCTAACGGGGACCCCATTCATGTGTGAGAATAATCCGAAAACACCCCAAAATGCTCGGTTTGCAATGTAGACAAACATTCCCCCGCAACAGCCAATACTATTATTGATTTCTGCTTTGCCTGCTAAGTAACAAGGAAGATGAATTAGAGAGGAAAAAAACAGCTCTCCCCGTCTCAGCCATCATCACTACTCAGCTCACATCCCCGGCGCAGCCCCCGCTCGCTCATCTCCACCGCTGCGGCTCCGATCCCGTTACTTTTACGGACCTACCTGTCAATTGCATGTCCGTCCGGCGAGGCACAAAGACGGGCGGACTGTGTCGCGATTTGCGACAGCGGTCCACTGTTTGCTGAGTATTTTTTCTCGACTTCCCTGCCGACTGATGCTCTAGTTTCGCCCAGTACCGACCGAGTGCTAATCCACCCCACACAAAGAGCAGAAAATGGCTGCAAGTGCATTTTCTTAAAGGGACAGTCACCTCTAGTCGAGTGATGGATGATGGCGAGGCCCTACCTACATGTTGATTCAGGCATCATCATCATTACTATTTTGGAATTAATATTTGATATATAATATGTTACCCTATGTTTACTGAACTATCAATAATATTCAAAACAGTTCAAATATGTCTGTTGAGTTAGTGATACCTTGACTCAACTGCAGGTGTTAAAGGTTAGGTTTAGGAGAATAAATTGAAATATCAACAACAACAGATTGTATGAAACCTATTTTTATTCTAAGTAAGGCAAGGCATGTAACGCTATTTAAGATTGAACCATTAAATTAATTTAAGTGTTCAACAGCTGTATTTTAACACCAGAGCAGAGTTTGACGCTAGGTTTAATTGTTAGTCAGTGGTGTAGAGCAGGACTTGAAATTTTACAATAAAAGACAAAAAAACAACATTTTGTACAAATTAAGGCACACATTAACGGTTATGAATTGTACAACTGTACTGATTTACAAACACATCAATATAGCCTAATTAACATTTGTTTTAGCTCACAAATTAGCGTTGTCAAGCTAACGCTCTAGCCAACTTACGTTAACTTTTTTAGAAAGAATAATTTGGAAGTAAATGTATCTACTCCCGGCTCACAGTTTCTCCATTTACTTACTAGGGCTAGATGTTTTACAAATTTTTAAGCCACAGCTCACAAAATAAATTATAGCCTACTATTAAATATATACTATAGCCTATTACAAGGGCTTCAAGTTCAATGTCTTAGTAGCCTAAACCTGATTTGGTCTGATATTTCCTGCTCTAAAAAGCAGATGGAAAATGAGGCCTGTTTTGTTTACAACATTTGCCTTGAAAATCCGCCATAGTATGCCTTTAAGCTTATTCAAAAATCTTTACTTCAGGTCAGATGACTTGGTGCTACAATGGTAGCTACACAGTAATTATTGCAAAGAATAAATGCACTACAATTGACTAGCCTACAGTACTAATTAAGATACATGTTTATTTATTTACAAATACATCAATACTAAAAGAAGAGTAGAGAATCTAAAATGAGGTTTTTATGAATAATGCATTAAGGTGCTTCCCGTTTAGGAGCATGTGCACTAACTACAGTATGGACTGGTACCTGTTTTTAAAGTGAAAAAAAATTACATTTTTCATGGAGTAACATTTGAGGTCAGCTTTTAAATATATAGTTAAATTAAAGGAACTCCAAAATGAGAAAATTCATTGATCTGAAAGGGATGCCAATTGATGCAGCAGCTGAGCAAAGGATGGACGATCATCGGGTTTCTGAAAATTGTAAGAAAGTATTTTAATAAGGTTTTCCAATTGGCCATAGATGCATGCACGTAAATTAAATCATTATTTCCTTTCATTTTACTTACTTCCTTCCAGCACCAATCCATGAGCACGTGTACATCCTTAGGAGCTAAGCATGGCTTTAGAAGTCTTAGCCCTTCATTTAAGGAGTCTACCACCTCAGCATTGTTTTTGTTCCAATAAGGAAGACGGCCTTCACTGTACACCTCCCACATGAGCACACCTGACCAGAGGTAATCACAAACACACAAAACAACTATTGTAAAAAGAAAGTCATGTACTTGGAATGTAGTCAGACAAGTCAGACTTCATGAGGGTAACAATGAAAAGCATAAAGATAAATAGAAATGCACCAAATGACCAGACGTCAGACTTGCTGCTGAACTTGGCGTATTTGATGACCTCAGGCGAAGACCACCTGATTGGAAACTTGGAACCTTGAGAGCTTGTATACTGATCATCCAGCACAAATCTATATAAAGATACATACATTTAATACTATTCTGATATTTGTTATAATACCAATACAAAATAGAGAAAATATACCTTGTCATGCCAAAATCAGACACTTTCACTTTATTATTCTTCGCAACAAGACAATTTCTGGCAGCCTGTATGAAAGCAAAACAAGCAATGCTTTATCTGTTACATACTATGTAAAAAGGTAAACAAAGGTTTAATAAGGAAATAGGATGATTTACCAGATCCCTGTGGATGAGATTGGAGCTCTCCAGGTAAGCCATCCCTTCACTAACATCCAGACACATCCCCAGCAACGTGTCCTGAGACAGACGCCCCCTCCTTGCTTGAAGATAATCCGACAGGGCACCTTTTTCCATGAACTCAAACACTAGACACATTGGAGAGCGCTGGGTACACAGACCATACAGCTGCACCAGCTTAGAGTGGGACAATTTCCTAATAGAACAAATGCAAGACATTTAACCTTCAATATTTTCCTTTTATTTAATAAAATGTTAAACTTACATCATCACTTTGGCCTCTTCTTTAAATTCTTCCTCTGACATGCACTCCTCTTTTATCATCTTCACAGCCACTCTATTGTTTCTCCATTTCCCTCCCATCACCAAACCAAATTGGCCATTTCCCAAAGTTTCCTCCAGAATCAGTTCATCTGGATCTAGCTGCCACTGATCTGTTCAACAAACTGAAGTTTTTACATCCACACATTATAGTCAAGTGACAAGACGTCATCAGATGCTTTGTTCAAAGATTCAGATTTAGTATGGCATGATGAAAAAAATACAGTTGTGCCATTAAAGTTTCAACACCACTAGATGTCAGCAAAAGTTACTTAAGAGAAAATGTTACAGCAGAAACCTTCAGAAACATCAGGGATCACCAGAGAGAACCGGTTGTCTTGAGAGACAGGATGTCTCAGACGTGTTATGAGTCCTGCCAAAGCAATAAAAAAAATCATAAATTTAAAGATAATTTTAAAACATCAAAACTTCAGAAAATCATTCTTTTTTTGTATTACATCTACATTGTAGATTCATACTGACGACATCAGAACTATGAAGGAACACATATGGAATTATGTAGTAAACAAAAAAGTGTTCAACAAACCAGAATGTGTTTTCATTCATTCATTCATTTTCTACCGCTTTGTCCCGTTAGGGGTCGCAGGTGGCTGGAGCCTATCCCAGCAGCTTTGGGCCTGAGGCAGGGTACACCCTGGACAGTGGCCAGTTAGTCGCAGGGCTAACATATAGAGACAAACATTGACAGACAACCATTCACTCTCACATTCACTCACTAGGGACACTTTAGAGTTGCCAATTAACCTGTACATACATGTCTTTGGACGGTGGGAGGAAGCCAGAGTACCCAGAGAGAACCCACGGTAACATGTGGAGGACATGCAGACTCCTCACAGAAAGACCGGAGTCGGCCGAGAATATTTGAGTCGGCCGGGTTTTGAACTCACGACCTTCTTGCTGTAAGGCAGGAGTGCTAACCACTCTGCCACGTGCACCCCCTGGTGCACGTGGCAGATGCACGTCATCAGATGCACGTCATCTATGCAAAAGGTGGCCACTTCAAAGAATCTAAAATATAAAACACATTCTGGTTTGTTGAACACTTTTTTGTTTACTATATAACTCCATATGTGTTCCTTCATAGTTCTGATGTCTTCAGTTTGAATCTACAATGTAGAAGTAATCAAAAAAACAAACATTGAATGATAAGGTGTGTCCAAACTTTTGACTGGTAGTGTAACTTCCTTGTATTTACCAGCAGCATTGTGTTGGTGATAATGTATTAGCCCAGGAATGGTGCTGAACAAGTAGTTCTCCGCCAAATAAAATGCAGGCTCTCCTTCAATTGTCTTTTTGATTTGGTAATGCTTCACTGTGGGATTCTTCTCACCATTCAGTCTAATAACAGAATGTAAAAAGCCTTAGAAGGAACAGCAGTCTTGGTATCTGATTTAATTACAATTACACACATATACATATTTATACATATTTATCTTTGAAGGACCCGAGCTTGGAGGATGAGACCACGGTGAAGGACAACGTTTTCATATATCAGATGTGTATATTTGTGTATATTCTTACCCAGGTACTTTGCTGAAGACAGACACTGTGTATTGGCCTGGATGTCTTGAATCACGTACCATGAACGAACCTTCTTTTCCCTGAAAAAAGTATTGACATAGTATCATACAATAATTTTAAGATGTTTAAAGATATACATTTAGCTGTGAGACAGTTTTATAAGCCACCCTTTTATTATCTACAGTCATATACAGTAAGTATCACTACAATCACTTTGCAAATGCAACACTGATGTGGTTGTTACAGCCAAAGTACATTTCATCGTAGCACTAAAATAAAGATATAATCAAGAAATATAAATATAATAACTTTCTTTTCTGTTTTTTTCTTTTACCTCTGTGATTAACAAATCCTCAGCTTCCTCTCTTGTTATGTGTTTGTTATACCACCTACAAATATAAAAATAACTTACTTAAATTCTAGCATATAATTTTACGTAAGGAAGTTGATCAAAAGAGATTATCTGAAGCTTACTCAAATCGCTCAAAGTTGGTTTCATATTTTTCAGCTACATATGTACTGGGCACCAAACCTGTGTTTCTGAAACAAAAAACATACACTTTTGCAGTGACATAGAAAGACGCAGAAAAGGTTTATGCAACAACATCTGGACAAGGCTTTCAAGGTGAAGTCTCTAATTCTGAGACTTTTTCAATTCTGAAATCAACTGGTAAGAGAGCTGAGCTTTTATCACATATGTTTAAAAGTAAATATTAGAAAGATTGAATAGTAAGTATATTGTGTACCCCATGTCGTCCTGAACAGTCCACCAGTCAAAATCTGAGTTGTCCATTAGGATGTACAGCTGGTCTTTCTGAAGGTGTAGATGAACATTTTCATGTGGCGTATATTCTTGGACAGCAATAACTATCCTCGTCACAGCATCACTCTGCCCCATCCTCCCCTCCTGCCACAAATCATCACATTTAAGTCATGCTTAAAACAAGGTAACAACTAAGGTGATCACTGAGTTGTATTTGTGTTACCTCATTTGGAAGAAGAGGAAGTGGCTTTTTAGAAGCTGTGGATGAGAGAAATGGCTATGTCATTTTTTTTCAATCAAACTTTACCTTGCACAACTGCTAGACATGGAATACGTACCTAAACCCAGTGGGTCATACGGCTGACATCCCACTGACAATTTCTCTGTTTGTTGGCAGCATCTCCATTTCCCGTCTGCCCAGATGTTTGGGTGGTATTTAGTAACCAAATTATTAAATTTTGTCTCTATATGAGAAAAAACAAGGCTTGTTTCATTTCTGTTTTTATCACAATAAATTGTTTCTGAACTATTTAATGAGACCTAATCATTATTCATTTACCTTCTTTCAGAGCCTTCACCCATTTCTGACGAGAGTCGTTGTCTGGAGCAAAAATATAGAGGTAATAGTTGTCATAAAATACCTGTAAAGACATTTAAATTGGTTTTACATTCTTGTTAATTCATGGCAATTAAAATAAAATAAAAAATCATAAAGAAATAAATTAACCCACCTGAAAGGGGTATTTGTTGGTGCAAGGTATGGGGAGGTCGCTACACACAATTTCCACACACTTAATTTTGGACAGTTCAATGGTTCCCTTCACTACAGGCTTTCTCTAAAACAATTTAAAAAAAAAAAAGTTTATGTGTATTTATTTGCTATTAGAGGAAAACATTTTTCAGATATGGGTAATTTAAATACATTTTATTAAATGACTGCATATTCAACATGCTTACCCCCGAACGCTGCACAGAGTACTTTAGCTCCTTGGTGTCCAAAACAAAAAACCTCTCTTTGTAATTATCTGGAGATGTTATTTTCTTTTGTTGAGATTTCTTGATCAATGTCCCATTTAAAATAGTCCTTGGATACATGGCTGCAGCTATTAACTGAACCAGTATTTCCACTCACCAGGGAGCGACAGCTTTACCTATGTGTGCACCTCAACGCACTTAAGATTAAATAAAAACAGTACGGATGGTAGTTTGATAAACCCTCTAGAGCTTCCGGCATAGTCGTTGCACCAGGTAAACCACATCCTTACCGCAAAGAATTCTGTTGTGCAACCAAACACGCATGCACACGCACCAGAGTACTAACAGCGCACAGATGTGCTTTTACTGGTTACATCAGCGATAAACCAATCTACAGGTGTTTTTTGAAAGTCAAAATAACACCAAATGGTTTCTTTTCTTATTTGATGAAGATTGCCTGTCACAGTTTTGGGGAGTGTTTGTTCAAGTATGCTTGGTTCTGTAGCACCACCATCTGGAAACGTAGTATACCGTAGTTAAAACACTAATTTATTTATTTTTTTATTCAATGTGAGAAAATATAAACATTAGCCTACTGACAGATTTATAGTCTGTTATGCTAGCCTGCCAGAAGTTAAAATCTCCACCTTAAAAGTGTGAAGACGTATTTTTTTGTTTAACAAGTATCACATATTACACTGCGTAATAATCTCGGGGATATAACCATTGACAATGTACAGAACAAATAAAATTGTAGTAAAATGGTTGCCCAATCAGCAGACGCAATACTGTTGAGTTGAGAGCAGTCCAACCAATAGGAGCAGAGTTCAGAGCAGCCGCTGTGTGTCAGGCTTTTTGTGTGACTGCTGGGAAAGTGGTGAGCTAGCGATGAACTAAGTGTCTGATTTATAACGTTGTTGTTGCTATATTTGGCCTTTACGTCTACATTTATTGAACCGGGACCCGCTTATAAGGTTTGTGTTTAAAAATATTTCTTTCTGTGTTGAAGTTTGAACTTATTTAGCCTATAATGTTTTTTGGCTAGCTGACGATAGCAACACCATTGCTAATCCAAGAGTAGCCGGTGAGTTCAATATCTGTAGCTTTATCACGTGTGGAGTGGACGTGTACACAAATAAAAACAACACGTAATTAACCAACATTTAACATTACGGACACGCTCCCTCTTTTTAAATTTACTACACGTTTGCTACCTACCTTTTGCTACTGAAGATGGATTATTGACTGCTGCTTGGTAATCTAAGAATGGACGGGGAAAACTGAAGCAGCTCTTAAGCAAACTGTCTTTTCTCATTTAGCTTTTGAATATATTTATCTAGGCTTCAGTGCTGTGGCTCTTCATGCTCACTTTGCACTGTACTACTTATGAAGTCCTGAAGTGAAATAAATGTTAAAAGTAATGTTCATTGCTGTTTCAGGTCAGCATCATGGGTGAACCACAGCAAGTTAGTGCTCTTCCGCCTCCTCCAATGCAGTACATCAAAGAATACACAGATGAAAACATGCGCAAGGGTCTTGTTCCTAAGCCCCCTCCACCCATCAGAGACAACTACATGATGTTTGGTAACCAATTCCAGTGTGACGACCTCATCATCCGGCCTTTGGAGAGTCAGGGGATTGAAAGGTTGCATCCGATGCAGTTTGACCACAAACGTGAGCTAAAGAAACTCAACATGTCAATTCTCATAAACTTTTTGGACTTGCTGGACATTCTCATTAAAAGCCCTGGCAGTATAAAGCGTGAGGAAAAGCTGGAGGACTTGAAATTACTGTTTGTTCATATGCACCACCTGATAAACGAATACAGGCCACACCAAGCCAGAGAGACACTGAGGGTAATGATGGAGGTGCAGAAAAGACAGAGGCTGGAGACTGCTGAACGGTTTCAGAAACATCTTGAAAGAGTAGTGGAGATGATCCAGGGATGCCTTGCCTCTCTGCCAGATGACTTACCACAGATGGATGGCTCTGAAGGCACAGGCGATGGTGCAAGGAGCACACCTGCAGCAGGAAGTTGTTCTTCTGCAGCAACTCCAAGGATGAAAACTGAGCCCATGGATGTAGAGGAAGCAGGGGCCAGCTGCATGTCAATAAGTCAACAGGATAAAGGCACGACTAGTTCAAAGAGTGAGAAAACCTGGGACAAAGATGCTGCCATGTGTAGTATTATTGATGAAATTGCTTAGTTCACTGAATAATGGGTGTAAATGTGTACTTGTGTATAGATACGTTTGTAAGTATTGTAAATATCTCTATTGCCAGAAATACTGTCTTTATTATATTGAATCATGTGTAATCACTACCACTTAACATTTTCACGTATCTGGAGTTTTCTTGTCAACTTGAATAAAGAAACTGTTTAATACAAGGCTTTGAATAATACCTTGCATGATTTAAGTGCTGACACTTGCTCACTCCTAAATCTGGTAAAAAATGGTTATGCAGGGTTCAGATTGACTGACTTACCTGCTCTCAGACACACAACTGAATAGCTGTTTGCTTTATAAACTTTGTTCCTCAGGAAGTTATTTCATAAGTGTGTTTACATTACAAAACTGATATTGACCACATCTTTATAAGTAAAAAACAGACCAAAAAAAGCCAGTTCTCTGTGGTAAGCATGCACTGCAAATCTTCACAGTAACACCTTTCTTTCATAAAGGAGGACATAGAGAGGACAGTAGTTTGATGCATTTGTATCTAAGTATTGTTTGTTTTGTGGCAGACACCTACCTGAGTCTGGTAAACCTGAATAGCCTTCATAAATATTATGTCAACCTGGCAGGGACTGACTTGTATAACAATTTAGTTATAACACACCTCAAGTTGTGAAACAACTAGTGCTTTATTTTCAACATGCTTTTTAAGACTTAGTGTAAATTTTAACTTTAGAAAGTGTCAATGGTGTATTTTCTGAAGTTTACATAAATGAGGGTAACAGGTTTTGTTGTTGCTTATATCACGGCTATAATCCCACCCCGCCCCCCTCACAGTTACCTCAAACTATCATGACCAGCCATGCCCAAATCGTATTTAATTTCTTTCCATTATAAAAGATGGTGCGACGTTATTATAACTACTATTTTTGCATCTTTAATTAACTAAAACTCAGAACTAGAATAATGTGGCAGAAATTCTGTTATGAAACTCGCCATCCTTGCGTTTCACAACAGGGCGGAAAGCTAACATTTCCACCAATCGCGTTGCTCGCTACGTGGTCACGTGATCTTTATTTATGTAACGTTATGATGTTACACAGTAACCTCGCTTTGTGGCAGCAGAAACGTCGCTTTAGGGTTAAAAGCGGGTACAAAGAGGCGAAAGAAAATCCAACAGGCCACATGTGAGCCCAACGGTTTGTTTCTGGTGGCGTTTATGGGGGTGGCAGCGGCGAGGAGAGCGGACAACTGGACAAGGGGCTGAGTTTATTCATTGTGTTATAAAAGGTAAACAGTATGCGTTTCACAGCAGTGACTTAAAATTGGACGTGCTGTGGATAATATCAACCAATTAATAGGAGAATAAATGTTTAAAAGTTAATTTATGAGGCAGATAAAATACACATTAGCTTATTGTTTGAGGCGCAGTGAACAGATGTGGTCAAACACTTCGCGGATTGTCTGAGGGTTATTTAAATGGCCAATGCAGTGCTTCTCCACTGAAAAGTGCTACAACGAGAACTACCACAATTTCTTTTTCGGGACATTATCATTTTTGAGATAATATAGGCTAGCCCATCCATTCACCATGGAGCAGCTGGAGTGTCCGTTCTGTCTCTTCCTGATGTGCGAGCCGGTGACCATGTCCTGTGGTCACACGTTTTGTCGGAGGTGCGTCAGGGGTTTCCTACCGTCCAAATGCCCTCAGTGCAAAGAGAGATTAAAACCAAAAGAAGTGAAAAGCTGGAAAAACAACGTGCTGCTAATCAGTTTGGTTGAAAAGTGCTGCCCCGAAGAGTCAAAGATGAAGTGCCAAGTCCAAGAGAAGCTCAAAGCCGGACAGTTCATAGAGGCTTTACGCATCGCCAATGAGGGCATAGACTTGGGTAAGCGACACAGACACATTCTCTTCACTCCGCTTTGTAATTCAGTAGAAAAATCACTTGCACTATAGTGTGCCTAGTGTGAAGTCCATACGAAAGAAAATGAGTCAGATTTGTACTTTGTCTTTCAGAGTTTGAGAAGATACATATTTTTGTCATTAAAATTGAGATTTTATGGGCTAGTTTCAATATAGTTTTTTTTTAATGGAAAAACATCTGTCATCATCCTAGCTTGTAGGATGCGGCCTATAGCATGTCAATTGTAACTTGTAGGTTTTGCATGAATATTTCTAGTGCGCGCTATCTGCATAGCCTCTCAGCTGCACTTACCTTGGTGCAACTGACCTTATTTTCTACAGCAGTGTGAAAGATAAAGAGGGACAGGTGCTGCCCTAGATGGGTTTGTGTGGTCAGTGGACGTCAAGCTGATGATGACAGTATTTAGGTTACCAAAAGTCTGGGCAGTGTTAAATTACCTTTAAAATTGCAGCCTCATTACAGATAAATACAACAGTTTCTCTTTTGCATTTGGCTCTTGAGCAACAGTCTATTGGCACATTAGTTTGGGAGTTTTTATTTTATTTTAGTCTAGGTACATAATATTCAAGTATACTGTCAATAAATTAAAGCCTATATTTTGGTAAACACTGAGTTTTGTAATTCCCTAATCACACCAGTACAATATCCATGTACTACCGTTCGGAAGAAGAAAGTTTAAAAAATTTAAATTCTGTTGTTCTTATTATCTCTGACTCCTTAGTTCCTGATGATCTCAGTTTAAAGCTGTACAGGGCTGAAGCCAACGTGGGCCTGATGCATTTTCCTGATGCTCTGACAGACCTAAACTACCTCTGCGGCCTCCGACCCAACTGGACTGAGGTGAGAGAAAAGAATAACACATGATGTGTGACTTGATAATAATCAAATGTCTCTGCTGCGTAACAAACATCAGTATCAAGAGTTGAGTATTTATGTGATCTATTTACCACGAGGACCCTGGTGGTTTTTAATCCTCGAGATACTATGTAATAGCTTAAGTAATTGTCACTCTTCCTATGTGTGTTGTGTCTTTGCCTGAAGCTTACCTCAAGTAAACTTGTGTTTTTATTAATTTTATATAATTTACAAAGTTATAAAAACTTCCACTCATGTTATGCAATCACTTCAAGTCAGTAATTGTAGGTGACTGTAATGACATGTTTTTGCAGGGCCTCTTTTGTAAAGGGAATGTACTGCTGGAAATGGGTCAGCAGAGTGAAGCTCTCGTCCTATTTCACCGTTGCCTAAAAGTCCAAGCTGACTTTGTTCCAGCAAAAAACCAGATAAAAAAGGTTTGATGACCTTATATTAATTGCAGACACACATTACACAATCAAGTGAAACAACACGTGTTACATCAACATGTATTATTTGTACATAATTTTGCAGTTTTATGGTTGTTTTTATGTCTATTTTAGTTTATCCACTGTTTGTACATGCATCTATTCTGATATGAGATCTTTATATGTTTGCAGATCCTGGAGGCAGAAGGTGTAGCAGTACCAGAGGATTTGTCCTGCATGTTGCAGCTAGTGTCTGAGTACTTGAAAGAGCCTAGTCCTATTACCAGTCTTAGTGGCTCCCAGGGGCCAGCTTACCATGAGGGCCTTAGTCATCTGCATGGAGAGGAAAAAGAGGAAAAGGGCAACACACAGGCTCCCCAGGTAGGCACCGCACGTTTTTCACAGTTTACAGTGCTTAAAGGCTCAGTTCCTAAATCCTTTATGTCCCCAAGGTAAAACATGACACAGGGACAGAGTGCTGCCTTAGCCTCTGCCAAGCTGTGTCCTTCCTCCCTGCTGCTGAACAGGAAGAAGAGTCGATGATGAGAAAGGAATATGTCCAGTGCAAGGGTATACTGATTCACTAGTACACAAACTATTGCAATATTTATGATCAAATGGCATGCATCAAGTACTGTAAATACCAATTAACCTATATAGTATGTTCAGTAAATGTATCTGTCTCATCTCTTTCAGCTACAAGCAGCTTGAGCAGAGAGAAAACTCTGAGTGTTCTCTCTGTGTCAGACGTTGAATGCCCACTCTGCATTAGGTCAGTCTCCTAAACTGTTGAGTATCAGTCTGACTATGTTGCCATTCCTGTTTTTCTTCTTTCTCTCTTCTAGCAGTACCATTGTCAAAAAGATTGTTCGCTAAGGTGTTTGTGTTTGTCCTTCTTGTACTTGAAGGTTGTTTTTTGAGCCAGTTACTACACCATGTGGTCACACCTTTTGTAAAAACTGCATGGAGAGGAGTCTGGACCACAACCTACGCTGTCCACTCTGCAAGCAGCCTTTGCAAGAAGTACCCACATGCTGACACATAACATTATGAGGTTATGGTTACAGAGTATATTACTTATAAATGTCTCTTTTCAGTATTTCAAAAACAAGAAGTACAACATCACAGTTCTTCTTCAGAACATAATAACCCAGCTTTTCCCATTACAACTGGCTGAAAGGGAAGAAATCCATCAAGCTGAGATGGCGGAACTTTCCAAGTAAACACAGCATTTTTATTAAAATTTTTACTTAAAAACAGCCTAAATTGTTACTTATAATGTTAATAACTATCAAATGTGTTTTCAGTCTTACAAAGGACATCCCTATATTTGTTTGCACTGTGGCCTATCCTGGAGTTCCCTGCCCACTCCACATCTTCGAGCCTCGATACAGGCTCATGATGCGTCGTTGCATGGAGACTGGCACCAAAAAGTTTGGCATGTGCAGCTATGAGCATGGGAAAGGGTAAGATTAACACTAAATTACGTGATTGCCAGCGTGACATACATATGCAATTGTCTATTCTAAATCATTTTAACATGAATATAATAAAAACTTAACATGTATTTAATTCATTCAAACTTTAGGCTTGTTCATAATATTGGAATGCAACTTATGCAAAACTCTTCACTTCTATACAGTGGCAAAAAAAAAAGTTCAGTTTCATTTTCTTTATAGATAGAGAAGCGGTCTATTGCGTTATTGAAATTGAAAGTTTTTGCCCCGTACCGCAGGTTTGCCGATTATGGCTGTATGTTGGAGATACTTAGTCTGGAGCTGTTACCTGATGGACGCTCCTTTGTGGACACAGTGGGGGGCAGCAGGTTCCGAGTTTTAAAGAGAAGTCAGAGAGATGGCTACCATACCGCTGATATAGAATACCTAGAAGACCAGAAGGTAGAGTTTAGTCCTCACAGTTTCACCAAATGTAAATTAAATTGTAATACCTAATGTATAAGAATTTGTCACTTTTTGCTTTTGCTCACCCATTGCTTAGGTTAATGGTAGTGACTTGGAGCTACTGCAACATTTGCACGACAGTGTGTACCAGCAGGCTCAGGACTGGTACCAGCGCCTTGGCAGTCGAATCCGCGAACAGATCAACAGGCAGTATGGAGTCCTGCCTGAGAAAGAGGAAAACGTTCAGGTATAGGTATATGTTAACACATAGTTTTTGTTAATTTGCAGTTAGACTACGTCAAACCAATGTGACATATGTGCATTTTATACGTCAATAATGTGATTTTACATCATTCATTATCATTTCATCTGTTTATTCCAGGCTTCAGTTAATGGCCCCACATGGTGCTGGTGGTTACTTTCTGTCCTCCAACTGGATCCTGCCTACCAAACGACTGTCCTGTCTCTGAACTCACTCAGAGACCGCTTGGGACACCTCCGCCTTGTCCTTGAGTACTTCTCCCAAAGCTAGATGGTGGTGCTATAAACATGACCAGCTGATAGTCAGTTACAACACAAACACTGACAAATAGGTATCAGGTATAGGCTGTGTTTGGGACTGTGGTTTGTTGTTTTTTCAGGGATAACTATTTTTTTCTGTCACAGCTCAAATACTCAAGGCAGCCACTGAGATAAATATATAGAAAAAAACAGTGCAGCCCTAATGAGTTGTATTTATTTTCTTGGTTTCTAACCCTGAATTAAATCTTTTTGATGTTCTTGGGCTTGGCTGAAAATGCCACCAGGTGCCACTGTTCTTCATCCTCTCAACATTATACAGCATCAGCTCAGTCAGGGGACTACTTTAATTAGCTATGTAACTCCCTTTTTTGATTTTTTTGAAATAGTTTAGCAGAGGTTGCTGTGATTCTGGTTTTGGAAATTTATTTAATGAATATACACATGATATCAGTAAAGTTTGTGTGCGGCAGGTGGCCATTTTGGAAATTGCAGGGTTGGCTTTACCTGTAATGCTTGTAGTTTATTATCTTTTGGTCTTGGAAACTATTGTCATAAGATGCAGACGATCAGAAATGAGGAGCCCGTCGATTTAGCACAAAACAGGTTTAATTAGAATTAGGGACAGAAACATACATGCAGTGAAGCATTCAGGCATTTGAACACAGACACAAGGAATTTGTCCAATAAATAGTTTACCATAAGTAATTATAGAATATTTGATTTGTCTAACTGGTACCATCTGAGGACCCATAGAATAAGAGAACACTTGTTTAAGTCTTCCCAAGATCATCACATGGTAACAAAGAGCCCTTATTCAGGGTCCCTCAATGGTTCACATAAGAGGCTGGAGGATATTAAGTCAGACGTACATATGCCATAAAGCACAGAGGAACAGGTAACCAAGACATGTTGAGAAGATGAGGACAAATCAGATCAGAAACCCTTTACAGTGGCCCATTTTATACAAAAGAAGACACGTTCCTATTTAGTATTAGACTATTTTGCAATAATAATTTAAAATCACAGTGCAGGGCCCAATGTGCAATTGTTTTTAATGAATTAAAGTTGTTCATATAGTTATGGGAGCTACTTGTAATCTGAATGATGTCTCTTGAATTATGACTAGGATGAGGAGATTGGCAGATAGGTGACAAAAGCTGTGCAGCTTTACATTGTGTGCTTTGAATGTTGATGCACGTGTGTGTGTGCAATCGGTTCGTCAGTCACCAGTTTTATTAGAGAACAAGCATGCATAGCAATGAAACAACTGCTAACATTTTATATAAACGCAGTGTCACCTGAAGTGTTATTGTACAGGACTAGTTTTCCTATGGTCCTTTTGGGAGGGTTCTTAAATATACTGTGTGGGACTCTCTCTGAGCTCAAATCTCAAGGAGACCTTAAGTCTTAACAATCTCTGCTCAACACAGACAACATCATAGACGACGTCATAGAGCTTCATTCCAGCGAATGTCCATTTATGAGGTGAATTATGAGATTAACTGGGTGGAACTAATGGGGTTATTTATGTGCCATAGCTATATGTTTGCCTACATCATCTCATGCCTTTTGTTTGGTCAACAGTTAATTTTTTATCTATATAATTTTCCACTCATTAAGTAATCACAATAAGCGCACAAACTGTCAATTTCAAGATTGAGTAATGTGCCAGTTATTGCAACATGTTTCCACAGGGTTTTGTAGAGCTCTGTTTATTGTTATCAAAATGGAATAAACTTTGCTAAAGTGAAAAGGGAGATTTTTTTTTTTATTGTTGTATGACTAGTCTCACAAGTGAACTTGTAATAATAATAGCAATGCAAAAATGATTTTCACTCCTTTATAAATGAAATGTTCACATTGTGCATATTTGTCATTTTTAATACACAAAATGTCACTGTCACAAAATAAATTAATAAAATAAATTAAATGTCGATTAGCCTCATTTCTGCAAAACCTACTTTATTGTAATTTTAATTTACCATTTTAGTTGCCTGGTTTAGATTTTCTGCTGCATTTCTTCATCTCATTTCAGAAATATACAACATTAAATGTTGGACCGTCATAAAAATGAAAAAAATTAAATCTAACTGAACCAACAGACTCAGAGACAAAGTATGAAGCATTACAATCCACTTTTAAAAACAGTTTCCCACAAGAGCATGTTGCACACGTGTGTACTTTGGTAAAGGCTGTGAACAGGTGGTAACGTGTTACTGCTATGTGCAGCTTGCAAGAATAGTTTGGTGATGTGGTTTGTTGCAGCTTGTGTTTCTCTCCTTATTGCAGTTGCAGTGCAATATGTGTGAAAATCCAAGTATCTTTATTAGATTGTTCATATTAAATAAAAAGGGTAGTCATGTTGCACAGATTTGCAAGGCATTACAGAATGAACTGCATTACAGTATTTGAATTTGTTCATAAGCTCAGATGATAGTGTTTGCAAAGAGGCAGAGACTTGGGCTATATTACTTCATGTACTTTATCAAGGATAAATTGTTTTCCTCTAAAGTAAAGAATTTAAGAAGACAAAGCATAGACAGCGTACATTAAACATGTAAATGTGTGTACCAGATTATAGTTTGAGTTTTCATCTGCAGTATATTGTACTAGTTTTTGGTAGGGAAAACTACTGGACCCAGAGAAACCTAAGCAGACACAGGGTGAACATGCAAACCCATGACCTTCATGCTGTGAGGCAGTAGTGCTAACCACTCTATCGCCATGCCTCCAGTGTTATGTTTTCAGACCTAACATAACCCTAAAACCATGAGCAGTTTATGGACAGTAAAATTAGTGCTAATCCAATTTTATTATGAAAACTCAAAAGTGGGTTTTCAATGCCTGGTTGTTCTTTTTAGTGAGAAATGTGCACTTTACTTTAGTAACGCATGTCATAACCAACCTTTCCACAAGAGGGCAGTATGTATCAGTAAAAAAAAAAGTGCCTCAGCAAGTGGCATGAAATTAAAGAGAAATTTAAAGAGACTGACTCTTTGCCTTTTCAAGCAAACCCAAGAAGACGAGGAGATGTATCAGATTGGTCACACGTGATATTTGCAATCAAAGGGAACTAAAATGGAAGGAATAGGTGTTTTACAAGCTGCTAAAAGACTTCAATTTCAACTCAAAATGAGATGTGTGGGTGTAGGTGTGCATGACCCACACTTCTGTGAACAACAAGAAAAAGCAGTGTAACAGAAGTGTGGCACGTTTCCTGCCAACGTCCTCTGCATAGGAAGCAGGCAGATGAAAAGAGGTTTCTTTGGCTTCAGCAGGCTTCTGTAATGCAGCTCAGCGTCAACATCAAAGCCCATTACATTTGAAGAATGCCACAGCCTTTCTGTACTAAATTGATCCATCGGCTTGCGCTGACTCCCTGCTTGTGTACCACTGAGTAAGGATGACAGGCGTTTTGTAGGAGTTATCGCAAATGGGGGAACCGACTGTGGCTCTGTGGATGTGTGTCTTATGTGGGCGTTCTTACATTTCTGCAGTTAAGAGCACATTTCCTCAAAAGGGTGGCTAGATTAGCAAAATCCTTTCATGGAGAGCATATTCTCGGTCGTTTTGGGGGCTAATAGTAATTTAAAATATTATGGACAGTGCTCATAAATTTAGCTCTGAGTCATTGTGTAGTATTTGAAAGATAATAGAGGATCCAGAAAATCTCAGTCTATAGCACTAGTTTAAATAGAAGCACATATCTACCGCTGAAAACAGGTGACTAGAGTTCAGGTTTTACTCTAGATAAAGCTTTAAACTTTTACACTAAATTATTTGTTATAGCTTCAACGAAGACAACTTGAAACAGGGTGAGCTTACGCCAACCGCTGAGAAATACAGTTTTCATCTCTTCATGTTTCGGTTAGGTTTGAGCAGTGGTGGGCAAAATAAGGCCCGGGGGCCACATTCGGCCCGCTGGGCTTTTTAATCTGGTCTGCCAAGCATTTACTAATATCTTATTGATAACTACATATAATATTTTTTCTTATCTTTCCAATATTGTGCAGTGATCCACTGTTTCCACTAGACAACATGCTCCAAACGTTAACAACTTTTCCTAAAGCTACCATCTCTACTCTCAGTGACAGTGACACTGGTTTTAGAACAAAGTGTAAAGAGTGGATATAAAACTGAGGAGGTGCAGCTGTGACTGTGATGTTGAAAATATAGTGTTTATTGCACATATTCCTTTATCTACAGTTCAAACTTTATTCTATTGGCAAAAAAAAAAAAAAAAGTTTTCATTGAGTTTCTGTGTTTGCTGCGCCCCCCACAAGAGCCCCATGTTCTAATGTGGCCCTTGTGGAAATATAATTGCCCACTCTTGGGTTGAAAGGTGTAAAATTAAAAGTTTCTTTGCGATTCAGCACAAAGGCTAGCGGCAGATCCTCCGTGGCCCTGTGTGGCATTGTTGTGCCGCGGCGGGGTCGAGGGGGGTGGGGATTGTGAACACCATCAATTATTATTTTGGGGCTCAAAAAGGTTGAGAACCTTTTCCTAACAAAAGGGAAACCTTACCTTCCTAACAAAAGGGGAACAGCAAATGGTCCATTTGCTGTTCCCCTTTTGTTAGGAAGGTAAGCATTGCTAGGAACTTTCACTAAATGAAAGTGTGATATGTGACCGGTGGCATCTGAAGAGCTCACCTGGTAGAGCCCCTAGGCTACCACATAAAGAAAGAGACCCACAATTATATGGCTTGGGCCTAATTGCTCCACAGCATCTTCATCTCTCTATCCCTATTTCTTGGATGCTTTACTGTCTTTCTGTCCAGTAAAATTGCCCAAAACATATTTTTATCACTTATCTGAAGAAAAGTGATTCAAAAATACAGATTTATGTAAAAAAAAACTAAAGAAAAGCATTATCTTTAATCCCTTGTTTTACAGATCCTACATCTGATGCTTTCTTTGCACACTTTTCCCCCACTGTTGACTCAAGATCATATTTAAATATGAAGCCTACATAACACCATTAATGCTGAATCTGGGATTACAGTTTTAAATTAAGGTTTTATTTGGAAAGGTCAAGGTGGGAAGGGCATTAGAGGAAATTTAAAAGATAATGGTTTCAGTGGAAGCCCAATGGAAGCATATTAAATCAAATGTGTGTGTGTGTGAGAATCTTTAATATTATCCTTCATAATTATGAGAACTCACTGGAGTCCAAAGACGGGGTGAGCTAAAATTGACCGGGCTCCTCTATGGAACAAGTGAGAATGAGAGAATGATGTTGTCATAGAAACAAAACCCAACTTTGACAAATCTCAATGTCAAGAGTAGGATTTATTCAATTAGAAGAATTAGATACTTTTTCTTTGAAGTGAAAACTCTTTTGTTTACCTCGCGCAGCATGAAAGACAACACGCAGGGAGCTAATTCCTACCGATAAGAGTGTGGGGGAACTGCAGAGTAAAGTGGCGACAGATATAGCAATGAAGAACGTAACTCTCCAAATGTGTATGTTTTCTTTGAAGGATTAGACTGGAAGTGTGTTGAAATAGCATGTGTTTGTAACTGGTGTGGGTCTGGAGCTGATAAACCTTGCTTGTTTCTGCTGTTGTATAATCCCCCTGAGTGTCAACACGATGATAAACCTATGAGTATGCACTCGTGTGACAGTGCCTCTTAGAGCCAAGGTAAACATAACGGCCACCTGCTTCCGTTAGCACGATGGCACGACCTGTCATAGACACTCAAAACAAAACCGCTCAGAGCCCTGGCCTTGTAGGAAGACACTGCAGCTTAGGCGAAGTTGCTTTACTTGTCAAAGTCCACCCTTTTCCTTCTCAAAGATTCAAACTTTATGATTTGTGAGACAAGTTCCTGAGCTCGACCTTCAGTGCCACATGATTGACAGGTACCATGTCAAGAAAGATGAATGAGTTATGCCTTTGCCTCTCAGGTAACAGTGTTACACACTAAATGGGTTGGGTTAAAAACATCATGGCCATCCTTTTATATTCTACTGGCCTTTTTCTCTTGAAAGAAAAAGAAATACAGGAAACAAGTGAAGCAGATCAAGATCACCTCCTGGGAAATGAAGGACAGGAGAAACAGGAAGCGGGGAGCGCTGCAGGAGACAATATGCCATGCAACTGGCTCACTGATTTGTAGACCTACCACCTGCTGAGGCTCACACCTGGCTGTGGGGCTGTCTTAGCATGGTGCTCACAGTTGCATAAAGCTGTAAGTGCATTGGTTTGTGCTGCCTCTGTGATTTTACATTTTTGCTCTTGAAGGACACTGATGGAAAGTCAAAGCTAATAAAATGCTAGGACTATCACACAACTAGTGCGTGTTCAGTCAGTGTTGACAAAATAATGTTTTTGAGGGTTGCTTTGGCTATTTGGCTCCAGAATAGTGCCAATTATGTTAATCTTTTAGCATAGTATCTGTTTTTAACTGCTAGATACAAGCCTATAGCCTACTTTAACTTGTTCTCTCTATGATGTAGCTATTAGCTAATGAATGAACTAATGATTAAAACTAAACAATACCAATGCAGCACTGTTTATCCCAAATGAAGAGTAACATAAAATGCTAGCCTCTATTAGTTGCTTATTTCATTTTTTATGGTATGTTGTTATATTTGCTCAGTTTTATAAGCAATGCACAACATTAAAGACAACACTATAGTTAAAAATATAAAGCCAACTAGTCAAAAATGCTAATTTTGATGCAAATAATATTGACCCAAATGGGATTGACAATGCACATAAACTAGAGCGTCACAGTGTTTCTAACTCAACTCTTGTTGAAGGAGAGTATTCAAACAAACTATTAAAAGTAGGATGTAGCAAGCCGGGTTTCCGCACAAAAACCTAGATGAGACCACAGCAAGACTTCACTAAGTAGTCTTAGTCAGTTCTGTTTGACAAATATGCACATCTTTGTAAATACAGACCTATCAGCCTTTTTAATCTCATCACATGGTGGTCATAATTTCCCCAGCGGCGAGTCATCACATCCTCCTCACAGGAGCGAACCTCACCCGGTTAGGTCGGGATTGAAGTTTGCTGCGGAGTGAAGGTGTGTCTGTGCGATAAGGCCGTGTCTGAATAGAAACAGCAAAAGCCTAAGCTGTGGATGTGATCATATTTACAGCTAAGCCTCTGGGTCATATTGTTATAATAATTCCTGTAACAAAAACAACATCAACAAAAGAGCGAGGGGAAGAGAAAGATGAAGATGAAAGGAAGAAGGTAACAAATAAAACTTAATGGATACTGGGTTATTAATGGCACCACCAACAAATGCAAGGTTTTCTAAATATCAAATATGGGAGTTATCAGGATAATGACATGCTCTTATATTAAATCTCATCTCTGGTTAGGATTTTAATATTTGGTTGTCATGGACGCAGACAGCCATGGTTGCTCCAGTAACCTGTGCACTTCTTAATTAGATCATTGTAGCATAGATACTGTCTTATAAAGACTACACCTTATATACATCTCCTTTAGATCACTGCCAGTGTGTGTGTGCTATTGTGTTCTTACATGTGTGAAGGATCCCTTAAGGCTTTGAAAAACACAGGATGTCAGCGTCTGTAAAAGAAAACAGACCTCCCATTTTTAAAGAGGCACTTAGTGTTGGCAATGAGACTCATTCATCAATATTTCAGCATGTTTACAATGCTGAAAATGCTCAGATGTGAGACTACTTAGTGAAATTAATGGCCTCCATTCAAGCTAGTTGAGACCCAAGAGTCCACATAAAAAGGGAAGCCATTTTTTGACAGATGATGCTGGTGAGTGAACATACAGTAGCTGAGCCCAGTATCAGATATAATATAACTTACCTCTAGATGTGGACATGTGACTTTATATGTTGTCAGTGTGATTATCCACCAAAGACAAAAAAAAAATTGTAGATTAAAAGAGGAATCTCTAAATGTGTGAGCTTATTCTTAAGAAACCTCAAATAGTGTCTTACTTAAAATGTGTCACAATGGCTTTCACAACCAGACAACTATTCAACTGGTGCTTTATAAAGTTCTCCTCTGCTTCATTTCAGTAGCTACGTACACTGCAGCTATAACTAACTTTGTGAATGTCAGGCTTCACATTCACAAGTTTATATGGGTTATATGAGTTTTTTGGAAACATTTGTGGTGCTGTGTATGTTATCTGTTGACAGAAGTTCATCTTTTCACATCAAGAGTGTGTATCACGTGGTGGTGGGAACTTAAGGAGGTTACTTGAGGAGGAGGCTGAATAAAACATGCATTTTCAACATCTGAGGAATATGTCCATCTTTTATAGTCGCCTACAAAGAGATGGGGAACGATGCTCCTAGCTCAGATGAGAGTGAAAGGAAGTCTTTTGTGAGTGTGAATGTGTGAAGGGAACACTAAAACACACGTGATAAAGAAGGAAAGGCATTCTGAAAACATGAATTGAAAAAATGAATTTAGGTTCATATTCGTATGTATATGTTAGGATTGAGTGGTAAAAACACTAGGACATATAACAGAGTGCCATAGACCATTCAAAGTATGTATGTACTTTGGGTGATTTGCGGAGGAGACAGTATTGGCATGGATTTTATAAAGCGCTTTTCCACCCACGTGGTACTTAAAATGCTTTTTTATTATTTATTTTTTAACAAAAGAAACATTACGACAATGAGACAGACATGACCAGACACTCACACAAAACAAATACAACTATACAAAAAAATAAAATAAAAAATAAAATAAATACATATAGAATACAATAGCCCCATTCAGAATTCAGATTTTACGTAATTGCAATAATCTTATTACAGATCCAAACATTTATCGATAATTTTCCAAGAATAATTTTTATATTTTTTGCCATCATTGCTGACAATGTGCCCTTCCAATGTTCGCTGTCTTTTAATAAACTTTATAAAAGTTAATCTATTTATAGCTTTTAAAATAAATTGTTTCCCCAATAAAATTTTAAATTTGCAAACTCACCTAGCATTTCCGACCAACATTTTAATTAATTGTCAAACAAACCTCCTTACACTTTTTTTTTAACATCACTCCAAAAGGAAGACCCAATATAACAATAACAAAACAGTCTCAGCCGACTCTGGCTCCAAACATCAGAAAACACATTTGTCTGACTCAACCATATTCCAAATCTTTAACATTTTTCTTGTAGGCAAAAAATGTTATATAACTTTAAATTGAAAATATATATTCTGAACATCACAATGCAGGCAAAGTGGGTTAAGTGTCTTGCCCAAGGGCACAACAATAGTATGACCTGGAGAGAGTGGGAATTGCACTGCCAACCTACTGGTTATTGGACATCCGCTCTACAACTCAGCCACAGCAGAGAACACATAGTGAGAAGACTCTGTAGACAGCAGCATCGACAGATTGCATGAATAATTTAGGAACAAAGTGAAAGACCTCGTGGACCTCTGAATCACTTTCAATGACAGCTGATGGCTCGAACTTTGGTTCCTCTCTCATTGCTTTTAATGCACGTCATATACGTAAAGATCTTTCTCTCACGTCTCAAATCTGTGTCCGGAGCGAGAGGGCAGAGTACGGGATCTGTGAGTCACGCACCGCCGGGGTTGTAGCCTGAAGGACGAAATGGTAACTGCATGGAGAATAATTAGAGACTTATTTTAAGAGTGTGATGTGCTTACCGCCCCCCCAACACTTCCACATTTGCACCAGTCACCGCTCATGGAACTGCAACGTGGCCAGAAATGACCCATCCATTCAAACACAACTCTGTAAAGCAATCATTTCTAAAACTGCTTTAACTTTCCCTTGAGACCCGAGAGAAGTTTCCATTTCCTTAAATGAGTTGACTTTAGCAACTTTATAATAATCTTAGTCTAGCTGATTACTCTGACATTCCAAATAATACAAACGATATTTCACAGTTGGATCATCAGTACTTTTTAAAGGGTAGGAGACAATTTATTGATTTGCAATTCTACGGTCTGTGTCAGTGATTAGTGGAGGTGTTGCTTTCAGGATGAGGACAAAAAAGGGACACAAGTCAAAGGAAAGCTGATAAAAACATTCTTCTATTTTGCAAGAACCAAACAAATGCTAAATATTGCAGTGTAAATAATGTATCAAACATTTTATTATTGTAAGCCGTTTTTATATCATGTGGAATAATTGTTAAAATTGCAGAATCAATGCCAGTAACAATGGATTTAGTCATTTTTGGCCAAACAACTGAATATTTCCATACATTCTTTATTAAATATTTCTTGTGATCTGTTTAACCTTTACTGCTAGAATATGCACACAGCCCATAATGAATTACAAATACCGTCATTGTAACTGTCACAGACCAACCAAGTCTTTATAAAAATATATATTTTATCTACAAACATTGAGGGTTTTTGAGAGGGACAAGAAATGGCATTTTGTTTGATTTTAAGCCAAGCTACAGGGGTTAGTTGCTTTGAGCTGATGATTAAAAAGGGTTTAAAACTATGACAGAAACAGGGATGGGATGTGGTCGTCCAAAGGGATTTCTGTATCAAGGTCTGCGTCCTCATGTGTTCCTTTGGTTTATGGTAACTTCAGGAAAACTTGCCCTTAAAGATATGAGAACTGAGAAGTAAGAAGAGTTTTTCAAGATGTCATTTTTTCATAGCAACAACAAAAACAAAGACAAACACAGGTGGCTGCAGCCTAAATCCCACAATGTACTTATAATCCCTTAAGGTTTATTAAAAGTGACCTTCTGAGACAAAAAAAAAATCCAACTCCAATGATTTTAAATGCCCGTCTTTGCAGCAAAAGTGATTAGAAACTGCATTTCGGTTCCCCGCGTCACGTACTGAAGGTCTGTTAGACGGACCCACTGTAATCTTCATCCCTCCGAACTGCCCTCTTTCAAAAAGGAAGGGAAGGTTTATTAGAGTTGGTGGCCTGTGATTGTGTTTTAATGAGAGAATGACTGCAGAGGGGAGATAAGACGCCCAGTTGAGGCTGAGAGGTCCTCGGCGGGATTAGAATAATCATCAAAAAACGGCATGTCTTTAAAAAACACACAATAGGCACAGGCTGCTCCTGTCATCCACTTTTCCACCCATTCTTCCCTCCATCGCTGCATGCCCCTGTCCTGACACCATCGGCCTATTGACATGCCAGTGAGCCGGCCAGATGCTTGCAGACGAATCTGACATTTCCTCTCATTGCTTTGTGCATCAAGCCAAAAACAGAAAGAAGAGGGAAAAATGTAATGTGAGGATGTGTTACATGGTGTGAGAGACAAAGAGAGGTGTTCGAGTGCCGCATTAATGCAGAGTTGTGATAATGAGGCATTCAAATACAAGCAGCATCATTAGACATCAGTGTCTCTGCTCACTGTTTAATGCCAACCACTGGCTTTGGGTCGCATTATGAAAATCAGCTCAGGAGTGGGATAAATATCTTAGAGCATTTGCCCCTGCAGTCGATGTTTTCATCCTGTGAATGTGTGTCAGTCATCTGATTTTGCAACAGTTGATTTAGGTGCTTTAAGACATTCGATTTGTCGTGCGTGATGTGTTGGTGTGGTTGCGCTGTTACTGCAGTAACACTTGGATGCACACAAAGACCAATCAACAAGATCCTTCTTCCAACTAAACACAATACGGTTGGATTGAAATATGAATGCCACAAATGGAACACTGACAAATAAAATGTCAATTTATAAAGGACAGATCTTTATGCAACACAGGTCCAAGCAGTAAATATTATGTAAGAAAATTGACTTTCACTAAAGTATCTTGTTAGCTGTTAAAAGCGTTAGTTATCCTAATCTCATGTCATAACATTTAGATAAAGTGTGTGAATGTTGTATTGTTAATTAGATGGCTATCCAGGGGCTTCGGCTGGTCATTATTGCTCTCCACATTCCAAGAATTGAATTATTAGTACTTTTAACTTTACTGCACTAACCTTTAATAGAGTAAATGGTAGCTTTGTTTCAAAAAGTTGAGTTTAATGCTCAACATTGATACTGATCTTTTATCCACAAACAACCAGAGTCACATAGGCCTAAAAAAAACATGGCACAGAGACCATTGTGTAACTTTCATTACAATTATCAAACAGAGCGAACATGGTGCAGGTTGGTGATAGAGTGAGAAAACACAGCAGGTGACTGAAAAAAAACCTGAGCTGTTCGGCTGGAACCGGGCCATATTTACTGTTGAGTGTTGAAATCAGAACCGCTAATCTGAAAGGCTTTACCATGTGGCAGTGTGTTGTGTGTTTGAGTTTGTGATACTATGAATGAGTGAGTGAGGAAGAATTGGTTTGTGTCTTGTCTCTCTCTGAGCCGAAGGGATTGTGTTTTCTGCCGTCATGTGTTGGTGACATTCAGCGTGTTATTCAACTTCAATATTCTGAGCTCAGGCTTCACTGATTACTCCTAGTGAGGCTGAATCTATTATGCAGGGCGTTACTTTTGTGCCATGTGTTTACAGAAATCACAACTGCACTTATTAAACTGACGGAACACTGCATGAGAGCTTTGGCACATTAACATACTTCCATTTAGTCTTACTCTGACTTTCAACGTCTCTGTATATAATAAATAGTGTGATGCTGCTCATTAAGGTAACAGAAGCCAATGAAAGTCTGTGAAAGTGTTTTCTTGGACCCGGTCAACCTTATGTGGGGAGAAAGTATCTTACAGCCTCTGATCGACAGAAATTGTGAATGATGTCAGAGCAAACTAAAATCTCAATTGACTAATCACACACTTACCTCACTTACGCAGCAGCTGGACTCTTGCAAGATTCCTGATTTCACACTGTGACCTTGGACTGCTTTGGGCAATATGTTTTCATTTGACCTGCTGCTTGCTCAGTCCAATGGCAGCACTGCCATTCATAAAAGTGTTTTAGGTTTGAGGGGCCATTTTACTAATGTAAATAACATGGCATTGTTCTGATTAATTAAAATAGATTTAATTAATTGTTTATTTAATTAATTAATCAATTGATTAATTGACTCTTGTGATGTAAAAAAAAGAAAAGACAAAGAAAGGTTGGTGGTAGGCCTACATATGGGTAAGCTGGCAGTTGATACTTGTCTCAAATCCTGCTGTCATAATATAATTCAGGGCAATAGCATTTACATGAACCTACTGAAAATTGGAATTCAACTAAAGACAATGAAAAAATAAATAAATGATACATTATTGACTTAATATTTTTTGACATTGTTCAAACAGAAGTCAACTTAAGTCTTCCTGAAGATGACTCATATTTCAGAATGAAATGCTTTTGAGTGACGTGAGTGTTTACAGTGATTACCACGTGCTGACAAGTAGAATGTAAAACGTTTGATTGTATAAGCACTTCCTTTAAAGCAAACAAGAGGTTTTACTGTTGGATTATTGTGGTTTCTAGGTAAAACCTAATGCTGAAAGGTATTCCCTAGTCCCTGAGTTTTGGACCTATGCACTGCAGTGATTGGCTGCGAATCAACATGGGTTGAACACAGGAGACTCTCTAACTTTGATCACTGTGGAAAGTAGCCCTGCTCCATAATCCTCTCATCTGTCATTGTGTCCAGAGCGATGTGTGCTGCCATACATCTCCCCCTCCCGCTCCAGTGTTCATTCTGTTTCCAGTGTGCGTTTACTACCTCCATCAATCTTCCCCTCAGGCCTCCGTCTGCCTGTGTCCACCGAGGTGGACAGATGGGGAACAGAGGACGAGAATCAAGGTCCACGCTGCCAGGATACCCTCACTAAACTTCAGGAGCGCTGGCAGTGCCACAACTTTCTGTTCATCCAACAATGGAAAGACATATCTCAGAGCAGGACAGTTAATCTCCAGCACACTGCAGTGGGATGGACAGAGTGCTGATGGACTGTCCCGTACGGCCAGTCCTTGGGTGTCCCTCAACACCACACGGATGTGGGTAGGCCAATAAAGCTCCAAGTAGATAATAACTCATGATATGCTCATACGTTTTCATTTACAGAGCAATACAAGTGTATTAGCAGTTATAAATCAGCAGCTAATGGAACAAGTGAAGCCTCTAACTGTGAGCCTTGATGTGTGTACTGACCACTGGAGTGAGACAGCAATATTAAACTTCGCTTTGCCTCGGGCATGGTCTTTTCAGCCGCACATAATGGACAAAGTGTCAAGACATTCTGCCCTTTTTGCATCTTTTGATTTTAGTAGTCTTGGATCATGGCTTTGGCTCATTATTAAAGCAACATTGTCTTGAAAAAGATAACAATATAAGCTATGCAAAAAGTTGGAATGAAATCAAATGCAGTAACTTGTGCAATATTTATGTTGTTCTTGTTATGCTTAAAGGTATTTACTACTTACTTACTAAGTTTTTATAATGTGTATTTGTGATATTGTATTAGCTACAGCACATTATATGCAACACATTATATTGTACTATACATTGTGCAATGACAATAAAGTCTTGATTGATTGATTGAATAAGTTTAGACTTAAACCTAGGAGTAAGTAAAGAAATGAAATGTACACAAGGCTGCACCCAATTTAAGCAATCATAATATAACCACAGTATACATCTTAGAAATAATTTAGATCAATTCATAGACATGTGAAACTATGTAGTATTGTACAGAGCAATCACACCGTAGTCTATCTTGAATCTTATATATGATGAGTTCAACATGTCTGAATACATCATGGACATGTACTGTATTCACACACAGATGTTCTCAGTGTGAAGAATGTCCTTAGGCAGTTCCTATGTTTTGTAATAATGCCATTAGAGGTTGTCTTCAGATCTGTCAATGCCAGTCACTCAAATGGAGAGACCCTAGGGCTGAACGGATGAGACACGAGAGGTGCTACATTCTATTGAGCTGTCTCAGCAGCTCAGTGGACATCTCTGTGGATTATCGTCATGTGTATAACTGGAAAAATCACCCACACAAAAGCACAGTGGCAGCTGTTTGTTGGTGTAACACACAAGAGTAGAGTCAAGGGGTGGACCCACAAGGGACTAGAAAAGACGACAGGTGACTAACTAGTGACTTAAAGACAAAAACAATGAGTGGGAGGCGACATCAGCGTACACTTGCGCTTGCCCTTTGGATACGACCGAACCAGTTTCTTTGAGTGGCTCTGAAGACAAGATAAACATTTCCTTCCTGATGCCTGTGTCGCTTCAACACAGGCTGGCAGCTGTGTCTTCACCACTATTGATTTTCTTTCCTTCTCTATTTGCAAAAACAGGGTTAAGATGCCAGGGGAAGACCAAGTTAGACTCTCTTTGTCTCCCTCTCGCTTCATAACAGCACTGATCTGAGAGGAGGTTACCATTTGCATTTAAAGAAGCAGTGTGTTCTCGGCTGCAAGTGAAATTTTACACCCATCCTTTTAACAACATGTGAGAACCTACGGTTGCCCTGCAGGGACATGCAGTTGTCTATGAACCAACCCCAATAGTCGTTAGGGCTAATGATTAGATCAATAAAAAAATTGAGTCCCAAACCTTCATGCAAGAATGTGTGGTCCTCCTCCAGTGCTTAGTTTAGTTTCTTCTGCAGAACAAAACAGAAGAAAGAAAAAGTGTCTCAAAACTCACAAAGAGGACAAAAAAAGTTGGACAGTGATTCACTGGATTGAATAAAGCTGCGGGGAAAGGTGCGCTGAGAGATGAACCTGGCAAACAGTGGGGCCTAATGCCTAGACTGGTGATGAGCAGCAGGTGTGTGAAGCAGGTGTGTCTGATGAGCTGGAAGAAAAAGAGAGGAGATTTAACACCACACCAAAACAATTCACATCCAGAGCCCATGATGCTCTGTACAGACATTATTATTTTTTATGAAAATGTCCTTCTAAGGCTAAGCACTGGCATCGACAGAGGTATTAGAGACAATTACTGAACCATATATTACTGAACCAAACCTTCAATTGACAATAATTAATAATGGACCAAGCATGTATTCACAAATAGTAAAAAAACATTAATATACGTATGTGTCCACCGGCACAGGTATGACAGAGCCACTGCTGCTCATTAACATGGGACTTATGGGACACTGCACAAAGTGGACACACGCCTCATTCACTTTCAATGACTCTCTCAAGACAACATCGCTGTAGCCCAATGTCTCCTTCCCTTTTTCATAACTTTGAGTCTTTTAAATTCCTCATAACATTTTATTTGTCCTTCCCTAGCACTCCTACTGCCGCAGCTTTCAGCACATCTGCAGGTTACATCTTTATCATTTCTCTGCTGCACTTTTAAAGGACATCATAACTCTTGGTTCTGATTTAGTTCTCCTCAAATATCCACAACAGGTGACATTTCCAGATTTAATTTTAGATACAGGCTGATTACTTTGGCTCTTAAATCCCAGGGACATAATTTAATTCTCCATGGTAATAGGTAAATTTCATCAAGTGTGTCATGACTGCATAATTATCAACCAACGGGCATGTACTTTACCAAACAGCATCAACTGATAATCAGATAACAATAATGTATGCAGCGAAATAAAATCACACATTGTTCTGTAATCTGGAGATTGTCCTAACTTTAGATGAGAAGTGATAAAACACCCTAAAATGATGCGGCTGTGAAAGCACCTTGCAAAAGAGACATGTTAATTATACAGTAGGCCTCGGGGCTGTCACGGTGAGAAGGACTGGGGGGGGCTTGATGTTGCTAATCATGGGGTGTGACACAGCATGACACTCTGCTATCTCTCCGCAACACTCGGGTGCACACTCGCACAAACAATGGCCGCCACAGCATACAAGGACGCCGCGCTCTGTATTTGTGTCTTCATCATAATAATCAGGCTCTCCTCCAGGCTGAACAATACAATGACTGTTGCGTGAAAAAGTCTGCCAGGTAATTAAAGGGAATGCTTTTCTTTGTGACGAGTATGTTTGAATAGCAGAATGCTTGAATGCAGACATAGAAATAATAACTGTATATTTGTCTCCCATTGTGAGATCTGTTGTAGTAAGATGTGGTACTGCCTCGCTATAGAAACGTTCAAATAGGTTGAATATTTTGAGTCCTAAATGTAAGAGGCCAGTGTGAGCTCCTCTTCCAGTTCCTGGCACCAAACTTTCAACAGCCATTAATGGCCTCTCACGTTTGCCCCACTCGACAAAGAGATGCAGGAGTGTAGCTTTTCTCCTAGCCCTGTGTGATGCTTGGATCCAGCAGTGTCTGGTATTTACTATTTTCTATGATCCTTCACTGTGACAAATCCACCAGCTGTTCATAGTAGGACCACCCAATGGCCAACACACATCCCAGCTCACCTCTAAGCTTCACCAGAGTCTTGATCTTGAGCACCTTCACATAGTGGATGTTAAGCTGCTTCCTCTACATGAGCATGGCTTCTAGGGCAAGTAACCAGGGTTGCATATAATTTGTGTTAACCTTTCAGTTCTCGTTTTGTGTGAGAATTCTCCAGCTTTGTGGGTTGTACTGACCCAACCCACACTTTACTGCTCCAGAAACATTTTACTACTAATAGTTACTTGCAGTAAGTTGACTATTCTCATTCAAACACAAACATTTACCTTCTAATAGTTGCTTTGTTTTTCCCCTCTTTGGGGAAATAAAACAGATAACAATGTAACGAGACAATGTTTGAGAATAATTTGGAGCTATCCCTCAATTGCTCTTTTTAGTTTAGAGGCCACATCTCACACACACACACTTTGTAGCGGAAAAAAATTAGTCCAAAACACTATTTGGAATCCTTTTTAATAATTATATATTTCAGATTGAGTGTTGAATGTTATTTGTCCAATGTTGTCTTTGGGTAGCTATGATGACGTAGACTTTTAAAGGCAAGGCAAGCAAGTTTGGGTCAGCCTGGCCAGCCGTTCTAATAATTTTTCTATTACATAAAAAGAATTAGTCTGGCCTCTGTAGATCCTGTTTGGATTTCCAAGGAGGCAGTACTAATGGCCTTTCCATGCGCCTATGCTTGTTGTAATAGAAGGACAGAGAGAATAAAGGGATGAATATGTTTTTATGTCAGAACTGCGGGAAACTAAACTAACTTACTTCTTTCTCAGTTATCCCTGTCCTATTGTCTCCATGCAGTCTCATTCGCCTCTTTTCACTCGAGCTAATGGTCTAAACAGTCTGGGAAAAATGCAAGTCATGGTGCTCGCTAATTCTGTGCTTGCTCTATTCGGTGTGTAACCTGATGAGGACCATTAAGTTGACACAAGTAGATATTTTTAATTGTCTTGCAGCTTGTGTAAAGGCGACATTTTCCTCCTTTCACAAAGACGGACTGCGTGAGGTGATTTTTCGGAAGAGTGCACCCCTTTCAGCGTCTGGCAGCACATTAGATACTACAAGTGGAAAAGGATAAAGTCATATTCCATTCGCCCCGGGCTCGCAGGAAGATATATGAGCGACTCTTGTGGAAATAAAATGGAGCAAATATAGATAGTTTATTCCTTTATTCTGTTACAAAAGCATGATGACTTCCTTCCAGGACACTTTGGTTAGAAAAAAAGAAAGTTATTTCTCAAAAGTTGGATTTCTAATAGCTATTTATTGACTATCATTTTAATTCCAACACCCTTTTCATAAAAAAACAACAATGAAGTGAACAAAGTGATTAAAATTCAGTAAATAAAAACAATACTCAAATGGGGTTAAAATCCAAGCACTTAAAAAACATCAAGATGTTTTCTTAAAATTGCAAACTGAACCAAAACTGCCTTTAAACAACAGTAGCGTCTACAATTCAACACCAGTATCTCTGCATGTGTGTGTTTTTTTTTTTTATTAACACTCTGTTAAGTGTAACAATAACAATTTCTGGTCTCCCAGCTCTTCTTTATAATACAAACATTGAGTCTCTTTTTTTTTTTTACAAATCAGTTATGGCATATAAAACATCTTTTCCAAAGATAAAGCCTCCACTGAAGAGCGCTGTGCTGTGTCCTAATTAATACAACAACTTCAGCCGAAAAGAAGACGCAGAGGCGAAGGAAGAAGGAAACACGCAAGAGGCAGGTAGGAAACTAATCCAGGTACATTGAAGCATGATCGGAGGAAGAACCAACATTTCTTACTGGAAAAGAGAGAAACATTTTATATACATCTTAGGGGGAGATATGTGTCCTTTCAGTAAACATGGAATATATTTTGAAGCAGAGGATTATTGGAGAAAATAACAGATGAGAAGCAGATTGTAGGCCTTTAGCAGCAGTGCGTAGCAACAACCTTCATATAACCTCAGAAATAAGCACTCTTTTATAATAAAACACATCAACAGTAATGATGTACAATGCATTTCAGGAGGAATCACTGTCATTTTTACAAATTAGTTTTATGATGTACACAAACAATGAGGTGTAATATTTTGTATATGTAAGTAAAGTAATGCAGCCTTCCCCATCCTCCGGCCAGAGCAAAAAGATGATAAAATCTTACTGATGATGTAAATCGTGTCATTTTGGATTAAAACAAGCTGTGTGTGTTATTCTCTTCTTTTGAGTTTATTCTGAACCTACTGTCAATCCTGTGCTAAAATAAATGAATGCAGTCCCTAAAGGCAGGGATTTAAACTGACCTTTTCACTAAAGTTATTTGAGACTTTGCTGTGAAATACTGTAGTTGATATTACAAAATGTATGTTATTACTTGTACTTAAATTGAGCCATTTGAACTGTAAAAACTGGACACATTGTTGACTTTCTAACTTCCAATAAACAGGACAGAGTTTGGTTCAGATTTTTTTACGACAGCAGTGTCACTGAGTACATAAAAATCTTATATGTGTGAGTCTGTTATTATTATCAAACTTTCCCTTTTGTGCAAAAACTTTAAATTGCCACTAAATCAAATATTTTATTTTACCTTTGCCTGACAGTCATTCCCCCAAATGCAATGCACAACATCAAATAAATATAAAGAAAAGTGAATTGCTTTACCGTCCAGGGCATGCCACTCTAATTTCTATTCATCTGACATGATGTGAAAAGGAGCTCTCTCTGCAGCTGTGTCGTACGATGACCATCTTAACCTTGGTTCCCCATAAACACAAATAACAGTGACAGTGGGTATCCAGTCACATAAAGCCTGCCTCTTTCTGGAGCGAGCCAGCGACAGTGAAAGGAGGCCAAGTTTGCTTTTATAGGTCACACACGATCTGGGGAAGATATGGCACCCTCAATAAACTGAGAGTGAATAGCCACTCTGTCCATTTCATTAAAACCCAATTCATGTGAACGTACATCACAGCAGCTGGGTGGTGACAACTCTCAACTGGAGATAGTTTGAGTAACATTTTCTGTCCATCTCAGGTCTATAACTTGTGCTGCTAATAGACCTCATAGTAAATGAATGGATATGCTATGAATGTCACAACAGTAGGATACAGTGTAAGGTCGCTCAGTACTGTACAAAGCCACATGTGTCTAGTTTCCTATTCTCTATCCACGGTGTGCATTTCTGAAAGTGCTTACCGACGGTCTATGTGTAATCTCAAACACTGACTCAGTAGCAACACATGTAAATAGTTGTGTGCAAGAGTGACAATGATATGGCACTAAGACAAGGCATGACATGTATAGCAGCAATACATGTCTGTTGTATTCAACGTAACACAGCATCACCTCCGGTAAAAGGATTCATCCATTGTTGCGCAAAAAACGACAGTGTAAACCATGTAGTATGTCATCAAACTATATGCTACACAAAGCATGTTGTTCTTAGTGGTGAGTTAAGGAGACAATGAAGGAGAGTGTCCCGAATCAATATCAAATGGCAATAGCAGTCTCAAAGTGTAGTTTGTCCTCCTCCTGACATAGCATCTGTGCAAAGACATGATCCATCAGCCAACGGACAGCCCCTAGGTGTTCAAAAGCCAGCAGTGGAGGTGAAGATTTTGCACACACAGACTAACATCAATAGCTCCATTGAAATGGCACCGCGCAGGCGACACACAGAAGAATTGTCTTTTAAATTTTTTTTTGTCACAAATATGAACACTTTAAAAAAATTCAAAAACCTGTGGACAGCTTCTTTATTGCAGCACTTCCCTTCTTTTTCTTATCGTTGTTTCAAACACTGACTTATTAAAAATGGTGCAAGTCACTGTTTACAGTTTTTTAGGGAGTGGATTGAGAATGCATTTTGGCAGTAAGTATAATCTTGTACAAGTCGGGCGAGTTGTCAGCCAAGAGAATAACTGCGCCAAAACCGGGCAGCCATGTTGTTTTGAAGTTATTGAGTCTTGTGCTCCTCTTTTATGCCAACCCCCACCCTGTTTATTCCTCGCCGCCAGCAAAGTCATGTGATCACGTCACATGCCGGAGGCTCCCAGTCCCATGCTGGCAGTGTGGCTCATACAGGGTAGTGTCTGAACGGTCTTGGGGAAGTCGTGGGTGAGGATTCGTCCGTTCTCTCCACCACTCCCATTACCGCTCATTCTGGTCAGTGTGGAGCAGCGCATGGCATCATTTATGGATTGCTGTAAAAAAAAAGACAAAAAAAAAGTCTATATAATAGAGTCTATTAAAGTCTATACAGCACCTTCCTCATTTCTGATCAGGCATGTATTAGTCTGATCAGAACAGGAAAAGCGTTAATCAGAGCGACAACTGGAATAAATCTACAGAGACGAGAACAGGCATTCATAATGCTATGCAGATTCTCTGGCCTTTATTACTGTAATATATTCATGAGCTGTTTCTGTGTGAATGTGGTGCTGATACGGCGAGCTGTTTTATGTCATAGGTTTTAGTGTTTACTACTCTTTCTCTAAACCTTACCAAAAATTACTTTAAGTGCCTCAACTTAGCCATTTTATGAGTGAATTAATCTTGTTGTTTCACACAGAGATTTACACAGAAAGAAAGTGATCCTGATGTGCCAACATGAAAAAACCTTGGGGCCACTTGAGCAGCAACTAAGCCTGTAGGCAAATTGTATATGATACCTTGGGAAGACAACCTATTGGTTATTTAGAGCGTTAAAATGTAGCACTGACCAATGCGCAACAATGTCCTCATTATTAAAAGGAGGAGTCGAGCAGTTTGTGTTCAGTCTGACCACGCTTCACTCATTGGTGTCACTCCCCAGTATGGCCCATAACAGGCTCTGGGCTCGAGAAAGCCAGCCTAATGATGTGTGTTGTGTGAATATGTAGCTGCACATGTGCCTCCACCGGGTTGGCCTGCCAATTTGAACTGATTAAATTGGGCGAAGCATGTGTGATATGAAGCCACTGGTGAGTGCTGCATTGGGATTGGAGTATCACACCCGCCTCTAATTGGAACTCCGTTGTTTCTTTCAAACCAAACAGCATAAAGGCGCTGCTGGACTAACAGGCTCCTCGGCCGAGTCATCAGCATACTGGTCAGGTGCATCTTAGTGCACTGATTAAAACTTAAGAGCTTTATGTATAAGATCACTCCCCGTCTTTGCTTTTTTATCTGTTTTTGTCTGTTTGTCTAGAGGGTCTTTGATGTGGAAAGAGGAAATCAGAGTTTGCATTTTGTCGTAAATTGAGCCACCAACCAGAAGACTAACAGGATATTTCAGGTGTTGACGGAGAAGCTCAATCTTGAAGTACATTATAAATAACAAACTTCTGCAAATGCAATAGTTGGAGTTAGACTAGACTAAGTTAAAGCAGGGATGAAACACAGGCCTGTCTTATGGTAGACATATAAAGGATGTTCACCACAATGGGCCCTGCTTTGCAAGACAGTCAGCAAAAAGAGGAGAGGGAGCGGCAGAAAGACTGAGGTAGATTGATGTACCACTGTGATTCAAATTGCCCTTACATAAATACTGCATCTGGGATATTTTCATCTGTGGTAAACTGATGACAAATCACAGGACTTCAGCAATTTGACCACAGCAACTACTGGATTTAGAATAACCTGACTGAGTGACTTTCTAAAATCATAAGCTTAGTATTAATTCTAAGAGTCTGCATCCATAATATATATATTTTATGGAGCTCATCACTGAAATTGACTTTATCTGTACACTTTGATTCTGTTTAAAACACTTTCTGCTCATAAAGTTTTGATCTCAGGTGATTACTTATGAACTAGTTTATCCTTGTATGTAAAGTAAAAAAAAAAAAATGGAATCTTATGAAAGGGCAATTTTAAATCAAGTGATGGACAACACTAACAGGCCAGTGACGTAGACGAGCGGCAAAGACAGAGAGGCACAGGAGAGCATTGCTTGCGGTGAAAGCCTGAGATGCCCTGCTGTGATTACGGTTAGATAGATGGGTGAGCAGGCGGATGTTATCAGAATCATCATCATCATCATGAAGGCTTGAACACAGCGTTTCCTACCCCTTAGCTGTGCTCTGCCCTTATATCTTAACAGTGTTGTTGGCGTACAGGCCGTAGCTCTGCAGCTCTGTGTAGGGGGCGCTAGCACCACTGTCTAAGGCTGAGCAGTGAAAGGCCTGAGCGGCTGTGGCTGCAGCAGCTCGCGCGGTGGACACCTTCATTCGGCGTGACTCGGTCCTGGACTTGTAGCAGAACTCTACGAGAGCCACCAGCATGGCCAGCCCCAGACCGCCGATCAGGATGTAGAAGACCCCCGCCACGTTACTGAGGCTCAGTGCGCTCGTCTTGTCCTAAAGCATGAGAGGAGGGAGGCACAGGGAAAAGAGGCGTTCATAAAGACAAACAGAGAACAGGTATATAGACACACAGACATAAAACATACACGTTACATTACAGTCAGAGAAGTAGTCTTACATGCACAAAATAGAGACTCACACAGACTAAACATTCACAGGACATAACTAAACCTGTACAAATATTCAGTATAATAAGTAAACACATACATAAAAACCAAAAGAGAAAAGAAAACAGAAAAAAATCTATCTCACAAAGGAAAGTCGACTGCAATTTGTAACTGATTTTTATCATTTACAATCTTTGCATGACAAGATTAATGCATAGACAAGATTAATGCAAAGTACTAAAAATAACAAATATAGCTGTAGTAAATTAAAGTAAGGTTACTCTAAATGTAAGAGACCTCCAGACAATGACCAATTGAAGCAGGCTTGGATAAAGGCAAACCAGACTTGGGCTCAGTATTCACTACAGAACAGGAGATAAAAAATGAAGGCTCTCAAATCAATGGTATAAATAAGGAGCCATCCATTTGTGCTCTAATTAAAAGCAGTGACAGTCATTTGATTTAGGGGGGTAGATTTCTGTGCTGAATATTCATAAACTATAATTTTCTAGAACTGACACATTAATCTTTTTCCATTTTCCTTCCTGTTGTTGAATCATGCTACTCTCTTTGCAATCTGCAACAACTGATAGCAGTAAATTGATATTCTGTGGTGTGTGGGGGTCTATGTTGTCTTACGTGTTGTGCTATACTTCTAAAGATGGAACAATCTAAAAATGGAACAACCTGAATGCAGAGTTTCGCAGCTGAAATATGTCATGGTTTGGTTGCACACAGCTGAACGGAAATGAGACACAATAGCACTAAAAAAAAAAAAATGACCGGTCTGACTCACCTTCCACTTGCTTTGTGAGATAGACATTGGCTCACGTTTTACATTACAATACATTACAAACATTACAAACTTTAATAAATTACAACACAGAATTGAGTCACAAAAAAAAAATAGTAAAAGAGTAATATATATATATATATATATATATATATATATATATATATATATATATATATATATATATATAATATATATATATTCAAACGCCTCTCTGCACTGACGCCATAAATAAGTTTAATCTAACACAACATCACATACTGTATAGCTCCCTGTTTTTCGTTTGTAGTGAAAATACAACAATTAGGATTAAGAGTTTCCCTGGGTGTTGCTTAAAACGCTTAACTTTCATTAGGTCTCAAATTTACCTCTTTATTACTGTAGGCCTCTGCTGACACAAGGGCTTTTACTTTATCTATTTGCATTATGACTTTATTTACTGAGCTCCCAGGGCATATTTACACAACTAATACAGTTTTTAGCTAAAATGATCCTATTACCTCGTACTGTATACTCCAGAGTTGCATTAAGCCTAGGAAAACTAAATGCTATAGAGTTTTTCTGGGCAGTTTGCAGATCACAGGTCCAAATCACTTTTTTTTTTTTTTTTTTGATAAATTACAATTAATATTAATCATAGATAAAAGCTATTATTTAAGTCTTTCATGTTGCAACTCACATTTCAGCATCTGTGAATGCTTTCCATTGTCTCCTTTTTAATCATTTACCATTTTGTATAAAAAAAAAAACAACAAATACAAACTTCTGTGTATGTTATTCCCATACTTTTAGACCATACAGCTGAGTGTGTTTCCTTTGGAGGACAAACATATAGGATGGTATTGCTTAGTGTTATTGTATTCTTGGGTGCTTAATTACAACATGTTTTGGGCCATTTACAGAGCTCCCAGAGGTAATCTTACCAAATGCTCTATGGGAAGCTTAGCCTTTCATTGCTCATGGCTTGACACTAAAGTAGGGTATGACAGTAATAATATAAAGAGCACATCTTTAATTGTCCAGAACTGTGGATGGCTTTGGTCCTAATGTCACTATTTGTCTACTCTACTAAAAATATATACTGTAACCAAAGCTAGTTGCTCTATTTGTTCATACTGTCATTCATGTCCTCATCTACTTCATCTGCCCACTACAAATGTACTACACAGACTACTGTGTGGCATCAAATCTAAAAAGAAAAAAGAATATTACATTGTATATAAGACAGAGTACACATTTAAGGTGGGGATTCAATTCTGGGAAATACTACTATAAAGCGTTTTAGTTCAATCATTAGAAGAAACAGTTAACTCTTAGTAGTGTTATATTAGATTGTTAAGTCAACAAATAAAGAGACCCAATAATAAAATGGCATTTATTAAAAGGGTTGCTGCTTACTTGAAAATGTGATTAAGCAGGTTTGAAACATGACAAGAAACTGTAGAAACCGACGGCTAAAAATATCCCAAACAATTAAAAAATAAAAAAATAAAAAAATTATATATATATATATATATATATATATATATATATATATATATATATATATATATATATATATATATATATATATATATATATAATATTTTAATATTTTATCCCATCCTCAACACTCCTACAATCATAAATCTGATTACAATAGGTTTAACAGCTCGCTACGTTCACCGCTAATGAATCATCTTAGTGCCCCTGATGCACACACAGACTTGCCCTAAAAGGCTCTCATAACCAAACATTTTAATGAGCGAATATATTCATGGCTCTCTTATGTTGTGGCTGATATGATGCGTTTTGTTCGGGCCACATTGGGCGTCATGACTCAGTGTGACTCAGTGAGATCTGGGCTCGGGCTGGTCTAGGATCAGAACTAGGTTGTGCTGTGAGGTGACGGGACCGGCTCAGAAACTAACCTTTCTTCCGGAGTCCTTGTCGCCACACTCCCCTTTATCGTACCACCATTTGTTTTTCAGTTTGTCTAAGACGGCTTGCTCATTGAGTTTCAACACCGCTAGGTTTACTGGGATTCTTCCAACCATAAGAAAATAACATAAATAACATATATCATGTTATTTTATGTTATTAAAACAGAAACAAAGTGCAGCATATAGTACATCCAGCTTGCTTGTAAAAGAAAGTAACACCACACACACCACTAACACACACACAGATTATAAACAGTTCATTAGAGTCAAAGTGATAGGCTTTAATACTCCATCTATCTTGGCTTGATTCCTAACGCAGTAGATGTGTATTACTGTATCACTTTGGGTAACCGGCACACTGCTTGCGCTCACTTCTGCAACAGGAAAGTCTCTGTTTTGGAAATAAAAATCCCAAAGAGGTTCTGGTTTAATTACACAACACTGATTTATTGTAGTTCAATTTTAGGTTGTACTTTCTCCCTTGGCCAAATGCCCTCCCCCTCCCCCAGGCCTTTCCCTTCCACAGAGGCCTTGTGTTGCCACAGTAGGCAGCGCAGCATGGGCCTGCCGGTTACCCCCCTCCCCCAGCCCACCCCACTAGTGGTGGTGGTGGGTTACCCGCAGGGTTTAGCAAACTGGCTCTGACCTTGGAGTCCCCGCCCCCGCTGCCGCACTCTCCCTTGTCGTACCACCACTTGTTTTTCAATTTGTCCAAGAGGCCCTGCTCGTTCAGTTTTAAGACTGCCAGGTTTACGGGGTTTCTTAAAAAATGATATAAAATGATAGCCATTAGGAGACAGATATAGAAAGATTGGTTGGTCTCATGGTAGGGGTGATTATGACAACACTGACTTTGTGTTAACTCCTGCATGTGACTATTGAAATGAGGCAGGAGCACAGGTTCAAGATGCACCTGCTAACACATGGTATGTGTTAGCAGGATTGGTAATGGGCTCCAGTGTTTGGAGCCCATATAGAGTTAGGTTTTACCAAGCAGGGGCCTCAGAGTGAGGCAGAAACTGGACATGGAGATGCCTTGGATGCAGAAGACTGTCTACAGGTGATTTTTTTGCTTTCAGTGGCACTAAAATACAGAGCCATGGCAATCCATTAATTATTATTTATTAATGGAATTTTGCTGAATTGAATGCCAAAAACTGACAGAGTTTTTGGCATTCTGACAGGTTTTGAATGTTTCATTAGTTAGTAGCTCGACTAAGCCTTTTACTGTCCTGTCCCACTACACAAGCATGTAAGCACAAACCCCCCCTCAGGTCGACTCCAACTACAGATCAAAAACATGACAACCAAGTGAAGCATAAACCACAGGTCAAATAAAGGTCTATTCATGTGTTTCTTTTGTTGCTTAAAAAACAATGTGGGCAGCTGAGGTAAATTTGCAAAACAATTACTCGTCTTCTAACTACTTTTGAGGTATAGCTCAACGTCAACAACTTTCTTTTACTGCAATTTTTGTCAGACATTTACATGCATTTTGGAAGTTTAAATTTCCCCTTTCCTTTATGCAAAGGTACTGACTGTGAGTTTCTGAAGCAGACTGTGCCACTGAAAGCAAACTGCACGAACAGCCTTATCCAAGGCATCATCCACAAACTTGCACTCATTCTGGCAATTTCCTAGAGCTGACTGGCTGTGGACAAAGACTCTCTCCATCTACGCTTCAAAGAAAGGCAGAATCTGCATCTGATTAGCATAATTTGGTCTTCTTCCTCAATCAGAGCCCATTCTTCTCATGTCTCACTGCAGTTCTGTTGATGGTATTCTGCCCTTCTCGCTAAAGTAGGTACAAAGAGCCTTCGTCCCCAGCCTCGACTGCACACCACAGCTGTAGGTGTCCTCAGAGCTGGTAAAACCTCTGAAATATGTCTCAGCCAAAGTGGACTAAAAGAAAGAAATCATTGATGGTCTGTTAGTTTCTGTGAGTTTAGCATAATGAGGCATTCCAGTCAGGCAGGCAGGCAGGCAGAAAGAGGGGTGGTTAAATGTGAAAAATGAGTCTGACCGATTTTACAAAATGAAGAGCAAACATGTTGAAAAGTCAGGCAGTCATTGCATCCTGTAAAATGAGGAGTTAGGTCTTTTTAAAGGTGCAGTGCGGAGAATTTAGGGACATCTTTGCACAATAAGATTACATCCACATTCTCAGGGATGTTTTTTTATTTAAGCTATTTCACACCTGGGCAGTGAAAAACAGTGAAGACAAACTCAAAAATGCTGTTCCCATGCAGAGCAACTGCAGATGGTAATTGTTGACTTTACTTCCACTAAACGCTAGACAAGCCCAATTCAAATAGACAATGTTTTTCTGTAGCGAAAAATATGAAAAGTGTGTGCATTGTTTTCTTAAAATGTTTTTTTATTGTTTGATTCTAGATGTTACTAAATCCCACAGAGTGCACCTTTAAAATCTATTAAAACGTTCAATTTGACCTGCCGCAATCAAAATGCATGTACCCGTATTAGACAGCATACATTTAAGTGACAAACGTAGGTGTGATTGAAGTTAACTTTTCGAAATAATCACACAATCACTTATGTCTGATGAGGATTGGGTAACACAATCATAACGTCAGTTCTGCTTAAACCATTCGCCCAATTTTTTATAATGTATCGATTTTATCTGACAATGAATCTCCACATCAGACACCCGTGAAAAGCGTGGCAACCTAAAATTAACACACGTCACCCCCCTTTGTAATTAACTAACAGAGAGAGACAGATAATGCTGGCCATTCTTAGCTTTTTCTCCTCCGCTTCCCTTTTTTTTTTTTTTTTTTAAATCTGGGTCGAATGAAACTGTGTGGCTCAGGATTAGATTAATATTACCACTTGTCTTAATAGAAGTGCAAAACTTTGTATAAAAAGTGATTTGAATAAAATATAAATGCAGTAGTTGACTAAAACATTTCTAGTTAGCATTTTGTGACCTTAGGCTGCTAACCGAAGGTGGAATCCCAAATGAATCCTCAGTGAATTCCCTCCATATGGTGGCTTTCCATAAAATGAATGAGGCCTATTAGAGATAGATTAAAAGCTTTTGATGCCACAACCTCTTAACTCTCTCTCTCTGTGTAGTTGTAAAAGACATATGAATAAGGACTTGGTGTTAATCTTATATAAAATGGCAGCTGCTGTCTTTGGATATCAGTGGAAGGAATACATCCAAAATCATTCATTTCATTAATTATCACAGGGAACATGCCAAGTATCAGTGTAACTCAGCTGGCTTCACATTCAAGGTGTGAGTCTGAGCTTAAGTGGGAAAGTGAGCATATGACCTTTTTCTAGAGGCACATTTACATACTCAGATTTCTCATTGGTTTGAATGGAGTGCTTCTAATTCAATGTAAATCACAGCAGTTTCAACAAATGCCGAGGAATGGAACTTGATTCGAGGTAAATAGTCAACTTTCCACAAAAAACTCAGGCTTAAATCAAACACATGCATAAATCAAAGCCATGTAAAAAAAAGGTATGACACTCCTGAAGACTTCTACTTTAAAAGATTACACAAGAGGTTTAGCAGGGCGTCCATAACGTCCAACCATCATTGGTTTGACAAATAAATACTATTCATCTGAGACAATAACAGTTTTTCTTCTTGTGTATTGTATGTTACCCATACATCTGAAATGTTATCTGCGTATATACATTTTATGCATAAATGTATTTGTTTGTTTCTTCTCTAAAAATAAGGCTAATATAGAGATAAAAATTGATTTTTCCATGTCAACTTTATGTAAAATGATCCATACAACCTAAAGTTAGACATATACATTTTGAAGTTTACTTGAAATGTAGTAAGTTTGAATTAGGGTTCTCACAATTGGATTGTAAGTGCCATAACTCCCTTTTTTAAAGGCTCTGCCTTAGACTGAGGGTATACACACATGCTGCATGCAAGCATCAACCCTAACTGAAGGATGGGCTTTAGTGGGAAATAAGCACAGATCATTTGTTATTATGCAAAAATAAATGTTAAATGAAGCAAAAGTCATTACATATGCTTTAAAATCAAGTGAGACTATAGCAGCACTGGAGATGAAACTGAACAAATGTACAAATGAGGAAGCTACTGTTATTGATGGACACATACTTTGATAAAAGAGCTGTGTTGCTTTTATCAGGCCACGCTGCAGTGGCTGGGGTTTACCTGAGAGGGGAGCCCTTAGGTGTAGCAATGCCATAACCTTTTGAGTCTAGGTTTCCTCCCACTTTCATGGTATCACAGGGTTTTCTCTGCTCTATGTACTCGTTCATCGTGGACTCCAGCAGGTAGGCATACTTGCCCTTGGATTTCCTGACTCTCATCACTCCCTCGTCTGTGGTCTTTACAAACACAGACGGGTCAGCTACTTTCATGTATGACCACATCTTCTCAAACACGGCGATCTTAGACCTCTGACAGACACAGGAGCAGAAAGTGTGAATGCAAAACCGTTAATACCGTTAATTTTACAAGAGGATTTTAGTATATTACCCTGAAGAATTCTTTGGTTGAGCCGGCATCTAGTGTTCCATAGGCGATTTCTGTTTGCTTGGCCAAATCCTCTGCACTTTCTATAGGAGACACCATCCTTTCCACTGTCAGAAAGGCAGCTAAGTTGGCTGTATAAGACGAGATGATTATAAGGGTGAAGAACCACCAGACGCCCCCAACTATCCGTCCCGACAGAGACCTAAAAAAGATAGGAAATAGCATGTTTACAGCACAATTTCTGGATTTTTATTCTCTATTTGCAGTGGAAGCATTTTTGGTTTCTGGCTAATTACGCATACAATCAACAAAGACAATCTAAGAAGAAGCATGTTAGCACAATCACAATGACCTACATTGCATCACACTGCCTTGGCACACACTTGGTTCCACCAAGCTGCAAGTGCTTAGCCCAATGTGCTAAGAAAAGATAACCAGTCCTGCAAAAGCCCACTCTGTTTCCCTCCTGCCAAATTAATCTCGCATTAGGTTGCCAATATGTTTCATGGATACATGTGTGTTAATGTATTGGGATTAATGAGCACTTTGATTCAATCGCTATTAAATAAAACAAAAATAATGAATACTGGCCCAAATCCCCTGAGTCAAATCCCTGTCTTTCCTCTCCTCACATGTCTCCAGTTCAAAAGAATCCAACTTGAACAGTAAGAGCAAAAATCATGTTGCGTTACATATCGTCTGCCCCGACAAGCGAAGAGGAGGAGTGGAGCTTACGCAATGAAAATGACACAAATCGGAAACAAAAAGAGCCTTGCATGATTCACCTTTGTGCGGATGGAGCCAACCGGAGTGAGAACATGACGGAGGGATTAACTTTGGGGAAAAAAAACATAATCATTTAAGATGCTTTTCAGACGACGGGTGGATGATGAAAGCGAAGCAGCCACGGAGGAGAGCAAACAGAAAGCGGATGTCTTTGAAAGTCAGGGGGGAGAATGCTGTGCTGCCTGCAGGATGTGTGTGGAGGCATATTCTGACTTTTTTCCTGATCTTAGTTCAAATTAGTGTTGATTAACTTCAGCTTTGCAATACAAACAACTGCAGCTGTGCAATTAATTTAAATAATCTCTCCTGTTTAACACTTCTTATCAACATACAGCATGCAGATGATAATTTTTTTACACACTTTTTAGAAAATATCCAAACTCTAAAGGTGCATTGTGTAAAACGTTGTAGTGAGCAGCAGTAAGTCTGGTAATCTGTCTAAAGTCTAAATGCCACAAAAAGCTTTTCAAAGCTTTATTAAACTCAGAAGAAGTTCCATTACTTACTGATTAGAAGCTGCCCAGAGCAGACAAACAGAGCACTGCTTTGAGAGAAGCACATTCTTTTTTTTTATCCAACACATAATCTTGGATAAGGGCTTAGGGCACTTATAAAATAAAATGATTTTGTTTCCAAATTTCAAAAGTCATTTGTGCTACATGTCCCTGCAGGGCTACCATAGGTGCTTGGAGAGTATCTAAGAATGCCCAGTGCAATTTTAATCCAAATTAGGGATGGACAGTTACCACCAGATGCAACAAAAAATGACACACTTTACATTTTTGAGAATGTTTACAGTAAGAACCTTGTCAGTGAAATATGAATGAAAAAATGAGCTACAATAGGTCATATTGCCCAGCCCACAAACAACTCATTGAATTTTTAGAGTTAGTTGCAGACTGTACCGAATGTCTAATGTCATTCTAGTTGTAGTGTAAAATACTTGTAATTACAAAATGTGGTATACAAACAAGCATGACATTTCTAATTCACGCTGGAGAGAAGAAAAAGGGAATGGCAGATTTAAAATCTAGAGTGGATATCCTCACCAGAGGCTGACAAACTCCTAGCTTTTCCTGCTACTGCCCCCCAGAGATGGTAGTAAACAGCTGTCTAATCCTTCTCTTTCACTGGCCTCTTTTTTCTTTATTTTTTTGTCAACCCCTCCGTTTGCACATGCTTCTGTCTTGCTCCCGTCCTACTCCCGTCTCTCTATGAGCTTGAGAATGACAGAGGGTTTCGCGTGGGCCAAGACAACAATAGCCTACACCTTGGCATTGACGGCAAAACATTTGTGCAAGATACACTTCCATCTTCCATTCAGCTTGTGAGAGAGAACAACCGGGTCACCATTTTCTCAGAAGGGCTCTACGTGCATTTTTGTCAAGCGCTCACAGCAGCTGGCAAACACAGACCTGTTTGTATCTGTTTGTTTCCCTTTGAACTGTCCTCCTTTGAGCCGAATACTCATACATTTTTGCAAAACGTCAGACCTCAATGCCTCAGAGAGCATTAACAGAGCTGTCTTATTACAGTAAGGGAAATCTTCCAAGTAGCACTTTAATTTCTAAGTCTTGTTAAAGCAATGATTAATCAATTATTCACTCTGCCTTAACTGCATTACAATGAGTGTAATGGTAATATATGAGCCACAAAAGCACTCCTAGGATATATATATATATATAGAGGTAATTCAATGCACACTGGTTGCTGTATATACAGCAACCAGTGTGCATTGAATTACCTCTTAATGGAATATAATCAGGGGTGCATCAATGCTATTTTAATGTCAGTGTATGTATGTGTTTACCTAAATAACTACCTATGTACACATGTGTACTTAATGAGGCAAACTTTAATTGTGTCTTTTCTGTACTTCTTAGACAATTTTGATGTCTTGATGTTCACAGACACAAATTTCTCTCTAAATTTTCAGGTTATTATGACGTGACAATTGTATAAAGACAAGTGTATATAGATTTACTGTAAAACTTATCTAAACTTACAACGATTCAGTCTTATCTGTTTGCTCCAATCAAACCCGAGAGTAGAGGTATATGAAGCCAAACTCCTTAACTTTTTAGACACAACAAACTCCCCGTGCGTACATTTCATACCATTGATGGCACTAGACTTGCCATCCATATGCGTTCCCTTTGCAAAGTGAAATGGATCTGGGATCCCTTTGTACAAATTTTAACTCAAAATAACTATGCCAAACCAATCATATTAGATGAACTAAAAATGGGCTGGCAAAACCCACAAAGACTAAACTAAATTGTTATAAATATAATTTGGACTGATGGCCAGGCTAGTACTATACCATTCACCATTAATGAAAACTACAGCTACAAACTCAGTAGTTTAGTTCAGGCTCTAGTCTTAACCACAACCTGGACTCATTATTACGATGTATGCAGGAGGTAACAGCTATTTGTGACAGACAGCACAACCAATTGAGCTTTCCTCATGATCACGTTTAGATGTTAATCCACAGATATATGATCTCAACCCTCAGCTCCCTGAGATCCAACTGTAGCACCAAACTCTCATTAGAATTCCCTCGACTGGTCTCCTCTATTTGATATGGTAATTAGCAATGACTAATGAATTTAGCAAGTGTAAAAAATGAGTCAGTAATGGCCACATTACAATGGATTAGAAATTACAGAGGTTTAAATGAGAGAGAATGGTCTCTAATTATGGTTTGATTTTACAACAAATTAAAGAAAAAAAAAGAAAAGGAGTTTTCTGCATTACTGCTTTTTTCCTTAGCATCTTTAAAATAAATATATATATATATACTAGCACGACCGCTGTATGGACAGACAAGACTCGTTTTTTGTCAATAGAGGATAAAGTGACTGCATTCCCAGACAAATACAGGAAAAAGACACAATAAGTAGTATAATAAAGAAAAAAGCTTTCTTAGATATTAGTCTACTAAATGTGAAACCAATGGTCACATTATGGTTGATTTTAAAATGCAAATGAAACCAGTTAATGATTTTGGCATCTGCAGTAGGTTTGTGGGCCATTAAACCTGTTGAGTCATTATAAAAAAACCAGGCGGGTAGTATTTATTTATTTTTGTAATGATGGAGCCATCTGTCATGAGAGATACACATAGCAGGAAGACGTGTATAATCCGACAGTGTTTTCCTGTGTTTACGAGGCTGATATTTGCGTACTGCTCAGATAATTACTGAATTAAACACTCATAATCAGCAAGAAGGGGATGTTTCCTCAGACTAAACCTGACTCTTCCAGTTGAAGTATTTACATCAGTCAAGTTAATTCAGTTTTTACTCTGATTATCACTGGAATATCAGGGTCCATGTTTAAAAGCACCTATTGTGTTGAGGTGCAGCATGAAAGCAGTAAACACTCTTTGTAACCACAGATAAGAGTTAGCAAAAGCAAATGCACTACTGCAATGAAATGGACCCATGGGCTCAGTGACCTTCTTTAAAGGTTAATACGCTGCAAATTCTTTTATCCCAAACAGCTCAGTTACAAGTCAAAGGTTGCTCTAGTTACCACAGAGTTTTTTCAAAGAAATTCACCAGTCCTGAAGTTTGCAAAAAAGCACATTGACACTCCACAGCAGTATTGGCAAAATGTTTTGTGGACTGATGAAACTAAGATTGAACTATGGAAAATACACACAGCACTACATCTGAGTAAAAAGCTTTAAACAACTGTAAAGAAAAAAATTCACCTCACACAAGAACATCACATACAGTAGACTTTATATAAATGGTCATCTGTCATAAAACAGATGGAGATTATGATAACCTTAAGGGAAAAAACAGCATCACTGTGTTGCAGTTAGCCTTGACGCTCTCTTGACTTTGACCAAAACTTTTAAAATTTACAGTACAGCAGCAGCACACATTTATGGAGGTTTACGTCCCGTCTAGCAGGCCCTATGATTGGCTGACACAGATCACATAAATTACTACCATTCACTTTTGTTTTAAAAGCAACAAACAGCTGAAAGATTAGGCTAAATAAGAATAAACAATAGGTTAAGTTAGTACAACAATGGGTAAAGTAGTATAAAGTGCATTTTAGTTTGTACTAAAGTTTGTCATCGAGAACACAGTAACAATTCAAAAACACAGGCACTGTCCAATACTCTCACATTCTCTTTCTTTTAAGATTGAATGGAAGTTTCCAAATAAAATGAGTGTTGTGACAGTTTCAGTTCTGACTTGTGTTCCAAGCGGCCTGCCAATCAGTCTGACTTAAACAAGTTCACACTGATGAGTGAGACGACTACATCCAGTGACATACAGTATCTCAGGGCACAATAATAAACAGTATTCGAGGACTTTTAACACTTAGAAGAAGCACACTATATGGTACATCACCATAGTCAAGTTAAAGCAAGAAACAGAATTTATTTATGTAAAAGAAGCCAAGTTCTACAATGCCTTTGCTGCTTGTATGCATTATGAGGTGTTAAAAGTTTTATTAAGCTCTCAATTCCCTTTTCCTCAGATAGAGAGAGAAAACCCCTTGTCAAAATGTGCACAGTAATTTGAGCATGTCGGGATAATTAAGCAGCATAAAGTATTTATAAACGCAATTACCTTTTTACGTAACTCGATATGGGTCTCTGTGAGTCATGCATAAACATCAAAAGGGCATTTTGGCCATTTGCTGTTGCTGTAAATTTGGACTAAAATGGTTAGATGTTCAACAATGCTTTTAGTCTGAGAAGAGAACAATATTTACACATTTACATGCGTCATTCTGTTTTCTGATATTACTAAATGAGGCTGTGGGAAATGTAAATGTATTTTTGGCTAGTAGTGCAAATTGGTAGGTTTATGTTTAGATGGTTTTCTGATGGATAGATTTAATGTTTTTCAGAGAACTTTCATCTTCAAGGCCAAACTAATATTCAAGCTTTGGGCTTGGAGCTGAAATAATCATTTATTAAAAACATCTCATCCCCTCCCCTTCCCCCATCTGCGTCTCATCTAAAGGTCAGTATTTGCTTGCCATTGAGTTCAAAAGAGAATATTATGACAGTGGCTTTAAAGCCTGCACTAACTACAACCAAAAACTTATAATTACACAGATCCTTGTATGTCACAGATAAAAAAATCATAATTAAAAACATTGTCAGTTATTTGAGGCCAATTGTAGTACTTTAATACTTTAATAATTTGTATTAAAAATCTTGACTGTACATTTTTAAAGAAGTCAGACATCCTGCTTTATTATACCATATTGTTCTACAAGATGGAGTTGTGAGCTACTTTGAAATTGAAACAGTTTCGTTTGCCCTAGGGCCTGTAAATGAAATAATAAAATTCTGAATTTTAAAGTTGTATTTCCATTAATTGCTTAGACACAAATACTTTATACTCCACACATGAGCAGATGATAGCAAACACTGTATGAACTAATTAACAAAGAAGAAGAAGAAGAACATTTCAAATTATTTCCTAAAACTAAATTTCAATGTAGAGAACTTGGGAGAGTTGTAAAGACTTTTATACATTTAAGACAACTTATTTTTCATATTTGATTTATTCTTTATTTATTCCTGTTGGAAAAAATATTGTTGGCAGTCAAAACCAGGGGGCTTCCTGGTATGTCACTAACTGGAGATTATAGAATGTTTTGATGTTGGTGGGAGAAACTGGAGTACCTGGAGAAAACCCACCCAAGCAAGTTTTCCCCTCAGAATAAAGAGCCTGACAAGCATTAAAATAAGGATTGTTGCACAAAACACAAATCAAGGATGGACACCTTGTACTATCCAATAGTTTCAACAACTGTAGATGTTAAATATAGACGTTTTACCATTATATACCATTTGTCATATAGCCTTCCTGACAATTAGTAGATGGCAGCTTCATACTATATGGTATTTTGCTGGTGGTGCACACATCCAGTCCACTCGTCATTTTATGTGGTGATTTTAATTATAAAATCTGTGAAGTGTTGCTCTAAGTTTGTTGGCTGTGTGATACACCACTGATGCTGTCTTAGCCTCATGTAACCTGATATCGGCCGGCGCTGGTGAGCTGTGAGAGCGCTTGCAAAGCGCCCACACACATACGCTCAAGCCCTTAGTCACTCCAGTACAAAGCAGTAAAAACAAAAATCACAAATATATCACGACCACAACTGCTGAAAAATCAGTTCTACTTGACTCAAAGATCAATGACAGTATGTGACTTATACTGGGCTTAAATAGGGATATCTAATAACACAGTAAGGAAATGCATGGACACTCAAGTGTAGTTTTACTAACAAGAAACACTTGATGTGAAGCAGCACAGCTCTGACAGAAAAATCTGTCTCTTTACGGTTGCCATGGTAACACACTCAGCACCCCAAACAGTACAGCTGAGCCGAGAGAGAGTTTAGTCATCTCACTCCTCCTCTTCACCCCTCTGCCTTCATCTGTGAGTCTATAAGGGCAACCACCCATATAGTAGCATGGATTTGCCATCACTGGGGGAAAGCTCTCATTAGGTCTCCCTTTAACTCACAGGCTTTCTGACACAGAGCTGATGAGACACGGAAACTTACTCCAGTCTGCTTTTGAGGTTAAAATAATAATGATACATACTGTAGAGGCCCAAGTCTACAGTATATACAGTATATAGCATTGGAGCCGTCTACAAAGACAGCCGTCTAAAGAGATACACAAGAGAAATCAAAGCCAGGCGAATAAATCGGATTTTTCTACACAACCAGCTTAAGTGTACTCTCAATGGCAGGGCAACAACACCAGAGCAGACTCACTAAGGCTGGAGACTAAGCAATACTGAAAAGGTATATGGGAGAAGGAGGCATCACACAACAGCGGTTCACAGTGGCTAGTGGATCGAAGAGCAGACCACAGCAACCGCCCTGAACAAGATCACCATCACAGTGGCAGAGTACAGTGTAAAAATGGACTGCACCGGGCCCTGACATGATTCCCGCCTAGTTGCCACGCCTAAAGAAGCTCACTGCACTCCAAGAGCGCCTGGCAGTACAAATGAACCAGCTACTAAGGGATGGGACCCACCCTGAATGGCTAACTGAAGGCCAGACAATCTGGATCCAGAAAGATCCTCTGAAGAGGACAGTCCTATCCAACTACAGGCCAATAACCTGTGTCTCCACAACATGGAAGTTCATGTCAGGCATCCTAGTGGCTAAGATAAGTGGGAATATGGATTAATACATGAACATAGCACAGAAGGGCATTGGTAGAAATACCAGAGGAACAAAATACCAACTTCTGGTAGATACTGGTAGAGTCGCTCGGGACTACTAACCCAACAGACCAATCTGTGCACTGCCTGGATTGATTACAAGAAAGCCTTTGACTCAATGCCATACACATTGATCAAGGAATGCTTGAAGATGTAAAACACCAACAGGACTCAAGAACATTCATTGCAAATGTGATGAGGCTGTGGAAGATCACCCTTGAGGTCAATTGCACGCCAAATGCACTGGTGTCATCACACTGATCCACACAACTAAGATCTACAGCAATGACATTCAGACTTGAAAAGTGTGGTCCAACGGTGACCAAGAGAGGCAAGGTAGTCCATACTGAAGGGGTCACACTCCCGAAAATACAATAGCCGACATTGAAGACAGCCTCAAGTACCTTGGAATACCACAAGCAAATGGCAAAGAGGCCACAAGAAACGCAGCTACAGCCAAATACGTACAAGGACAGCACAGAGGCACTAATCATGGCTGCACAGGAACAGGCATTGAGCACCAGAGGAATAGAGGCCCAGATCTTCCACACCCACTAGAACCCAGATGTAGGCTGTGCAAATAGGCCCCTGAGACAAGCTAGCACATAACTGCAGGATGTAAGATGCTGGCAGGAAAAGCAAACATGGAACGCCATAACCAAGTAACTAGTATAGTGTAGTGCATCTTTGCAGAGTATAGACTGGAAGCCCCGAGGTCAAAGTAGAAAACACCTCCAAAGGTGGTAGAGAACGACCGAGCCAAGATCCTGTGGGACTTCCAAATACAGACTGATTAAATGGAGGAGTGACTACAACAGATTCCAAGAACAACACCAGTCATTTAAGTCCAGAAGAGCCCAGTCTTAGGAACAGTCAAGATACTGCACAGAACCTTTAAGCTCCCAGGCTTCTGGTAGAAGACCCGAGCTTGGCTACTTACTTCTAGCCCTCAGGTAAGTGCTATAGAGACGCAATTGCCAATATTTATGCAAGTTTCCCTTCATTTCTCGGCGTCAGTACACTTAGGCAGTGTTTAATAGAGAGCTGATTGCATGACGGCATGTGACTGGCCAAAGCTTGCTAACATAGATGACATTTAGAAATTTTCTTTTTCTTTTTTTTTTAAATTCGTATAAAAATATTATTAAGTAAAACTACTTTTTTCTTTACTTTTGTTCTTTTGTTAATTCTCAATCAAATGATTAAATAGCATCAGCCACTCTCAGTCTAGATTTGATAAATTAAGTGTCATGTCTAATCCAACCACTCCAGCAATCAGCAATAAGGATTTTAAATCACTGAAAGCTAAAAGCAACGATAGATGGGTAAAAATAAAAGCCCCATATAAGTAATGGGGTAAAGATTAGAGTGATTTCTTCAAATATACCCTAAACTAACAAAAGTTTTAGGTAAAATCTGTATGCAAGTAAAAGCAATTCTAAAAGTATTTAATTCTTATTTATTTTTTAGTGAAAGCATTACTCAAGTACTGAATAATCTTGCAAAATAAGCTTACACTACTATAATTATAAAGACCTACCCCATCCTGACTGAAGGATCAATATCTAAAGCTTACTCTTGTTTTATTTATATGAATATTTCTTGAGTAAATGTAACGTTTCCCCTTAGAATCTTCTTGGGTAAAAGTAAAATGTTTTAAAGTATATTAAAAGAAAGTTTATGTAACTTAATGTAATGTGACTACACACCTCTGTCACTAACTAATTTATTATAGTACACATCTCTGCCGTGAAACCAGACAAGCTGTGTTTACCCTATAGTCCAGGAAGATTTCCCATGAGGCCCTGGAAATACTGCTGTCATGGTACTATTCATCTCACTGTTTGATTACAGCAAAAGTTTGTGCTAATGCAAACATATGTGAGCCTCTGTGTGACAGTGTTTTAAATGCAGATTTGACAGTGCCTCTGAGGAGATGGTGTTGTTGTCTACCTACACAGAGTGACACCCCGGTGAGATGCCGAGGGGGCGTATTTGTGTATATGTGCGCCTCTCTGATTCTGTTTGTGAGCGTGCATGCATGTATGATCAAAAGTTGCCTTCATGTGATTCCCAGATAAATAAAACATAACTGTTGCTGTGAACTAAACTGAACCGTCTCTTATGAATAAATCATCCTTCCTCCCAAGTCTTCCCCAACAGCTTTGACAGCAACTTTAAAATTCATAGTTATGTAACTTGTGGTGCGTAATGTGATCCCATTTCAAAGTAATTAATGCAGGAGATAAAAAAAATGGTTTTATGTGATCGATCCTTGAGCCCAGTCAATATCTCCCTTGATCAGGAAGATTCTCCTGGCTTCCTGCTGAGGACTTACTAAGCTCACATATCCGATTACTTTTGATTACAGATTATCTGCAAAAGGTTACATTAATCCCTTTATAAATAATGCACAAAGAATTATTCCAAGTATCAGCAAACCAGGAAGTACTGATTTACCACAGAAATGTAGATTGGGCAGAACTACTTTGTCAGAAATAACTTATTCAAAAGCCTCAATGATTCATATTCAGTGTTGAGGCCATGTCATGTAAACACTGGGCTAGTAGCAATAAGATTAAAGTTAGACTGCAAAGCAAGCAAGCACTCTCGCTAAGGTAAAAGCAAGACAAAACTAGGAGCTGGGGAGGAGGTGGGTTGTGAGTTTCAATGTGAAAGCAGCTACTATGGCTGGATAGCGCAGCTTAAATGGCCAATGATTACTCACATTTCTTATCTGATGTAGTCAGACTTCAGATAGCTGTGATTTACCAAAGAGTATGCAGAGTTTAATTCTTAGTTGTTTGTAGTGAAAGACTATTTAACTATGTATTACCTTGGAGATACAGTAATTGCATTTAGGTTTTATGGGACATTTTTCCATTTTTACAAGTCAGCAGTAAACCATTAGTTTAGGAGAAGTAGGTGGAAGTGAGCAAAGGCATCCATATTAAATCTAAAATATGTACTGTGACTGAGCAGTGCAATAATGCTTAGGGCTGAGATGTGAAGATGTGCAGAGTCTGTGCCTCGGGGAAGAAACACTTCCTGAGCCTGCTGTTGGGGGAGCAGAGGCTTCTGTAACACCTGGCAGATGGGGGACTGTTCGGGGTGAAATGCATCCTTGATAATGCTTTTTGCTTCACCCAGGCAGCATTTATAGTAAATGTTCTCACTGGTGGGCGATTGGGTGCCAGTTGGGTGCCTTTGGGCAGTTTTCACCACCTGCTCAAAAGACGTATGATGATTCACACTCAGATCTTGTACAAGTACTATCAGAAATTACTGGTCGGAGCAGCTGACTTCAACACAAGGAGGGTCAGAGCTCTATCGTAACAAAACTAGTCCCATATTATATAAAATCCACAGCTATTATATTTGGGAAATCAAGTGGTAAAAATAGTACTTTGGACATTTGACAGGGGTGACCATCTTTTTTATATTTTATGGGTAAAACATAGAATCACGCACCTGTTAAGCTGATACATAAAAGAACAGAACAGACACTGATTAGACTAGATTTAATGTTGATATGTATTCACTCCGGGATTCCTTTTTTTCACATATTACTCAGTTGCAATCCTGTAGAACCCATTGCAATTGTTTTTTTTTAAACGAGACGGGCTTTATAAAAATACAAGGAATTAATAATCCTTTAATGTGCACACTTTGTATTGTATTAGATGACTTCACAAATATTGGAGGCTTTAAAGACACAATCCGACAACAGCATATGTAGCATCTACTGTTCTGTATCCATAGGAAAATACATCTTTTGTGTGTCTTTGCAATACTCACGTCACTATGAAAGGTGTCATGTGGAAATGCTATGGAAACATACTGTGCAAAAACATTATTATTCTAGCTGCCAGTGGGTATTATTTTGTGTGGATAAGAACTTGTAATGTCACAGAGACTGAAAGCCTTAAAAATCACTAGCACTGTAAACATTTCTTTATTCGTCTGGGGTCCATTATCTCCCGCTGCGACCACATCTGTAAGCAAGGACCATTTCGAAAGCTCTCTGCAGTGTTGTGTTCAAGGACACTCTGACATCGGAAAAAAATACACTGTTTCAAGCAGTCTCGCTCCGCTTGCACTCACATTACCACAGGTCACAACTGTATCCTGAGGGAATTCAATGTTTATCCAAGTTGTATAGTTTACATGAAAATGCTTCTTAATACAATGTTGATATAAAATAAATGTGATATAATGTTAAATATAGATGTACGTGTGAGTAACAGATTTATCTTAGTATTTAAAATTAGAATTAAGCAAAGGTTGAGCTATGCCAAAAGCTGAGACAGAGAAATAAAGACCCTTCAACAATGGAAGACCCAATGCCCAATCCCTTATTGAATGATTTTGACCGCCAGCCTGAGAAATTGCTGTTGTGGCTGGCAGGGTATGAGTGACAGAGCTGATTTATTTCAGTCTACAATCATGTAGCAGGAGCAACACTAGCGCTGAGAAGAAGAGACAACTCCGAGAGGCCGTGTAGTTGACACACAGACTCACAAACGCACACCTTGGCACACACAGACGAGAGACAGAGCCAGGACCTCCCACCCAGCAGGTTTTATACTGAAAACACAATCCACAAGGTCAAATACGACAAAGCCTCAGCTGGATATAAACATTAGATATTCTTATTACTGCTTCAAACAGAGAGCCGCCAGCTTTGTAAATTGCTGTGTTTCACTATAATGTATTTTAAAGTGACTCGCATAAAATATACAAATATAGATTCACACCTCCACCGGTGCTGCAACTATAAGTAAAAGTACAGTTGTGCTCATAAGTTTATATACCCTGGCAGAATTTGTGATAGTTTGGCCATTTCTGAGAGAATATGAATGATATCACAAAAATCTTTTTTTCACTCATTGTTAGTGGTTGGGTGAAGCCATTTATTGTCAAACAAATGTGTTTACTCTTTTTAATTCATAATGACAACAGAGACAACCTAAATGACCTTGATCAAAAGTTTACATACCCCAGTTCTTAATACCGTGTATTTCCACCAATGACAGCTTGACGTTTTTTGTGGTAGTTGTGGATGAACAATGAGTGTTGGCAGTAAGTAAGTAAGAGTGCCTCCTTATTGTGCATCTTGAAACAGCCACACCACTTTTTTTCAGTGAGTCCTATTTTTCTTTGCATCCTGAAAAATGTTCCTGTCTTGTGTGGCTGAAATGTTTGTTGGTCTACTTGACTGTGGTTTGGTTTTAAAATAATTCCTCATTTTGAACACTGCTGATTGGCATTCTCAATTCCTTGGATATCTTTTTATATTCCTTTCCTGTTTTATACAGTTGTTCAATTACCTTCCCTCGCAGATCCTTTGACAATTCTTTTGCTTGACACATGACTCAGAATACAGAAATGTCAGTGCAGCACTTGATGAGAGATGCAAGGGTCTGTCAGAAGCACAGAAACTCACTGACCTTTTATACACACACTGATTACAAGCAAACAGTTCACAGGTGAGGATGGTTACCTTTAGTAGCCATTCAAACCTTTGTGTCAACTTGTGTGCCAAAGGTTGGTCTGTTATCAGGCCAAAATTACCAAGGTATGTAAACTTTTCAGGGTCATTTGGGAAGTTGCTGTTGTCATTATGAATTAAAAAGAGTAAACACAATAAATGGCTTTACCCAACCAGTGAAAACATTTTTTGTGTTATCATTCACATTCTCTAAAAAAAAAAAAATCACAAATTCTGCCAGGGTATGTAAACGTATGAGCACAACTGTATATGATGTCTTACTATATGCAACACAAAAACATATAATGATAAGAAGCTTTGTTGAAAAAACCTGCAAAATGTAGTTGTTCTCCTTTGGGCACCGGCAGTTTTTCGAAGTCAAAATGTCACAAGCAAAAAAAAATCCATCTTGCCTGAAAGTTTTCTGCAAAGACGAGGAAGCCTCAAGGATAAGCACAGAGTAGGATGGAGGAGTAAAGATAAGATATAAACAGCGGTTATTTTGAAGATTTTTTACTTAACCTTAAGGATGCATTTGTGAATGTATCAAATATATGACAGCACATTTTAAAGGTTTACCATCCCACTGCCCTGTTGGAAACTCAGGTCATGAGTCCACTAAATAACAACACTCCCCAGAAGTGTTCAATACAAGCTAAAACTATGTGAAATTCAAAAGTATGAATGTTAAAATGTACAAATTATTCAAGTGCAGGTTTAAAGCAACAGTATGGAGACAAGTGGAGCTACCAACTTACTTTGCCAACACTCATTGTTCAGTTTGATAATGGCTTTTATATAAAAACCTCTTCTATGAGAGGACATCAGTTCAAAGAGGAGAAGAGCAGTTCAGAAAGAGTCTCTGAGGATGTTGTATGACTTGTGCAGACAGCGGGAGGTGAAGATGTTGTTTGGGGCTGGGATTTTAGGTGTTTGTATGCTCTATCTATGTTATATATTTAGATTGTGTTGTGTTGTTGATGTGATGGTTTCTTGCAAGAGTTGTGAAAGTAATGTCCCTCAGTGGATGTAGCTGTGATTTTTTTTTTAATGCACCACATGTGCTGCTAACACACAGGTAATGAAAGAGATTTATACATGCGATTGCCTTCATAATTTTCCACCCTCCACATTAAATTTCTGACATGCAGCGCAGGCTTTAAGCAGGAAGCCGTGGGATCTGAGCGGCGATGCTATGTATGATAAATTCTTAACCAAACACAATGAGCGGAAGAAGCAGAAGCATCTCTAAAGGAGCAGCGCTGAAAGGGTGATGGCAGGGGAAATAAATGAGTGGACGGATAGATGGAGTGGTAGGAGGAGGGGGGACTCACTCTCGGAGTCCACCTGTCTGCAGAGATAAACACGGGGAGGGGCCAACAGCACGGACTGGGGCTTATAGGCGCTTCTGACTGACAGAGCTGACATTTCCAAAGAGCACAGTAAACAAGGTCTCACATAGAATAAATAGCACTGGGAGCAAAATGTCCAACACGTGCAAACTTACTGTATACATTAACACATCAGTGTATGAATACATATCACACTAAATGAGCTGCCTGTGAACCACCAGACACAAAGAATATAGCTTGTTTTTGATGGAACTAATAGAGCCTAGCTGCACAGATGCATATACAGGCAGACAGGAAAATTAAACCCGCCTACTGATTAAAACAGGACAGACCGGATCATCAGTGTGGTTTCTTGGCCTTTTGTCTCTGATTAAATGAAGAAGCATAAAGAGAGCTGTCTACCTCTGAGCTGAAACTCTAAGAACACTCTGTTCTCACTTCAGAGTGATTAAGGCACATGGGTGAGCAGTTTTCAGCCACCTGCTGAGAAATGTCTCAGATTTTTCATTTTTAACTTTCCATAAAAAGCCATCAGTGCAGAAACATACAGTATAATCATTGTATAATTCTATAATCTCACATAAAGGACATCACAGATAAAATCCTCCTTAAAATATAAATATGTCATGCAAACACCCAAAACAACCTTTTGTAAGAGGCTATTTATATTACAATGACTCATGTGCAAATAATGATACCAAATACTAAACAAATGCAAAAGAATTCAGGCTTCTCAAATCCCTCGCTCTCATACAACAGCTCTCAAATGTCTTAAGGGTAACATGTCCTTTTAAATCTAGCATCAAGATCCCACAACACTTTAGGAGCTACATCGACATGCGCTTCAGTATCTGAAAACGCTGTGCTAACTAGAGCATCTAGGTCACCCAAATTTTCAAGGGGAACATGTCTCCTTCAGGCCACTATCAGTGAGGTGAAATGAGCACTGTGTTGGTTTTCCAAGACTCACAGTGGATGTTGTTAAACTACGCATGTGAGTAACAGTAACATAAATAGGGCAATAATTATTTGGAAAGGTATTAAATATATAAATATGAGTATGTTGTTAAAATTCTGAAAATTAAAAAATGAGCCAAAAATCTTGAATTTTGAATACTCCACTTTTCTACTGATATTATTGTTGGTAGATGGAACAAACATAAAGTAAATGATGCCAGCACATACAACAAAAGTCGTATTACAAATGTAAATTTTGTTGCCATGGGTGACATAAACAGAAAAGCAGAATGTCAGCTGCTGTAGAGAAATCATCTGCAAACATTGTTTTTGATCGTGCAAAAGGATATACTAAACACTCAACATTTGCATAAACCAATGTGTGACAACTCAAGCATGCACTTGTACATATAGAGAAAAATAAATAAATAAATAGGCCTATGCCTATTTTCTGTCTGTGACCAAAAGTGCCCGCAGAAAATGGTAAATGTCTGATGGGAGCCTATGGGACGAGGGATCTCGTCCCTACATCATGTAGCACTGAACACTTGTGCGTCGCCTGTACAGTGCTACTGTAGGTGTGCAGAATTTCTCTTCTCTGATATTTGTGGTAAGGTAAAAGCAAAGCAAAAATACATTTTGTAAATGTCACAAGATGGAAACTATACTAAGAACTGAGACTCAGACATAGCTATAATTTCTTTAACCTTCAGGCGGGCAATAAGAAGGGCTGACTGAGCACACTTCTTGTTTCTCAGCAACAACCTTTTAAACTAATAATTACTTTCATACCTGCAAGCCCAGCAACACTGCAAACCATTTATAGCTGATTAGTTATTGATTATGTAAACAATGGTACAAGTGCATATTTAAATCAGTGATATCAGCAACAGTGACTTTCCCACCATCTGAGATTTCTCTAGGATGCACCAAGAAGATGACTTTCATTCTTAAGTCTCTACCACTGTTAGCATGCATTATGTAGTGTATGTGAACCACCACTCCTGCCATATACATAATGTATGCTACTTAATGTTTAAAAGACACGAAGCACTGTGTCTGCCCATGACCTAACCTGTCTCTGCTGGTTCACAGCTGGAGCAATAACACCAACATTATCTCCCTCTCATCTCCTCCTGCTATTCCCACTGGAAAGCTCAGAAAGTCGACCTCAGTGTCTCTAATTTCAGGCACTTAATGAGATTTTTAATTGGTGACCTTTGGAGAACGGTTTCATACCAGAGCTCATGAGAGCACTCAAGGGGAGCCCATGCATACCACTCAATACTCACAGCAGGATCCTTCATAACAGTGCTGCAGTGGAGCATTTTCCTTTAAACAAAGCTAGACAGGTCAGAGGATTGACTGACAGGCCCGCTGATTTGGATTTGAATATTTTAAACAACTTGGTAGTTCTTACAATATTGTAAAGTTGTTATATTACTAGACACACAATGCAACCTGACGAAGTCTTAAACTCCCTCAGTGGTTCTTCATCAAACTAGCACAACATCTAGTGTGTTTATGTACAGTAATAAATAAGTGGTTAATAAGTGGTTTGGACACCATTGGAACCTCAGTTTGCACCAAACATGCTCCAAGACCCCCTTCAAAACAGAGGTCCTAGACTGCTCATGATAGAACTTTGTCAAAGGTTTTTTCGGGACGAGGTGCTAGAGCGGTCGTCCTATAATCCGAAGGTTGGCGGTTTGATTCCCGCTTTCCCCTCAGTTGATACTGTTGTTATTGTGCAAGACACTTAACCCTTCACTTAACCCTTCTCAGTGTCTGTGGCACTGGTGTATGAATGTGTGAGAATGTTTGGTGATGGTCGGAGAGTCCGTAGGCGCAAAATGGCTGCCACGCCTCTGTTAGTCTGCCCCAGGGCAGCTGTGGTTACAGGTGTAGCTTACAACCACCAGTGTGTGACTGTGGAGTGAATGTAAAGTAATGGATATGTAAAGCATCTTTAGGTATCTTGAAAAGCTGCTATGATAATGCTATGCATTATAATTTATAGTTTTTTTATTTGGACTGCAGAAGAACCCAAACTGGAAGAGCAACTTAAATAGGCAACAAAAAAGTCATAAGTAACTTTCAACTTTCCTGAGAGTGGAAAATATTTTAATTAAATGGTAATATCTAAGAACTTCTCAGTCACCTTTTACATAAGGGGCTGAACAGATGAAGGTAAGTCTGTGGTCACTATTTTGCTAGACACAGGTTAACATTGATGCTCAAAATTAATGTGGTTGACCTTATTTACAATAATAAATAAATTTACTACCTAAGAATACCAATGTGTAACTGAAATACTTTGAGTGTGAGTCTTGTCTTTCAGTCTTAGCCCTGTGATTAACTGTTAATCGCTGATAATGTTCCCCGCCTCACTTTTAAGGCAGTTATGGATTGGTTCCAAGTAATAAGAAATGAACTGAACTGTCTTGGACTCTTACCGTGGTGAGATGTCACATCCCTGCTGCATGAAGGCTCCCAGTGAGAACCACAGAGAGTTAAAGATGCCAAACTCATTGGTCTGCTCCTGACTCTGCTGGTTTGGGTTAAGCTGCTGCACTGTCTGAGACTGCTGCACCCCGTTTGATGCAGAAGGTTGTGTGGGGGACTGTGGGTCACCCCCATCCTCATAGTCCTCAGAGTGCCACTCGTACGGGCTGAAGCGACTGACGAGGAACAGGACCACGCTGACGCCAATGTAAGCGAACACTATGCACATCCAGATCTCGTAAGCCAACGGGTCCAGGAAGGAAAACACACCCGGTTTGGATTTGGTGGGTTTCTTGATCATGATGGAAATACCCAGAGACATGAAGGGTTTGGAGAAGTCAATGACCTCTTCACGAACCAGAGTGATGGTCAAAGGAGCCACTGCCACATCTGCTTTCTGTCGGACAAAAGACAAAAGACAATGTTAGTATATGTTTCTCACAAGGTCTCAATATTCAGTTCAGAATTTCTCTTTTCAGTGACATTGCCATCAAACAATATTATCACAGCAGAAAGAAACAACATACATACTAATAAAGTCATACATGAGGCTAAATTTGTCAAGAACATTTAAGCTTGTAGTTTTGACTTGTAATTACTGTGTAATTGGTTTATGTTTCCAGTAAAATTTTACTATTTATTGTACACTAAAGAAATTATAAAACGTTTAGCCATACTATGTTGGCAAACCCTTCAACTCCACAACTGAATATTCTTACTTTGTGGTTGGTCTTGATTGGTCTTTAGTTTATTGAGGAGATGCACAGCAGTTTTTTATCGTTTTAGTCTTACCCCATACACCAGTTCTCCAACCATCCCGGTCCACGACTTAGTTTCAGGGTCTCTGGCTCCATATTTTCCATCGGAGACAATCTTGAGTGTGTAGAAATAGCCCACGTGTTTGGCAATCTCTGTAGCCAGCTCCACGATGTAGCCTTCGTATTTGTCATTCCCCAAATACTGCTCATGGTTCTTCTTCAGCATTACATATGGAGATTCCTGGCAGATAAAAAAACAAACAAAAAAAAAACAACAACGGGTGAATGTCATTGCAATTTCCCAAAAGCCTAACATAACATTTCATGGCAGACCCGTTTGCAAAGCTAATTAAGGCAAAGACCATATTACGAGTAACAATAAAGCTTTATCAGATTATAAAAATCTGGACAAGAAAGTTAGGGATGCTTCCTCGTGGCTCACATAACAAAAACCTGCCAGGTCATGAGATTATAATTGGTGCTGTGTAAGGCACAGAACAAAAAAAAGATGATTATATGAAATTACAAGGTATTATTTTGTCTTTGTTCTGTAAAGGTATGGAGTATAATTGAAACACAAAAGGTGAGAAAGTGTGATCGTTATGACAGCTCTGTTACGGAGCATTGATAACATGGTGCAGCCTGTGAGAAAATGGAGGAATCAGACACTATTATTAGCGCTGGGAAGGCAGTTAAGGAGCATCCGTGTTTATTCACTCGATGACCTCGGCTCTAATTCAGCTTTTACCAACAGTTGTGACCCTCACTCTGATTAGGTGTCCAGAGGAGTTACAGCTGACATGACACATGGATGCAGCAATACCTTTCTGAAAAATATGGAAATTCAGTCGCCTGAATTGTTTGCTCAGACTAGGCATGCCTCAATTCCCACAAGTTGTTATGCGGGGCTGTTTTGTGCTAAGGATGTGCAGAGCAGAGCAAATCCTGCCCCCCATATTTGATGTGGGTATAAAGGTGGGCTTTCCTCCCGGTGCCCCAGTTATCTGGCTTTTCTTGCTCTTTATGCTTGAGGTGAAGATAATCATTGTTACACATGGAAACCCGGGGCCCAACTGCTCGGGAAACAGCACCCGAGGGAGACAGCGCACAGAAAGGTCTGACATGCAGGGCTTTGACAGATACACATTCACAATCCCAGACATGGCCCCGTGCACACTTTGAGCGTGCATATTAGCTACACACGCATAGACAGTTACACCAATGTGCTCATAAAGACATGTTGAAGAATAAAAAAGATCTGCCAGGTCTAAGTCTCATTGACCGATAACCGTTCCAGTGGGATCTACTGTCACTCAGCCATGTTAAATCCAAAACAGACACTCACAGCCAATGGATTGATGTCAAAAACAGATTGAAATGAAATGAAACATGTCCAAATGGTGTCTAAATGTTTCAAAGGCTGATTGTTGCACTGCTCTCTAACACTTGTATTCCCAATAACACAGCATCTGTCAATTCTTCAATACATTTCACCATTTCTGTTCTGTTATCAAGGTTTTCCCAAATTGTTACACACTATGTAAATTAAGTTATGGTTTACTTACTGAACAGAAGTTTAATTAAAGTTACCCCAATTTAATCTATTGTTGTACTTTACATTACAAAGTACATTTTCTAGTACTTTAAGTAATTAGCAACAATACTAGCATAAAATAAAGTAGCCATCCTAATAGAATGGGAATATTTTACAGTAATTGGGCAAGTCTCCAATTTGGCTTACTATAGCTTGTCTTCATTTTTTTTAGTCTCTCCTGGATCTGTGAAGCCCTCACATCAATTTAATGCTTCCGTCACGTGAAGACATAGCTTTTATAATTTATACACTTTACTAATTAAGTGCTGAGGCCATAAATAATATATATTAAGATGCATGCTACAGGCCATATCCAACCTCAGCCTGAGCTGTAATTGGCTCCTGGGCAGGAAATACAGTAGGCATCACATTATAAAGTTTTAAAACCAGGCACAACAGTGAGCAAAAACACTTTCAGACTTTTTGTTATTTAGCACTGCTTACAAAGTTTAACTTTACTGTTATTGTATGGTTTGTCTTGGTTTTCTAAACACATGCACATGGTTACGCTACAGAATAATAAAAAATAAATAATCTAGCAGCCTTATAATTGTTCACACCTTATCTTTTTTCTTAGCTTCATAGTCAGAAGGCCAATTTATCTTCCAGGAAAAGGGGACACTGATAGGAGTTCGTGTCAAACAGGGTTATTTCTGGTGTGTACTCTTAGGGAGGTTCAAATGAGGATTCAGAATAAAAGTGTAATTTAAAGCCTATGAGTCTGTAAATATGTCTTTGTTCTGGAGCTGTGTGTACTCGTTTGATTTAAAACCTAGGTTATTGTATTCAAAATCACCTGGCATCTCATTTATAAGTCTTCAAAGATTAAGGTTTCAACCATACACATACTACCTTATCTTCAAAACAATGGCACTGTAAAGGCTACAAGATTATAATAGTTAAAGAGTATAGCTAATTTAATTTAATCTGCTGTGTTTTCATAAAGCAATGTGGTTAATGTACTGTTTTATGCTCCTACTTTGGACTTTACAGCGGAGAAACAGAATTATTCAATAAAGAGGTTAATACTCCCTGCCTCTTCTCTTTTAATCATTAGGATAACATCAAATTTTGTCCATTATTAGACATAACTCCACAGCCTTTACTCTAGTCACTGTAATGTGGTTTTCCTCCATCTCTGGCCCAATGCAACTCTCTTAATGTAAGTGCCTTGGTACCTGGGTGCTTAGTCAGGAGTGTGCTGGTGCATTTTTCCCTTCATTCAAAAACACTTTCCCACAGCTTTTATCAGGTAAAAAGAGAATTTCCCTTTAGGGTAGCACACCCTCGAGTTCAATGAACCCATTAACTCTCAAAGTGGAGACGAGCCACATGCACCATGGCCTCCTAGACCCAAGGTCTGCTCCTGAGTACCTCAGGTCAGCCAGCGTGTTATTTTCTACACATCTGAGCCATATGTACTATATCTGTACCTCAAAGAAGTTCATGAAAATTACATTGTGGCAGTGAAGCCCTAGATAAAAGACATTTCTACTTGAAAAAGCAGAAGCGGGCTCCAGGCATCTTTAGTAAAAAGTGTATTATCTGATATTTTATTTTCAACAAGATGGAGATGGTAAGAACATGTTGTACCTGGGAAGAGCCCTACATCCAAATTACCCTTTATATCTGCATGGTATTTCAAGATATAACCATGTCTTTTGAGAAATGATAATCCTGCTGGTGTAAGAGGTGACTCTTTGATGCCCCTTACTCAAAGTGCATCATTGTAGTGCACCCCAGCTGCTCTATCTCTTTTATTTACATCAGGACACTAAATCAAGCATTTCCAGGTCATGTTGGCCTATATGCTACCCAACTCATTGTGTTTATGTGACAATGGGTCCAACACATAAAGCTAAACATAACTTTAACTAACGTGTGTGTTTTGTTTTTGTTATCTTTATTTAAAGTGGAATATGTCCGAACAGGGCTGTAAACTCCCACTTCAGTGCATAATATACTTCTATGAGTCTATGTGTCTCTGAGGAGGTTGAACATGAACAAGACTATCAGCGAGTATTGAGGACATGTATTGTTATATAATAGCACACACATCAGCAGCAAAAAACACCAAATAGCAGGCCAAATATTCCACAATTTAGATATAAAGAGATAAAACCGCCAAATAAAGCAGTTTAAGACGTAGGAATTAGGCCATGACCTAATTTTCAAATGGCAAAATTGTAAGGCAAAAGCTTGTTCAAAATGTAGCCCTTCTCATTCATAAAGTTTAATGTAAAGATGATCAGTCAATGTCTCAATATACTGTATGAAAACTGGCTTAGTGCTTTCATACTTTACTTTATATTTCTGTCTTGACTTGTGTCTTAAAAAGAAACAGAGAGGTCTTAATGTAATGCAAATGTGTCCAAAGGCACTAATCCGTATTGTCAGCAAGCCATTGTCTCTGAGACAAACACTGCAGTGGCACTTTCACAAATAAAGTCATTGTCATTCTGAGGGAGCAGTTGGACGGAGAGAAAGTTGGCCAAATAGAGTTGGAAAGGGAAGAGGGGGCGACAGATACAATCACAGATATCAACAGACTTCTTTCAGGGGCCAGAACCTTTAGGAACTCTATCATAAGAGAAAATGAAAAATGTTACCCTTTCTCTCTTCCATCTCACGCTCCCATTGTCCCCTATTCTTCATCCTTAATATTGTTACACAAACTCACCAAGATGGTAGTGACAATGTAGGTTCTATTCTGCAGGCCGTAAGTGTCGTTCATGCCTCTTATGGAGCTTGCTGTGGTGACGTACTTCTCATCTTCATTCCAGTAGCCAACCTAAGAGTGGAGCATGTGACACAGGCTTTACTTTCTGGATTAAATAAGAGCATGGCATTATTAAAAATAGCCTGCAGATATATTTTAAACTGCATCCTTGTGGATAAATACATGTTAAGTGAGTTAAATTGTTACTCCAGGCTACACACTCACCTTTTTAGGTCCAGAGGGAGCCAGTTCCATGACACTGATGGTGTAGTTGGTTCTGCGGCCTTTCTCATTGAACTGAATGTGACCAGTCAAACCATCTATGCGGACCTGTAATGGGAGTCAAACAAGCCGAATGAGAGCACAACTCATGGGTAAATAATGTCTGTGAACAACATGAAGCTTGTCATATCTAGGCCCTTTTCCTCTTGTCTGTGCTGGCAGCGAGCATTTGCATGCCATGCTTACACGCAATGCATGTTAAGCAAAGCTTCCGTGTGTTTGAATAGTGCTCATTTGTGAAAGTCCACAGTCCCAACGGCAGTGAGTGGCAGACGGTGGGTGCATGCGTACAGTGCAGTGTGTTTGTCTTGGCTGTGTGATGGAGTTAATTGAGCGAACACTGCTTCAATCTCCAGTCTATCTGCAGGCAGATGGTTAGATTGACTCTGAGCAGGCCTCAGCACAGTCTCTCTGCACACAGAGCCTCGGGCTGCACGTATATACAGACACTCTCACATGCAATTATATGTAATGCAGCAATAAAAAACATTAATCTCACTAAATATTTAAATCATTACACAGCCAATAATTGTATTTCAGGTTTAGTTATCCTTTTAATTTGCAGCAGTATTCACACTACAGAGCACACAAAACCCCAAAGCTACATTTTCAACCCAAATATTCATCCTTGTTTTATGATATGGCATTTTTTCCTGCATGACCGTGTCTGCCTGTGACCGGAAAACTGAGAAGTCCGGTCGGAGCAGACTTTTCATTTCCATCGCCAAATATTACATTTCTAAACTCAATTGCCATTGTCATATTGCATGATAATCACTGCCGAGTGTTATTGCCCACAGCTTTTGTTTACTAGCCATGATGTCACATTTGATACTGCGCAGCTCCTCTACGACTTAATGTGAACCTTACACGACAGAATAAGACCTAATTTGTTCAGCCAGCCCCAACTCAGGAGCTGTTAGCCAATGTGCCACTCAAGGATTGGCGCGTCTATGCGCTGCTTTATGTGCTCATGTGTGTGGAGTGTACTGACCTGCTGCAAGGCTCTCTGAATGTCTATGCCCTGGCCCCAGGGAGCTGGCGGGTTGGCCAGGCACTCTCCAGCGTTGCCCCTGCGAGAGATGTCTATCCTCTGCTTCCTCAGGTTCTGGAAAGCTGTAGCCATGACTTTCACCCCGTCATATGTCAGAGCGCCAGTGTACTGCAAAGACACAGCAGATAATAAAAAATATGGCCTCACTTTAAGAGTCAAATGTATTTGAACAATTTCCAAATGGGCTCTTAAAACCATAGGGTTCATTTCTATTGTAACTTCTTGTCCTGTACAAGCTCTGCATAATCAATTAGCCCTCTGTTGATTTACTTTAAATGTGTCTTGTCTGTGGAGGTTCTCAGTCATCCAGGACATCTTGAAGAAAAGGTTTGAGTAAAAGCATCTGGACTTCTTTTTCAAGGTGAAGACGTTTTGTCTCTATTCAAAGAGACTTTATTAATTCTGAGTTCAACTGGTAGGAGAGCTGAGTTTATGTCTCTAAAGGGAGGAGTTTCCCCTGAAACCAAACCTGATGGGCCAGGCTGTTCTGTTGTTGGTCATGAAAGGGAGGTGTGACTCCATATGTGAAAGTTGTTAAGGCTCAGAAGAGTTGTTGGTGACATTGCTAACTAAACAACAGCTTTACAAGAGGATGTATCAGCACAGAAGAGCCAATCCTGGAGGACCTGAGTCTGCAGTTCACCTCCACCTCAAAGAGAAAAGACATTCCTTTGAGGACAGCAATGTCCGAATTTTGGCCAGAGAGGCCTGATGGTTTGAGAGAGGTGTGAAGGCAGCCATTTTTGTGAAAATGGAAAAGCCTTCGTTGAACAGAGGAGGTGGCCTCAGATTCATGTTGCCTAGTATTTACAACAGTGTTCTTAAACCTAAAACAAAAGAGCCTCACCTTAGAACAACTAACATAACACCTGATTAGAACTATGACACTAACGACCCTGCACTTGAATGGAGCAGTGTCACTAATGACTCTGCATTTGTATGGAGCAGCGGCACTTACCACCTCACACCGTATGGAGCAATGTCACCAACAACTCTTCTGAGCCTTAACGACTTTCACATATGGAGTCACACCTTCCTTTCATGAACAGAACAGCCTGGCCCATCAGGTTTGGTTTCAGGTTAAACTCCTCCCTTTAGAGATATAAACTCAGCTCTCCTACCAGTTGAACTCAGAATTGATAAAGTCTCTTGGAATAGAGGCGAAACGTCTTCACCTTGAAAAAGAAGTCCAGATACTTTTACTCAAACCTTTTCTTAAATGTGTCTTATTGAAAACAAGTCTTCATTCATTAAAGGTGATGTCTGAACCAGAATCGAAATCTTGCCTTGGTTTTAGACACAGACGTGGGATATTATCTCAAGCACAATTACAACTCTTTATTGTGACTGGATGGACAAGACATTTTTTTTTAATTAGAGAGATAAAGAGATACCAAGCAACAGATCTAAATTTAGTTTAAATTTTTTTTAACTAAATTTAGATCTGTTGCTTGGTATCTCTTTTATCATGTCTGAATTTGGTCTTGGTCCCGTCTCCTTTATTTAAATTCTTGAACCCCATTCATATGTGCAGCCTTTTCCAGCAAAAGTCATGATTAAATAAATAGTTCTGTTTCTCTGCTTGTACTTTCTTGATTTTGTCGGTGTGGTCTTGATTACCAACGCTATGGAAAATAAAATAGTGAATAAAAGTTGAAGTACTTTGAGTCCCGTTTTGGGCATTTTGGAGTCCTTAATGTCAAACTCCAGCCACTGCTGAACGACGTGGCTGACGTTAGGGTCCGAGTTGTTGACGAGCTGGAAGCCTGTGATGTTGGCGCCACCTTTTCTCAGGTCTGTCAGGTTAATGTCAAGAAAACCCTGCAAAATAATAGATGGGCAGAGGTAAGATAGCAAGAAAAGGTGATTTGACAACGTGAATCTAAGACATACATCTATAAGAAAGACATCTCAATCAAAGACATAGGTACTGTATATTTAACAAAAAGCTTCCCTAATAAGGCTGGTATAATACACTTATTGGAATATTCTGCTGGTTATCTATATTGTAGCTACTCACTAAGCTTTAGAGCAAGGGGTTAATTGCATAATGAAAAAGACAATCCTTCATTTTCACTTAGAGAGGTTTTCCCATTGAGCAGACTTCTTCCCTGTCTTTCCTTCGGGACAACTTGAGTGAGAAAGAAAATAGAAAACCTAATTTCACAGCAGTAAGAAGTCCAAAGCTAATCTCTAATAGACTGAGTCCTTATAGGCTACTGTTAACAATAGAAGGATCAAAACCTTATGGACTACTGTGAACAAGGCACGGGCCGCCTTAGGCAGAGTGAGATGGAGCAAGAAGCGATTTACCGTAATGGTATCTTCTACTTGTTATTTTTTCCCTGAACTATTATGTGGAGAAGACAGTCTTTGGGTGAAAGGCAGAGGAGTGGGAGCGGCACATTCAATGTCTCGGCAGGCCGCCTGTCAGTGCTCGCAGCAGACAAGTGGGAGTAGAAACTGAAGAAGCAATGAAGGGAGTGAACATTTGTCTGTGATTTGTCTAAGACTTAAGAGCACACTTTTGACTGATGAGAAGGAAAGGTGCTTCTGTGGACAATTCCAGGCTCACCAGGATTTTTTCTTTTGTCATTTATTGCTCTTTGTAGTGAAGACACACATAAATAATTGGCTGTTTTCAGGGCTAAAAGGTAAATTATTTCTTGCCACAAAAGCTTTCAGTTGTTATTTGGCTTATTTGGCTTCTAGGTTTGTTGGTTTCTTTCTATAACTTTTGTTTACTTGTCAAAGCTACGTTTTGTTGTTGTTGTTGTTGTTGTTGTTGTTTATTCGTTTTTAAGGAACTGTAGACGTTTGATGTTTTCTGTGGCTGAGTCGGTGACTCCTAATTAGACTGAGGTCTGAATGGATGATGGCAGTAAACAGGCAGGAGACAACATGTGTGGTGTACACTCTTCAGGGAGGGCAACTGAGCTGCTCCATGTCATATTATAGGAGATGTCATTAAAATATTAACAGAAACATTATAAAAGCCTTTTAGTTTCAATGTGCACAAACCTTCAGCTGAGTTATGAAGCAAAGCCAGAAACAATGTTTGAGCTACTTTACTAATAAAGACAAGTACCAAATCTTACAGACCCTTTTTACTGCTGTGTAAACGGCATTAGTTGAGTGTCCGTTTTAAAAAATGGATGTTAAGAAGACAACAATTAATTTTCAGTGAACAAAAATTGCATTGACCTTCAAGAAACACATTCTGCATTAATAAATTGATCCTGAAAAAGGCAGCCAACTGAGTCCATTTGTGTGCTGTCACTGAGTGGGTAGAGGACATTAAGGAGTGGCATGATACTAAGCTGCTCTATGTACACTGTGCTAAACCTGCAGAAGGCTTCAAGCACCTGAAAGCTTAACACTATGTTAGCACTTGTTGTGCTTTCTCATCAAAACAATTAAACTGAGCAGATATGTATTTTTTTGATAACACCACCTGAGGAAAGGTCTATGCCCGTCATCAGAGAATGTAAATGTATCTTTATAACTTTATTTAAGGGTCAAACAGATACAAAATGCTCTAATTTATAACTTCCCTTTCCCCAAATGCATCTGTGTTGCCATCTGTCCATATTTCATAGCTTAATAGACAGACTAGTGTCTTTTTCTGCTTCATGTATGAGCTAATGCAGTGCGCTGAGCTGAAGAGGTTACTATAGAAACGGGCCCTTTGCTCATGCCGTCCATGGAGAGAGAAAGTGTTGGGATGTGAGGGACATTTCCAACAGAAAGTAAGTAAATTAGAACAACTATGAAAAGGTGCAGGGACATAGAAAAAGTAATTTTTTGGCGCAAGCCATTTAATGGTCCCATTATAAATGACTGCAGCCACTTTGCGTATCAGCTGTTATTACCATCAAAGCTTTATCGTTTAAAATTAAATCTAGCAAACTGGCCAGACAAGAGAGATTGAGCTAATCTAAAAGCCCAGCAGAGAGACGGTGTTCAAGCCAGGAGCTGCATATTAATACTGTTATTACTACAGCCACTGTTGATGTCAATTTTCTCTTCATTTGATTGCATTTAGTGTGCCTGAACAGGGTTTTTGCACACATTGAACTGAGAAAATGACAGTGAACAAAGGGAGCTAATGGATTAAACCTGCATACATCTGTTTTCAATGATTCCACACTACAGACAGTAAAAATTAGTCGCCCAAAAGACCGTTACATCTCCAAAGTAAACTGACAATGCCTAGGCAGCCATGTTAAGGTCATATTAGATCATATAAGGCATATTTGGGATAAAACATGATCAGAGCATTAAAAGCTGTATAGGACGAGCGGTATTATAATTAATGCACACTAGAATAAAGTAGAACTGAATTTCGTCAAGCATTTGTCCACACATTGTAGATAGTTTGGATAAAGATAAGGCTCCTGAACCCACTCCTTTATATTATAATCTATGCATTTAAATGAAATAACATGCTGCCGTAGAAACTAGGAGTCAGGCTTCTCAGAGTCAGCCCTTAATTCTGCCAGGCCTTCTCCCTCTATTCACAAATTTCTGTCTTTGGTCCACACACAGTTTTTGTAGCGTTGGCCTCTCACTCTGTAAATTGAACCTCCCTTTGATCTTCACTTTTGATCTGCCCCTGCCATGTGCCCCCTTTGAGGCTTGTGTATGAGGAGGGGAAACGGCATAAAAGGCATGAATTGAAATGGTTTCATTAGGTTCATCAATGTCAGTTAAACTTGAAATAAAATTTAAAGTGAGGGACTGTCTTACCAAGTTTGCCAGGATGTAGTGGTAGCTCTTCGCATTCTTGCCTTTGTCAACAATCTGCAAGACAAGGACAGAAAGGAGATAGAGATTAAAGCATCGCTGACATAATAGCAGAAGGTTGTTTTTGTGTGTCTGTGTATGTCTTTGCTCTGTTTGTGTGTTCTTGTTTAGAGCTCTTAGAGTCTGGGAGGGCTTTGACAATGTCACATCCCAGGTAGTCTTCCTTGTACATTGAACAGTATTTGACTTTGTGCAGGGCAGACATGTATGCCTATAACCTCCATCTGTCTCTGCCGTCCTTACGGTTGTCATGGGTCGGTCTTTAGTACAAAGAGTGAGGGCAGTTTAAGAACAAAACTGAAGAATGTAGTGCTTTCTTTTTAAACTAAAATATTTAAACTAGCAGGTCTATTCAGCACTACCAAGGTGTTAATCATTAAGTTTGTTTGAGATTTATTTTCTCCCTGACATCACATTACCACTCATAATAGTGGTATGTGCACCATAGCTCTTCAACACAACACGTCATTGGTCCATTCAGTACAGCCAATGATCAGTGCATGTATTGTTGACAGGACAGAGCGGTCACACAATACTTAATATTCATTAAACACTCCTGTTGTTGTGACATGTAATGATTTTCCAAGGCAACTTCTGGAGTCTTTAAACCCGAAAAAATGGCTTAGATCTGTGACGTTACTCGTGGGCAAACAAAAACACACAAAACTCAGAGTTGAAGCACATTGCATCTAACAAGACCTGACATTTAGATGAAAAAAACTTCACCTATAGCTAGTGGCAACTGCCTAGCTTTCCTAAAATAGAGCTTTGTGTACTACGTCTGAGGCATGTGTCACCACAGCATACTTGCTAGTCAAAGTAAAGAAAGAAAGAGAAGGCGGTGCTAATTTAAAGCCAGAAAAACATCCAATTAACAGCTTTAGAAGACTGAATACAATTCTCATTTCAGTACAGGCACCGTGGACCATCTTGTGTTTCCCCGTGTGTATACTTGGGAGAATTACACTCGTTGTTTGTGCGTGTGTATGTATAATGATGCTGCGGGTCACGACAGAAGGTGGCATTTGTTATTAATGGTGACCCTAGCGTAAAGCAGACCCTGCAGACAAGCCCTGGGCAAGGAAAACTAGAGGGAAAGAGAAGGGGACACACACACACTCAAACAGAGAAATAAACCACACACCGGAGGGAAAACACTCAAACCAAGCACTGCCAAATGGAAATGTTTTCGGTGCAAGCGGCTTTTTAATTATACATGTAGATTTGAGAAGTCATTCAGAGTTCAGCCCCAAGAGAAACAGGTCATTTTTCCCCCCTCTTTCTGAAAAACTGTCTCCTTCTCTGACACAGTAAATGCTCTCCAAGGGGACTACATCAACATGCAGCTTATATGAAAAGTCACCCTTGGGAAACTGTTGCCATGACATTATCTGGAGAGAATCTGTGTACTGTAAGAGATGAATGAGATGAACAGAGGAGGGAGTTGAAAAGGGCACAAGATGCAGAGGTGTTGTTTGGATAGTGTGTGTGTGTGTGTGTGTGTGTTTGGGTTGGTGGGCAGAGTGGCGAGGAGGCAAAGAGCAGATGTGGGGTGATTGATGGCGGCGGTCTGAATAGAGAACTTTTCCGTCTTAGCTCGTGTAAAGTAGCGAGAACTGATGCAATAACCTTAACTGCAGACAAACACCATCACTAACATTCACACACACAACTAAACACTCACAAATGGACATTGCCTGCGTGTTTGCTGGCCTTAGCTGTTTTTAATATCTATAAATACACTAAAAACTATTGTATTAGTGAGAAATCATAAATCAGTTACAGTTACAAGCAAAACAAATTGCCCCAAATGCTCAGGTGTTTTTAATCCCATACTATTGCCTGCAATCGTAAATTAAAGTCATAGCATAGGTGACTGAATCATTAATTGTAATGCCCCGATCTTCTTTGTTTCTCCGACAATGCGGCACAAGGTAATTTTTGATCCTGTCACAGAATAATTGCAGGCCCCAAATGCCAATATTATTGCGTTATTAATCTCCCTCGTCCTTGACTGTCCAGACTAAACACAACAACCCCCACTGTCTGTTTACATCTGTGCTCGTTTTGCATGCCTCCTTTGTTCTCTTACGTTAAAGACGTACTGTGCCTTTTAAATGAAATTCTTTTGAGCTGTAAACAAAGCAATATGAGTCCACTCTGATGAAACAGCTCAATGCACGCTTTAGAAAAAATATATAAATAAATAAGTAATCTTACAAATAAAAACATCCAGCCCCAATTCCCATTTAAAACTACATGTAACCTTGAGATGATTGTTGTCAGTGTCAGTGTAGAGATGAGATAATGGTTAGTTATTTTGTTTAGTTTGTTACATAGTGATTATTCATATTGTACAATGTCATTATAAGGCATTATTATAATACATTAAGCAGATCACTTTGAGGCAAGGGTAGTTAATGAAAAATTTGTTTAATGATAATGGTTTAGTATCAGTGAAGAAAGTAGCTATGGGAAGGCCTAAACTTTATGATGGACAAAAAAAATACAGTTCCATCTGCAGCATTTTGCCCACAGATGGCAAGATAATAATAATAATCTTTATTCTTACATAGCACTTTTCCACCTACTGTAGTAGGCACTCAAAGCCCTTTATATACATTCAACTATTTACCAGTATTACAGAACACCACTGGAGACAATGTAGGTTAAATGTCTTGCCCAAGGACACAATGACAGTATCTGGGAGAGAGCAGGATGTTATAATGTTTTGGGATGTTTCGAGCCCACCCGCTGGTCGATGGACAGCCGCTCTACCCACTGAGCTACTGCAACCCTACTACAATAATATAAATGATATAAACAAGTTTGTTTTTCCATATTTAAAAATACTTTTCTTCATGAAACATGCATTTTGTATTAACTCAATTTCGAACGAATAGTTACAGTTTAATTCAGTTATGCGGCTGCAGAGCTTATGATGAAACTGTGCTTACCATTACAACACAATTGCATAAGCCCCAATGGGTTGTCAAAACAGATGAGAGCTCTTTACCTTCCTAAGGAGCGATGTAAGCCTGTCCGTCTCACAGTCAATGATTATCTGGACCTCCTTCCTCTTGTCCAATTCCTCGAACACATTCGTGAAGTAGCTGTCCGTCATGGTTTCCACATTGACCGATGTCACCATCCAGCTCCTCTCTGCAGCAGTGTCCAGGACCTTCTGCAGCACCGACAGACCTGCAGACAGCGAAGACGAATACAGATCAACACATTTTTAAAGCTGATGTTGTAAGAAAAGTTTGAAAATCTAGGAGAGCGAAACAGAAATCCATGAGAGATAAATTATGTGCAGGTTAATCTTATAGTCTTTGGATCTGTACCATGAGGCGAAAGATGAATTAAAGTAACTTATGAACAAAACAGACGCTGTGTGGAAAACAAACTCTTCTTGATAAACGAGTCCATCAGAATCTACCCCTGTAGCTTTGGTGATAAAGTGTAATGTGTAAAGGAGTCCATTAAGCACTCTGTCATGTACAGGTGTGCTTTTGCAGCCCATACAGCGCTGGCTAACTAATCACCACATTCACAACAACAAATAATCAGAGCGTACATTATCCTTGACGACTCATTCACAGCCAGCAATACATCCTCCCAGCACCAATTACAGGTGGCGTTACTCAATTACGCTATCACCAATATGCTGCTGAGACACTCCAGCATCATAGAGGAGCAAGTGCACAGCAGCCAATGAGCTCTGGGCTCATGTTGAGACAGAAATAAAAGGCGATTAGGGAACACATTGATCTCCAGCTCTGATTTACATTCTGACTCACTGTTCCACTCGTTTGCTGCTGGCAAACGACCAATCAGATTGCTTTCGAGTTGGCAGTCAACGTTTCTCCACAGAGTAAATAAAGTAATTTCACCCACAGCAGAATGGCAGCCATTATCTAAATGAATTACAGCAATTGCAATTTAAAAATGTGAATTAATAACAGGGGGAGGATAGTAACAATGGTTATATTTGTATTATTTGAGTAACTTCTTGAATAAAATATGCTTCGGAGAATGGTTTTGAAGTGAAAATACACTTTTAGGGTGTTAGGTCTGTAGCTTTACAGCAAAAATGATATTTTCTGGCACTTCAACTTCCTCCCACTTTCCAGAAACAAATTGGTGAAATTGCCCATAGTGAATAAATGTGAAAGTCCATTTCTCAAAGTGTTAGCCATGTAAATAACTGTCCAGAGGGGCCTCATGTCCAAACCAGCTGGGAAAGGCTCTAGGACCATACAGTATGATCCATAAATAAATTAATAAAGCAATGTTTATGTTTAAGGTAACACCACATTTAGTTAGACTTCGGAGACTAGTTGACAACTGCTAATACACTGGCAGCTGCATTTATTTCATTCTAAACCATTTTGTGCCTAAATGCAATGCTTTCAAACATCTTTCATACTTGTTTGTCCATGCAAATAGATCAAATGTTAAATGGCTTTTCTCCCGACACAACAAGAAATTCCCGTGACAGATGATTGTGTGGCTTTATTAGAATGCACACCAGCTGTTCTCCAGGCAATTCACGGCGCCTATTTGACATCAGGTCATTAAGGGATAAATAGATGGATAGCCTCCACAAAAGACCACAATACATAGCCCAGTGAATAAATAAAAATCCCTCCCACAAGAAATATGTGGAAAGATGCCGTATCTTTTTGCGGTGTCTTTTTCTTTTCTTAGTTGCTCATGAGTGAATAACTGTGGTCCTTGGTGGTGACAGATTTAGTAGTAGCTCTGAAACTAGTGATACGCATGGGAACACTTGAAGCAGTTAATCATAGAGGAATAAGGCCAGTGGGTCCGGAGGTGCATGGACAAGCACTATATACCTTTGAATAGAGCTCAGAGTCGTTTGCTGTTGTCCAGGAGGTTTTCAGCACCACAGACAGCTCCTCTGAATAAACCTTGACACTGAAGTTTGAAGCGTCGTCCTAATAAAGCAGCTTTGATTTCACTCTTTTGTATGTTTATAATTATGCATATGCCTACTAATAATGGTCCAACTTTCCCTCTCATTCTTAATTGCTTATTAGTAATCTGGTTTTGACTCTGTATTATGTATGCAGGCACACACTTCAGATACTTGCTCGCAGTGACTATGGGCTAAATTTAGTGTTTGAATCTCATTAATATGGCAGAGAATGTTCTGTACTGTCGCGTAATATACAGAGACATAAAGTCAACCTTTCTCAGTGTTATCAGCATGTCTGATCTATTACATTACTTATCTTTTATATCTTTTATCTATACTTTCCCATTCCCCTGTTCACAGTGAATATTCTCCTGCCTTTTTAAACGTGGCTATGTATAAATCACAGGGCAAGAAATATTTTTTCAAAGGCATCTTGAAAGAATAATGTCATAATGGAAAGTGACTGTCATAAGCACCCTGGCCGGAGGCGATACATGCCGCCTGGGCACTGGGCAAATGAGAGCGAAGAAAATAACACTCTGAGAGTCCATTTCCCGAATATTGTTTATGATAGGTTTAATGGACTATCAAATTTGTTTTCCTGTTCTTGGCTTTTGGAAGAAAAATGAAGGAACAAAATCTAGTGGACATCTGATGGGTTTGGAAATTTGAAACATGATGTAGCACTAAAGCCGTTAAGCTGTTATGCCTTTGATATATGCCTTAGGTTAAATCAGTTTTGGCTTGGCTTGTTATTAGAAAAGCTTTTAGTTCATCCACAATTGGACATTTTACAAATCTTCAGAATTTAGAATATTTTTCTGTCACTGCTTTAAGTCCCACTCTTTTAAGTAATCAATTTTAAATAAAGGAACGTTGTTTGTCTTCCAAAGGTTTTGTGGAAGACAGTTCAAGAAATGTAACACAAAATGATGTTTTCATAATCTTGTGCTGCAAGTCCTGCTCCAAACAAAGTGTTCACAATCCAAACGCTGGCCTTTCCGGCTGTGTCCAATAATGTGGTAGTACTGACAGGTCTGGGCGTGTTTGAAGATGTAGCTGGTGTTTTATCGCTTCAACTTTAAACAACATGGAGCTACTCTGTTTGGATAAAACTGCGGCTGATAAATTCAATCACCGACCAGGTATTCAGTGAAAGTACCTGCCCTTTTGGAAAAGCTTTAAACAGAACAGACTTTGTTCTGTGGCGCACTTCTATCTGGGGGAGTCAAGTTAGTGTTTTCAAAACTTGCTAAACTTTATAAAGCTCTATCTAAAGCTCCGTGAAAATGCTGCCACAGCTGCCCAGAGTGGTCAAAATGAGTGCTGCTTGAACACAGACTTTTACATATAAGGTTTATTATATTTATAAACAATTTTGTGCATAATTTATAATTTTTTTCTAAATGTTTAAAGAGAACTCATTATTTTTATGGGTTTTATTCACTTGTATACTTTACATTCATCTAACCATGTGATCATGTGACTTTCATGTTTAGCCTAAACATATATGCAAATTATTTTATGTTTATTACAGTATAATCTGTAATAACTGTTGTGGAACCAAGCTGTGAGTGCATTTCAACCTTTAACCACATACTTCTATCAAATTCCCTGAAATAATACAACACAAACAATACAAAGTTCATGGAAGTCAGTCAGTCATTATTTCTGGAGGCAGACAACTTTTCAAAACATTTCCAATTGCTTCACATTCCACAGAAATGCCCTCATCAAACAATTATACTGTTTGCATGCCCTCTGTAATGGCCTGGGCATCACCATAGAGCTATAATTAACCAGAGGAGCAACCACCATCTTAATAGTATTCATTTCTCTCCACAATGCAAGGTTTGCCTAGATCCATTTAGCCAATTGTTTTAATAAATGCAACAACTTTCAAATAAATTACATTTCCTAGATTTGAATGCCAAAAAGCAATTAAGTTGTTCAATAAATGTAACATGAGATGCAGAAGAGAAGGAGTCAGGCATTGCTTAAGATAATAATTACTCCTTTCTGCTTCATTTCATCATTTATTAAAGCCCACTATACACAAACTTTCATTCAGGTAAGCCTCACTATCAGAGCAATGCCATAAGTGGGATGTGTTTGTAAGAGATCTGATCCTCATTCAGAGTTTGTGGCACCAAGGGACAAGAAAGAGGCAGTAAAATGGATTCCTTACAAATAGCCTCTAACATTTTCTTTTATACAATATTATATAATACTCTAATGGACAACAATGTTTTTGGCTCCCATTGCTGACATTGTTTTTTCTCTGTAATGGGACTAATCACAGGATTAAACTCTGACAAACATGGGTCATTAATTAAAGCCAGACATAAGACATGGCATTGTATTTTAAGTAGCTGGTTAGAGTGGACAACTGATGTTTGAGCTAATGCTGCAGTCACATGGAATCAAGCAAACGGCAAATGGCAAACTCAAAGTAACTTCAGATGAGAAAAGGAAACTAAAAGGATTGATGACAGAGATGCCATCCAAAGTTAAAAGATCTAACAGAATTAGAAGTTGTCATACTGTTATAAAGATAATGTATTCCCTCAAATAAATTGTTGCCAGCAAACTCCCAGTGAGAGAAGGACAGAGGAGCAACACCAGAGAATAAACAATGTTCAGCTGGGCTAAAAGACCATTTTATTTAAACACTTCATATTTAAAACATTACGCTACATCAATCTTAATTTAAATATGTGGTCAATAGACCATACTTGCTGAGAAATGGCTTTAATTTTGGTTCAGATGGCCACTCTGAGGCTGAGGAGGGTTCATGTCAGGGGTTGTATAAATGAGAACTACAATAAAAATGATACGTCAAATAAGTCAAATGATACTTATTGTTGCTATAGCTGCTTTATTTATGTGTATGGAAAGACTGCCTCAGTGGTATGAACTCAAGTTTAGAAAGTCAGGAAGATGGTCCATGATTTGTCAATATGCTGCTATAGCCTGTCTTGGATAAAAAGGTAGTCATATTATATGCCAGATTAACTGCACTAGGATCTCTGTCTTTCCTGCACACACACACACCCATAGACAGTCAAACAGCAGTACAATTCCTCACAAGCAAATAATAGTTTTCCTAAAGGCTTAAAATAACCCTGTAGGAAGGGTGACTGCAGCTTAGTATCCAGGCAACAGAGGACTGCCGTTATAGATTCGACTGACTCCATCCCACCACTCAATCACTCAGGGGTCACCTGGCTTGAGAACACACACACAGGAAGCACTATGCAACAGTTAGTGAGTCGGTAATGATGGGATCATAAAGAGAAAAAAAATAAAATCATCGGAATACGTGTGTCACTCCAGCCATCGCTCATCAAAACGACTAAAAGGCACCGTGAAATCTCTGTCACAGCTCCTTGATGTGCTTTGTACAGTGACATGACCACATCTGCCTGTTAAAGCTTATATTTCCTGACTCTTTAATGTACAAAAAAGTGAACACTCAAAATACAGTCTTCACAGTTATGCTCCAGAACACCTGGCACAGATGGCATTATGGGAAGAGGAAGACAGAAGTGGGAAAAAGACGCACGGGGGAAAATGAAGCTGACAGGTGTGCCGCTCTGTTCTGGAAATAAATGTTCAGACGGCAGCTCATTCAAACACAATGGCTACAGTTGACCCCATTGCTGTCGCCATGGCAATATAAAGACAACTAATGGCACTTGGCTTAACAACCAGCGCTGCATTCACCGTCTTTGTGTGGATTGCCAATTGAGATAAAATGTCAAGGGGAAGCTTGTTTGAGGTTCATTTACAAAGATAAATGAGGATTTAGTTGTCTATTTACCAAAATAATTGACTTAGGTTTAAAAAGCACATAAAAATAACCTTTGAAGAGGCAATTTCGCAGTTCATACCTGCGTCTGAGCTGTACATATAGACAAAGTTGGTCCATTGATAATGCTCGATGACTCCCACCAGAGCGTCCTGCAGCTCAGGCCTCAGCTGGATCACAAACTGGTTTGCAGTCTCGATGGGGAAAGATGGCGTGACGAAGCACACATGGAGAGCCCCGCAGAACGACATAAGCATGTTGACCGTCTTCCTGTCATATAATCCGATGATGGCATACACACCTTTGGAGAACTGGGAGCAAACTGTAAGGAATCAAGAAAAGAGTGAAGATTAATGTTAGAGCAGTACTAGTCATTATTGTCCTTACATTGTCATTACCCATTATTTACACAGGTCTATAGAATGACAATTTATAAAATTTGTTTTTGTTATGAAAATCCTTAAGTGATATGATAAAAATATAAATTGTAGTCTTTGGATTTATTTTAATGATGAGCTTTTAATTCTCACAGCAAGATTAAGCAAGTGGGGTGTTTGAAAACAACTTACTCCATGCTAACTGTGATTTGATAAGACCCCATGTATGCTTGCTTTATTTATCTCACAGTTACACATAATATCATACACATCATTTTGTTCCTTGCGTCCTTTGTGTCAATAGCAAGAGAATTTCACACAGCACACATGATATTAAAATCTAAAATATGGAAAAAAGCTTCTTATTTTTTATGTTTTAGAGATTTGTTGCTGTTTAACACATGTATGCAGAGATGACCACATGTCCATCTGCACTTGGGCAGTCTGTGAGATGTGGAGGAGGAAGAGGAGGAGGAGGAGGAGGAAGATTAGGGCTGGAGAGGTTAATCAATGCATCCCCAGGGTTCCATTGACATTTTAGTGGCAGCAGGAGGCGGTGCACATCTCTCATTTGCTTTTCTACCTCACTCGCTCTAAATGTGTTTTCCTCCACCTTTCATTGTCTGCCTGTCACTCAGACTTTTTTCAAACCATATCATCTCCTAAAATAGATAATTTATGTACAATGCCCCTGATTTGGAAGGTATATCCTCCCCATGCTTTGAGCTATCTTTATGCTCCCAGGTTGGGCATGGGCTATTTTCCTGCTGTGAGCCATACTTATCTCAGTATTTACCAAACAGATTGAAGTCACTGTCTGTGTCCATGTAAGAGCCAGCTCGCCACTAGGAGCTGGGGGGGAATGACAGAGTGGATGGCCCGTACCCAAAACGCCTAACTTGTCACAGACCTGCACCCTCTGGGCAGACACGTGGATGTGATGATGGAGGAAGAGGAGGGAGAAAAGGGAGCAAAAAAGAAATTTGCTAATATACACATATGCAGCTTTGAGTGCTCCAAATGCCTGGTGACTCACCCTACTTAAAGCAAGCCCTGAAATAGACATTTTGCGCCTCACCACACCAGCTCACTAACACTATCTTTCTTTCATGCTCTGCACGCTCTCTCAACAGTAAATGGACACGCTCTTACTGACTGCCGTCCCCTAGCACACATTATATTTCCCCTTGCAATTTTCTAGGACCAATTTCGGTGGTGCCCCGGATAAAAGGTAATGAGCTTGTTTGACTTTTTGTGCTAAGCCCTATTACTCTACCCTGCAGCAGGTTACCATGTTTCGCTGAAGATGACTCATTTCTCATACCTACAGTATGTCTAAGGAAAAAAAAATGCAGCCATGTGGCACGGACCTCCCGCTCAGAGCTGGCATGAAAAGCATCTGCTCTTCTAATTCAACAAGAGCAACCACAGACCATTAGCGGGTTTCAGCAGTCACAGGTCGGATTTGGATACAGTTTGGGAGCGCCATATTGGCTGTGCTGTTGGAGAAGCTCGTTAGCGCTGCTCCACATGTGCAATGACATCGGAGTAAGAGCTCACAAGTCTCAAAGACCCCAGGAACACCTGTCCACTCTGGCACTTTGTGTCTTCTCACCACAGTTACAGCTGCCATGACGGCAGGACCAGTGTTGCCCGGGCAACGCTCTGTTTCTCTGGCAGGGATTACAGTAGCAATGAGCAGCTGACGGAGCAAGTGTGGACAATTTGTCACAATTAATTAAATAAACTTGGAAAATGGACTTACTTTTCCTGAAATCTTTAAAATAACTGAGATTTGCAGCAGAACTATGATACAATATAAATAAACTAATCCAAACTTATTTCCAAATGCAACAGCTCATACATTTAAAAGCAGCATCAAACATAAAAGTCCCTTCTATGTTTAGAAAAAACTTTTCCTATGAATTAACAATTATGACGTGGCCAAAGAGTTCTACAAGGTAAAAAGTGAGCAAAAACAAAACAAAAAAACAACATAAAAAAAGAAATCCTAAAGGGATACTCGCACAACAGGAGGAGCTGTCAGAAACAACTCATGCAGCTCATGTCTCCCCAGTTCTCTGTTTCCTGTGCCCTGCAGCTGTTCCTCTACTTAGCATGAGCCAAATATCAAATGACAGACGTGTCTGTGCCGGCTGCACAAAGAGGGCGTGTTTGTGACAGTTGTTCCTCCATCTGAAGCAGCGTATGATGGGAGGGCAGCAAGAGAGTGGTGCAGTGGCATTCGTATTGGTCAAAAATGTTTTAAGCCTACTCTATACTATCTCATCTGCAGGCGATAAAAGTGTCATCACTGATCTGCGCATGAGACTAATAATAATAGCAGTGTTCTGTGAAGGATTTGAACTTATTACACATACCATTTTAACCTTAGCATAGGTTAACACTGTTTAAAAGTCAATTAAAATAATGTATAGCTACAGTATGTATTTATTGACCCTCTTACCTGACAGAAAAAGCTGATATTATTTTGCTCATCAATATTTAATAGCATGTCAGTATTTATTGGAGATATTGGCAAAGTGATGAGGTATGAAAGGACAGGTATATTCCTATGGAATATACTTGTCCATCCTGCTCCACCACATGCAAGCCCATGATATTACAAAGCAAAACCCGTAAGTGTGAGTGTGTGATTCTTTTTACAATCACTCTGCTTGGCTTGATATGTCAAAAAAAAATCAATGCAGTTGAATTGAATTGTCCCACGAGCATTTGCAAAGCAATTTTTCAAAAGTATTTTGGGCAACGCACAAACACTGTTAGAATCAATGTAAGGAAGGTTTTTGAGTGTGCTGCCTAATGCATTTCCACAGATTGAGCAATAAGAACACGTGCTCCCATCACGTGCAAACTACTGAATCTAATAAGGTTATTATACCCTACACGTTATATTTGACACAAACAAGCACACGTTCCACTATTTCTCTCCCTTGGGACTTGCATGCTATTATCCTATGCAACATTAAGGTCAGCTCTGCAGAGGGAAGTCGGGTTCAGCTGGAGGCAGCTATCTGATTGGAGGGTTCTCGTTCAGCCAACCATAAAGGATCTTTTTTAATACATTCACTACTGAGGACTGACATGTCAGGTGAATCCCTCCCAAAAAACACGAGTCATCATAAAGCTATTCCTTTTTTCTATAAACTTTTTACAGAAAACCTATTTTTTTTCTCTGTAGGCGCCAAATGAAGAAAGATGGTGGAACGGAAGAGTAAGCAGCTAAATCCACCTCAGCATAACCCTGGCAGACTGGGCCACACTGCCACACACCACCTTGATTCACTCAGCCTCAATCTTAGCCACTAGATCTAGGGTTTATGTTGTCCATCCAATGTCACCTTTACAGCAACTCTTTTATTAACATCTCCCTAGAGCGAAATGTGAAGAAACATGAGTTTTAGGTGTATACTAATCACAGTTTTGTGGAAGTTTTGTTGTGTGGAAGTGGGCCTGGCAGAATGACGCAAAAGTCCTATTGACTCAACAGTTGTACAGACAAATGTGATTTAATTTCCTTAGGATTGAATCTGAAGATAATCGCTTCATTATCAAAGATGAGACAAATAAAAAGCTAAATTAACATTAACGTCATGTGGAGAGTTCACTTTTGTGATTGAGATCCCATTAAGGCTAGCTTATCATACATACCTCTAAAGATTTTTTTTAAACTCCTGCCGGGACTGTGGGTTCCACTAATGGTTTATTAGGTAACAACTTCTGGCCTTTAGCCTCAGTCACTATATAGGCTGTAACTACATCCATCTCATTCTTCTACATCCATGTCTTCTGTGCCTCACTAAGATCATTTCTATTCTTGTGGTCTAGCTAATGACATTTAGACATCCAACACATTTTCTGGCCACACAGGAAATAACATATCTTTGAAAAGGATTTCATACATTATGGTTCAAAAAATTAAAACACAGAGGCAGCAGGATGCTGTCACATCATGCTGTAATATACACCACCTCTACAAGGGTGAAAGGTAAGTCAATCAAGCAGGAGTGTTTCAACGGCGATAAACACATCTGACACCAGACAATGAAAGACACACACAATGATCCTCACTCAGCCACCCATGGCTAATAACTGTCAGATGATGTGTGTAATAAAACAGAGAACACACTGTCGTCCCTCTGGTGCCATCCATCTTGCTGAAAGCTTATCAGCTATGTTAATGAGAGGGCTAACAAAAGAAGTCAATACCTGAGTCACAGCACATGCTCCTTTTTAATAAAAACACCATGTCTCACTGGTTTTGACAAGAGCGTCTCACACACATGTGCCGTATGTGTATGCGCCAATGCAGAAACCCTAAGGTGATGGGTTGGGGGTAGCCTCCAACACACCGTGACTCAGAAAGTGTAATCAATCTCCTGTGACGAGGACAGGGACCCGTGGAACTGAAACAAACACCGGGGAGGATCTGCATGAATGTCTCCAGACACGAGTAGGAGGTTTTCATATTGCGGACAGATTCTCTGGGATCTCCTGCAAATGATTCAAAATATATTCTAGAGAAGCAACCCTATGTATGTCAAGAAAGGATTTGTCATTATGGTCTGAACAGATTGAATGCACCTAAAATGTACAGACAGTGTGATTTTAAGTGGCTTTGCTTGACTGCTTCACCCACCATGTGCCTACTGTAGAGAAGTGGCTGGCTGTTCCCTGGCTTTAGCGCCTCAAGCTCAGAAAGATTTACTACCTGGGCATGAGCAATAAAAAGTGTTTATGTCACTGCTGGGCATGATGTGTGGCAAAGACACAAGAACAGACACAGTGTAATTGGTAAAAAATGAGGAGAAGCGAGTCAGGGGCAAAGACCTTATTTTTTATGTCAAGTAGCAATGGTCATAAGAACAGTCCTCATTTCTACGCTGCATTTCAGCAATGTCCGCAGTAACCTTCATGTTCAAAACAATAGATCTGTTTGCAATGTACTTGAACATAATATTATAAACACTTCCTATCTCGAAACGTAACTAAATCACACTTTCTGGTTTGTGCCTCTGTCCTGTGTTTTACTGTATGTCCCATATATACAACAACCAAAAATCATAAAATAATACTCGGAGGCTGTGCCCCAACTATTGTATGTAAAAGATTGAATTGGCAGTGATCATGAACCTGACACCTTAAAATAAAAGTGAGTGCTGACTATGCAACAGTTAATTGTCACAAAACTATGTATACTCATAAGGCATCATGTTGAAGCTGGAGTAACAGATTGGCAATAAGGATGAGCCAATTGACAAACATGCTGCACAAATGTAGGTAAGGACAGACAGAAGGCAGAGCTAGTTGCTGGGGAGAAGAAGAAACAGAAGCATTAGTGTCTGTAAGAGGAGATGATAAGAAACTGCTGTGAACAGACAGAACAGATGCCAGCCTAACACTGGGAAACACAAGGCCCACACAGTGAAATCCAGATTTCTCCTATTTCCTCTAAGTAATAAAACAATGGCACTGCATCGGCTCATTAAATGGGTAATCGAGGGTGTTAGAGCACTCCCCCCACAGCTCCGAACATCTCTCTCATCTCTTGTCTCGCTCGAGCCCTCACACAAGCCAAGCAATTGTGCCCTCCTCGCTGTTTCTCAACTCATTTCCAATCTAGAGCCCTGCTGCCCGCTGAATAAATGCTTACCTGGGAAGCAGGTCAGAAAGCCAGCCCAGACTGGCTGCTGTCAGGGGGTACAGAAACTCCAATTACCTCCTTAACAATCACCCCCTTTGCAATTATCTCTCCATCTGCGTGTCAGTGTCAACAGGTGCAGAGGGACCGTCCATGCTCTTTCACTGATGGAGAAGGTGATGGAACAACACAAGACCAGGTAAACACTCAACCACCCGGGCCAATATGTTAGGATGCACAGAATAAATTAACAAAGATCCTCTGCAAATTTCAGCTGAGCCATTGGGAAATTGATCCAAACAGAATCTATAAAAGCAGCAGGAACAGATTCCCCCAAAATGAGCTTTAGAGCTGAAAGCTGACAATTACTGACCTGGTTATATTTTGTTTAAGCCATAAAACAAAATAAGAGGGAACTTTAATGGCTATTGATAGTTTGGAATCCATAAATTGATTTGACTGTTAATTGTTACCCAACAATACCCAAAAAGCACACCAGTCTACTCAAAATTACTTAAAAGAAAAAGCATATTACAAACTGGACAAAAAGGTACACCTGAACAATGTCTTTAACCCACTTTTACCAACAGGGGGTTTGACCTTGGAGAAAACTCTACTTGGGATTTACCTCATGGTGACAGCAAAGAGAGCTTGTATTTTTGGTAACTGCTCCATTTGCAGGAATTTTAGAGCTGCAAAAGATCTATATGGGCCGCTGATCCAAATTTTTTTTTTTTTTTTTTTCAATGACAAAGGCTATACTATTTATTGGTTATTCTTTGTTGCTGGACGGAGTGAGATAAATAAATCCCACATTTTCAAACTATTTCTCAAATGACCTTAAATTAAGCTGGCAAATAAACTGGATCAAATTATTCCAGTTTAGAATGGTGTTTCTAAATTTCTATTGTGCTTTTGCAATTATTGTCATTCCTTCCATTTCAGTACAGATTATTTACAAATCATTTTACATTACAGTCTTGTACATTTACATTTTACGTTGCCTTCCCACAAAAGTACATTGTATAAGCCTTAGTCTTCTGTATCCTCTGTGTAAATAAGGTCACAATATTCACCTAAAATTCCTAACTTTGTCTTTCTTGTCATGTTTGCCAACAACTGCCTCTCGCCTGATGCCACGACACAAGGCAGTCACTTAGTAAAGCAAGCATCTGTGTGGCTGAGTGGATGACTACACCACTGTTGCACTATGTCACATTGTTTCATATGCTTGAAAGCATTGTTCCTCATTAAAGTACACAGAAGTTTCTCAGATGTACCGTGTGACAAAAAGAGGGGACTCAAGCTTCTGTCTTTGTTGCAAAAACATGACAGCTGCCATCATCGGCTCGCTCGTCCCTCCACCCTGCCACAACAGCATCCCCTCCTCATTCCCAAACACATTATTTTCTAATTGCTTACCCCACACGTCTCAGACCACTGCATCCCTGTTGCCATTACCTCCAAAAACGACAGATTTGTATTAAATACGTGGTAAGCTTATATGAATACAGAGAAGGACCCGGTTCAGGCTTAGAAAGACAATCAAGCCAACAAAGGGACACCAAGTGGACACCGCCAACTGTATTGTGTGTTTATGGGATAAAAGACAAGGTGAGACCTGATTCTCGTTATCCCAACAAATTCTCATTTCCCAAGGCACCGCATAGCTATTGGTGGTTACATTTTCATGGGGAGTGGCTCTTAGGAAAGGGTCATATGAGAGGGTGAAGAGATTAAACAACAGCTTGCCAACTTTCTCCTCTTTCCCTTTTGACTTTCTTGTGCAAAACAACACAGGTCAACTCAGAGAAACAATTTCTCTTCTCTTTCTGCACTATGCTCTATCAGTCTGCTGCTTTGGGAACAGTTTTGGCTGATCTACATTGATTGCTATGGGCCATTCTCTATCCCCGGTGCTCCAGAGCAAAAAGAGAAAAATCCAAGCCCTCTCATTCATCAAACCAGCACCTGCCAGACTCTAGCCCAAGAGAACCACTGTCAGTTCCCTTTCTCTTTGTCCCGCCTGCTCTCTTTGTTTTCTACACCACAAATAACGGTCATGTTCCTCAACGGTCAGAAGGGATCTGCTACATGTCTGTTGATTTCGGCTCTAAACACTACAGTATACAACAGAACAAAACAGTGCTTTAGCTTTTTGTTGCAGCATCCTTCCATCAATTTTACACCACACCTTCACCTAAAAGCTATTATCCCAGTATGTTGTGTTCAGTGTTGTATAGAAGCAATTACTGACATGTGAATGCAGTGGTATAAGGTATATAAGCTGGTGATTAACAGTAGTATTCCAGCAAAGTTAATAATTATGAATTAAAGTATATAATTACTCCAAATACCAGAATAAAAGTCAAAATTGATTTGAATCACTGTAACTTTAATATCATTGCTTAAGTATACACTATTTACAAATTAGCCCATTATTAAGATGTATTACTTAGTGATGAACATAGCATTAGTTATAGACAATAGTTTGAGGCTTTGTGACCCCTGTTAATTTTAGTTCATGCAAAAGAGCCTGTGCTGTTGTGTCTATCTCACAGAGCACACTTTATTTTATTTTCCCCATTAGGTAACATCCTTATGTGTGCATTGTGCCTCACACAATATTCACTAATCTTCCTTTTTAATCATGGAATGCCTATCCTGGATGACTGGATGACCATTTTGCTGTATATTTCTGTCTACATAGGACACTAGACTGAGAAAGAAAAGTGGCGTACAAAATGAGTACAAATATCTCAGGAAGGAGAGTAAATGGGGCTATAGCAAGCTGTACCTCACTGACTGACACAATTACAATCCCCAAGAGCTTTAGTGACACTAGCTACCAGGTCTGGACTCACAGTTTAACCCCTACACCCAACCAGCCCCTCTTTACACTTTCATCTCAGCTGAGACTCTGGAGTGTTGTTTGTCCCTGGGGGTGGGGGTGGGGGGCGAGAAACAACACTAGAGAGAGTGATTTCTCTTTTAGTTGCAGTTGAATCCCATGGTGATATACGCTGGCCTCATATTGCTTAAAAGAGCCAGTTCAATTCTCTTTATTCTACTGGGTTATTATTAACTATTTATGCTTATAACTCCATAGAGCGATAGCTTTGGATGTGCTGCCTTGAATAATACATTAAATGCATCTGTTGGAGCGCTGTCTCTCGCTAGCTATTGTGCAAGTATGAATGCGACCGCCAAAATTCACAGTGCGGTCTCACATGCTTGCACACGGCCCTCTTTAGGAGGAAAGGCAAAGCACTTCGCTGATGTTGAAACTCATCAATCGTGAATGTTCCATCAAGGGGACGGCTAAAACATAATCGAGAAATGGTGTTTAAATGTGCTACCCAACAACTACAGATAAAGTTTTGATTGAATTTTTAAGTTATGGACAATATTTTACCTAAATATTATATTGTGTTGTGTCAAGAGAGACTGACATGATCACAATCATTAATGTAAGGTTAAAAAATGGATCCTTGGCCATAGATCATCTTAGACCATAGATTTTGGCAACTTCTGCAAACATTAGTGGGTAAAAGAGACAACATTTTTTTCTAATGGCAACTGACTGACTCCAACACACTCCAAGCCCTCTCCATTTTATTAGTAACATAAAATATACCAATGTAATAAAAATGCAGTTACACCTCCTGTGTATGTACATACCAGATTAATCTTGTTGACATCATTTATATTAAAGGTCACATTCAACAATGCACAATTTGATTTAGAGCCAGCGCCGCTTCAGAACTGAACGTGACCTCTACCTGCATGCTCTCACTGTGACACAGACCTACATTCATGCAATAATCTCATAGTTATTCATAAGTGTCTTCCCGGGGCACTCAGGGGAAGAGCAGTTTCCCTACCTCCCCTCTGATCTGTGCCGTATCGATCGCATAGGAAGGCCTCGGTGTGGTGCTTAGCTCATTGATCATGGCTGCCTCATGGATAGTCTTCCACTGCACTTCAGGAGACCCTAGGAGACTCCGGGAAATACTGCTGCCTTCATGGCACTGACAACACCAATTGTCTTTTTCATGAGCACTAATTAGTTGTAATGAAAGGTTTATTATCGGGATGGTTGTGCTAGGCTAAAAATCAAAGTTAGCGACTTTAAAAGCTTGTAATTAAAAAAGGGAAATTTGAAAAAGTGTTGCACCTACATCCTGCTTGGAGCTTCTTACCATAAATAGCCAGAGCTTAGAGTAAATCTTACCCCACACATACATATCAAAGAGGGAAGTAGATAATAAAAGCGTTAGCCTGGAAGGGATTTGACATGAAGTTAGCGTTTCACTGAAGTCCTTATTATAAACCAAGTCAATAGCAGATTATGGTAATGTGATATCTAAGTAAGGGAAGAGTGACTAATATTCTCCATATACACAGCAGCCCTGGCAGATATTTTTAACCAAGGAAATATATAAAGTGAGGTAGTGCAGGAAGTGCTTTTACAAAAAATGTGACAAGTGCAGGCAGTGTTACCATGGTTTATATTCGGACGTGTGGTTTCAGTGCCCTGCCTGACATTTTGTAGAGTGTTACTTTGTTATCATTACAATACAAACATCAAAAGCTGTCCGAGAAACAAAATCAGAGTTTTCCATTACAGATAGGTGCATCTGACAATCCTTATAAGAGCACTTTGCTGTGGAGGATGCAGCTCTGTGTAATAAAGACAAAGGTTCATTGGTCAAACAGCCTACCTATTATAGCTCAACACTAGAAAGCTTTGAGTTTTGTGTACACATTCACCACTCTTACAAAGTATTACAAAATAGGTATGCCTCATAATTTCTAACACAATAAACATCCACATTTCAAGAAACATACAACAATCCACAAAGTATATTTTATATCAGAATTACCAAGTAACCTTAAAAGTGAGCTTATTATTAAAATATTACACTCCCTTTGTTACCTCATTAGCTCTCCTCATTTTGTCTTTCACTTTTGCACTAGTCCCCCCCCCCATCCAAAAAAAAAACGACTGCTCCCCACAACCTTTAGGCAGGTGCCAGTGTGTGTTGTCAGTGTGTGTGTTGAGGAAGTGGCTAGTCATAAGAGCCAGCTGATGAGCGTCACCCTCATCCGGAGACCCATTCATCTGCTCGCACAAGGGTCCATTCACTTTTGCTGCTTTTCACACTCGCTGACCCCCGAGAGGCCCAGGGGCACATTCCCACTGACACACTCACAGAGATGAACTGTCATTCACGTCACAGAATGAGATCCCAGATGCAAACGCACATACAGTACAATCTCTGACTCCCCCACAGAAAGCACTGAAATAGTCTGCTTTTCTCATCTGACTCATTATAAACAGCCCCCTGGAGCATACTCATTTTCTTACAACAGCATTTCTATAGCTGCTGCATCAAAACGGGTGACACGCAGCATCAAGAGGTGTCATTTTCATTTTTGCCATCTCCCCCACGCTGTGAATATTTCTGACATGTCTGTACCATAGCCCACCATCTGAAGCATGGTTTATGGTGATATGTGACACAATGAATGTAACATTTCTTGGATAATTTGAGGATAGAAGAAGTATGCCAAGGAAATCTGTGGATTTTTCCTCTGGAGCATGAAGTGACAATCTTATTGAAGCACTAATACCAAATCATTGTCATGTATTAAACTCACAGATTAACCAATAGGAAGATAAAGCCAGCTTGCATTCAGGGGTAAACTGAAATCAGCTAATTGTGAAATCAAGGGCAGATCTGATGCTTCCCAGTCATAAACCTACAAAATACTGTATGTCAGTCTGGGAGTGGATTGACATTGATCAAATGGATACTGCTACAAGATAGCTGCAGTCTGCATTTGTTCTAATTTTTTACCATTCAGAAAATATTAGTCTATGATGTTAAAACTAATAAACAATGTGTTGTTACAAGGATTTTGTTTTTGAAAAGGGTGTCTGATAAAAGCCAAGTGAATTTATCTTGGACACAGCCTTCAATCAATTCTTAGTGGATTTTAAAAGCGATTTTAAAACAATTAACTTTTAACAGTATGTGCCAGCTTCTCCACTGTGCACACGCTGGGGCTTTGACATTAATATATGCCAGTCCATACTTCCCCCGCTGCTATATATCCATGTTTGAGCCATCCCTTGAAGCGCTCAGCTGCAGTGTGACTATAACAGTCACATCACAGTCCCTCCTGAGCAGTGGACCATCTCATTAACCAGGCCATCTTGGGTGTGTTTACATTTCATTAATATGTCTCTCTGGGCTGTTACTAAATATTTAAAGTTCATATTGTTTTTGAAAGATGCCTTGGTAAGATGATCCACTCTCTAGTTTGTTTAAAACCTAGACAGGATGGCAATGGTGGTCATTTTACATGGGACCTAATCTTCCACCAAAGACTAAATGCCAGACTTAAAAAAGCATTACTATACAGCATGAGCCACAAGACTGAGACCACCTAAAAACTTGCTAAGTATCTTTGAAGCGGTTTGGATAAATCTTTGAAAGAACTGAGCATTAAGGTCACAAATAGCTGTAGCTGCTGTATCTAGCTAGTGATGCTAATGGCAAGTACATCTTCACGTTATTAAAAAATATGGAAATACGTAGTAAAATCTGAAAAGATGAATAGTTTGTGTTAGAATTAGGCCAATGGAAAATGTAATGTCTAAGAGTATTTTAGAGGTGGGTGAGTGTTCCACACACAGAATATTTAAAATGTTGGTCAGGTCCAAATAAATAAAAAAATAAATTGACTGGACTAATATCCTGAGATTAACAACAGTATTTGAACTAAAAAAAATGACTTTGGAGCCAAGATATTTGGAGCTGGCACTCACCATTTATTAATATTTCTCATGCTTTGGTCCACCATTTGTAATGTTTAAGGCTTGGTTTGTAAATTAGGATTTAAATGTCGCATCACTTTCACTGCCCATTAATTTCCCAAACTGCAAGCTCGCCTATAAGCAGGAGATTTAAAATTCCAGACAGGCTTAAGGTGTAGAAATGGTATAATCAATGTCTGAAGGAAGTAATCAAATGTCTGTCAGTGAGGCAATGTCACACACCTGGCACTGGGACAGAAACACTGTTGTCAAAGAGTCTCTCCTGGAAACATTATGACTTTACCACAGTGAGTGTGAGCCACAGGCAAATTCAGAAGTCAGAATGAGAAAAAATGTGACATGGATAAAAAACCTCAAAGGCGACTAAATCCTGTCCTTCATACATAAGAGGGATAAAGTTAATAAAGGAGAAACCATTTGGAAGTGACGTCTCTCTTTGTCACACAAGTTAGGCTGCTGTTGTTCTGACATAATGACTCTGTGTTTATCAGAAACAGGGGAGTGGACCACACAGCTCTGACCAACCAGAAACTTACAGAGCACAATCCACTGATATTCTCTCAAATAAACATAAATATCTTCCATTATTAAATGTAAGGCTCTGAAACACAACAAGTTTATCTCGAGTGCGCGTGTGACTGTGAACGCGCTCGTGTCTAAGTAAAGGTTTGGGGATGATAATGGCGTGCCAGAAAAAAGATAATCGGATTGTGATCCGTGCCTAATTAGAAATGCATTTAGAGTTTTTTTTTTCGTTGTGCGCATCGCCAAAACCCTGATCTGCGCGCAGTGCTTCTTTGTTTTCAGAGAAGAAGGCGCACTGGGATCAGCAGCAGCAGCTTTAAAATTCATACGGATGTAAAACCTGATGTTATATGACTGTAGGATCACTACTGCTGCTGCTGAGGATGAGGCTGCGGCAGAGGTTGCTTTAAAATCCCCGTGGCTCCCCCACAGCGAAAATACATGCAGCAATCATGTTGGGGAAGGCGGAGAAAATAAGTCCACCTCGCTCACACTCAACAGTTAATAAGCTCCTATTAACAAGCACAAATCTTTGCCCGCACGCGTTGGTCTCGTGGCTAGAGTTTCCTAAGTCAGAAAGGTAAACGGTTCCCCTTTGTTTTCCACCGAGACTAGCCTATACTTACAGGCGTATGTCATTGAGAAGCTGTTTCCCATCTTGACCATGTCCACCTGCGGCACCAGTTTAGGGATGTCCTGGTGATGAGACAGGGCGAACCGAAAAACCTCATATTCGTGCGATTCAGTTGGGAACAATCCTCCTGTTGAGCAGCAAAGAGGCACGAGTTAACGCTGGACAGCAGGGTCAGCGAAGCGCGCACATTGCCTAATGTACAACAAGAGGACAACAGGTACAATAAAGTTGAAAAACATCTCATTTCAGACGTTATTTCTTACCTATATTGATGTTACTCGGAAAACTTGAGCTTTGACCCAAGCACATCCCCAGAAAACTGGTGAAAAGGATGGCGAAGCTTCGCAGCATATTTCCTTTTGCATTGGCGAAAAGAAAAAGACAAGCATAGGTTTTAGTCCTGTAGTGGTTTCCAGCTTCTTTTATAAAAAGAAATTTCCTCCACTCCCCGGTCGTTCCTTTTCCTTTTTGTCCTCCTCAACTCCCAGTACCTCCAGTCAGAGCAGCGTTTACAGCGACATCGATTCAGCAGCAAGACAATTATCGCAATGGCGAGAGGAAGGCACCTTCCCTCTCTACTCTCTCCTCTGTTCCTCGCTCTGCTGATGCTCTCTTGTCCTTGGCTGCTGTTGTATGAAACGCAGCGTTGAACAGGATGGAAAAAAACATCCCCCCCTTCACGAGATTATCACGCACAATGTTCAAAAGCAGACGCGTCACAAGGCACCGCAGTTGTGTGTAGTATGATGCTGTTAAATGCCTGTTTTTAAAGAAGCGTCTAGACACAGGTGTCACTGTAACAAAGCAGAATGGAGCAGAACTCCGCGCATGGATAAATGACTAAATGAGCTGTTTGGAGAAGCATGGTCTTTTGCGCATTGGCATCAAGTGTGTGGTGGCACTAGAGCATGACTCCACATCCGATGACAATAAGAACATTCTCGCAATCAGTCAGTGTTAAAATCATGACTCGTGTTTGGAGATTTCACAGTGTGCTCTCTCGGAGCGCACAACAAATCTCTGAAATGACGCACGGGATTTTGTGGTTATCCATTAACCTTACGCAGGACAATAAGTACGCATCCAACTACAGAGAATTGGAGTTGAAATGCTTAGTTTTACAATGTATTTAGTCATTACACGAGAGATTCACTTAATTTTAAAGTCTCACGTTCTTAGTCTTAGTTTTCTTTTGCTTCTTCAAAAAAGTGCAGCAAATATAATTTTGAGGTTTAAGGATATTCTCTAGAATATTCTCCAGATATTTATGGACCAATCACAACAATGAAATGCCACAAAAATCGTTTGTTATTCCCATTTCTCTGCAAAAGTAAAATAGAAAATGAGTAATATTTGTGATATTCTTTCAATAATGGCATGCCAGAAAATTTGTAATGACTGTGCCAAGCATTAAAGAGGATAAGTAAAAACATGGCTCGAAACATTTCCCCTGGGTGCTACATTTTAGCTCCAAACATATTTTGAAATGAGCTAAAACATGTGGTCATTTGAAATGCAAGAGGGGGAATCTGTGATGAAGCACACTCCAGAAAATGGGTTTAATCCGGCCAGAAACCTCTCTTTAAACTGGCTTAGTTTATTATAAATTCCCTTAATTCCAAATGTGAAAAAATGCTTTTCATTCCCCCCTCCCTCTCATGAAGTGCACTACTGGCAAGTAGCTGATAAGGGGAGGTGATGATTTAAGCCATAGCTACAGGCAATTATTTCCTGAATAAAAGGTACATGGCTCTGAGCTTTTGTACATACTGCGAAATGAAGCAGCACCGGTACACCGATATTCACGTGAGATTGATGGCAGAGTACTCTACAGAGTGATGCCCTGGTTCTTGTTTGGAAAATGGAGTTGTAAATCCCACTTTTGACACAATCAGGCTTATACGGATGAGCTTGTTTATCAGAGCAAGGCTTCTTAAACTCCCAATCACTTTCTCAGGTATTGTTTTCCTGAAATACATTTTCCTAGAAAATGAAATTTAGAAGATTAGAGGATTATGCTAAATTAGATTTTTTATTTTTTTTATTTTTTACAGTTGTGCTGATTAAAATACTGGATGCCTCTGTCCGTATAGAACTTCACTTGAGCAACATGGAGGAAATAAATAGTTATCGCATGATCTCATGAGTAATGACTGCCTACAAACACAATCATCAGTCTTCTTTGTCTTTTGTCAGGTTACCTCACTTTTCATAATCTGCTGCAGAGTGTTCAAGCAATTTATTCTTGGTGTGTAAAGAAACAGTTGATATCTGCACATCTTTTATAACTCTGTGTTTATTTTTGTGTCCCGGATTGGTTTGTGTTTGACTGTTTATCCTGCGTGCAATGAGTACCATGCAATCTTTTTTTACCATCCAGATTAATACAAATAGATCAAAGATTATAATAGCATTAAGAATGGTTAAATATCCCGTGGGGCACAATACAGAAAGAACAATATACTATGTAATAGGTTGTTGTTCTGCATTAGCAACACCTCAGTGGAGCACAAGATTAATATGTTTTTTATTCATTGTTCAATAATGAATATAATAAATGTCTTTTAAAGGTTTTAATGGGGCACTGTGTATAATTTTGTAGCATCCATTGAGTTCAACCAAAAAAATATATATACAAAAACATGTCCCTGCAAGGCTACCATATCTGTTCATAGGATAGGTGTGAGGTTTATTATTTGTCATCCCAGAAGCTGCCATAATCTACAAACTGCCCCTTAAATGAAAGTTATGCTTACTTTTGCCTACCCTGCATCTTTTACCTACATTTCTCCAACAGTGACAAATATCTGTGTATGTCATACTGTTCAAGGTGAACTCTAAAAAGCATGTTGTTGTGAAAGTGACAAAGAAAGTGCAATCAGGGTAAGGAGTGCTTTTGGATTAGTAAAAACAAGTCAACCTGTCAAAGAGAGTTCCTTCGAGACTCAACAATGATGATGTTTTTACAACTCATTTTAGGGCATACACGAAACAAACATAAATTAATCATATGAAGTGGTCTAATGCATAAATCATAGCGCCGAAAACCAGAACTAACTCTAACTCATAAGTCACTTTTGACAAAACTTTTTCCACACAGCCCCACACAGATTTAGCCAGTTAATGAATCAGTCCTCGCTGGAGACCTAAATAGAGCTAAAAGGTCATGTTATCTTATTTTTCCAATGGCTTCAAACTGAATTTCAAGTAATGACAAATGCTGTTTTGTGACGACTAAAAAAAAAAAAAAACGAACATAACAAAATATACAAAGTGTTAAAAGAACGAAAGTCCTGAAAGCACTCCAAAATCATTGTGTGATTTTCTATTGGCTCACGCTTTAGTAGAGACGACAGAATGCCAATTGGACTTGCCTTTGTTTCCCATCCTGTTCCTAAGAGTTGAAGAAACGCAAAAGCACAGTAAAAGGCAATCCATTCTGCGATGGATCTGAAAATTGTCCTGTCTCGATCACGAAGTTGTCTATGTTTGATCAATGCTGTCCGGCGCAGAATCGGTTTTGATGTATTTGGCTCTGCACTGGCATAATCTGCAGACTTGATTATGCCACTTGTTGACTGACTGACAGACATTATGGAAGCAGCTATACTCACCAGCCCTGGACAAATGTCTGGCATTAGCACAGAATCGATAAGAAGCAGACTGCTCCAGACTCGGTGCATGTCTGATTTGTGCTCTGTACCTTAATTGGGATGAGTTATTGACATGTGGCTTAATTAGTTGGCCCTATAATTGATTTAGCAGGTCTGTCCGGAGAGAAGGCGTGCCTTTTAGAAGTAGCAGAGACGGTGATGAGAAGATACAGTTGAGTTGGGAGTTCGTAAATTATTTGTTTGAGCTGAGGATTTTGGAAGTTGTGGTGTATAGTGTGGTTTATGTGCAGCCACTATTTGATAAGTAGACTAGGAGTAAAAGCACAACAGTGATGTAGTGCTGTTGAGAGAATAACCACCTTAAAACAATAGCAATGAAATAAATAAATAAATAAAGCACACTGACCTCCGCAGCTCAAGTGCAGTAACTTCACTAAAAATGCGGTTTATCTTGTGACAAACCTCTTTTTATTCAAAAGTGTTTAATTTTAGGAGAAGTTAGGCTGAAATTTAAATCATTTGTTTATCCAAGGTAAAGGCATTGTATGGAGAAATGTATCTTTTGGTAGTCATCATTGATTAAAAGGTAAACCCATGTTTATTTCAGCTTTTAAATGAACTCTTGAACTGTCATTAATGTTGACTGTCTTTTCCTTTATTATATGAGCTGTGATTGGCCGAGAGCTGATCACTTAAAAATGACCAGGACCTGTTGATAATGGAGAAAAATGTTGAGTTTGACAGTTTAATCACCTTACAGCTTATTATAACAGGAATCATATAGGCTTTCTATTTAAGGGTTTAAATAGAATACATCGGGATTTTGGCCAATCGCAGCTTGCTTCCGGTAAAAAGGAGTGCTCCCATTGGTTTCTGATGTTAACCATGACAGACAAAGAAAAAAAACACGAAAATGGTTCTTCTGTTACAAAATAATCTTATTTTATGGATAAATGTTTGCAATGCTTTGACTTAATGTTTAACAAGGCGTAGATAATAACTGGATTGTTACAATCTAATGGTAAACTCAAAGCAAAAGTTTACGGGAAGCTCTAAACCTTGGTTTTATATTATGTAATCGGGTATTATTATGGGTTTGACTTTTTTTTAAATAAAAGAAGCAGAAAAGGTCACTATGCTGTTGTTGGGGGTGAGTGGTGGGGCTGAGACCTGGACAGAAAAAAAGAAAATTGGGTAGTGGAGCTTTAACTATTTTAAACGGTTCACCTGTACTTTTTCATGCAGGCCAAAGTCATAACTCATACAACTGGTCCCAAAATGCTTAGCACACAAAAGCACAAAAAGCCTGAAGGTAAGGTCTGCCTGAGGGGAGCCGGTCGTATTCAGAAAATGTGTAAACCCTTTTTTGTAACTGATCAAGTAAAAGTGCTAGATTTAACTTGTTACTCCTGGTATTTATTGGGATTTGTTGTCAAAATCTTTATTGTGGTAAGCACTTAAAATTTCTAGAAGCACTTTATCTTGTAATTTATGCCCCTACTTAGAAAAAAAAAAAAAAAAAAAAACTAAAGGAAGTCAGCAAATAAAGGTGTTATTAATTTACCAGGTTATGAAAGAGGAATGCCGATGGTTAAGTATAATACGCATTATCCTCATAAATATTCACAGAGTCAATCGGAAACTGTCGATTATAACAGGCATGCAGTACAAAGACAAACATTAACCTGTTTCTCTCGGTCTGTCCTTACATTGCTGTCCAGACGTACTGTATACGTTTTCTCTCTCCTTCGCTCATACGCTACCTGTATAATTGCCTTTCCTCTCGACTGGCCGCGGGGGAAGTACCGCTCTCGCAACGTTACCGTGGTAATACTGATTGATGGAGTCGATACTTGTGCGGTTCCAGAACATCGGGCATCGTCGCACACAGACATGACAAATTTCGGGGAACAAATTGTAATGGGCTGCATGATGATTAATTCCCTCTGGGGGGAATGGAAATATTGTGAATACCTATGAACTGGTAGAGGACATACAAGTGCACAACAGCAGCAGGCTCTGGGGATTTTGAGTCTATTGTCTGGCTGCTCAGACGCACAGGAAGCATGACGAGGAAGGAACACAGTGGGCTAGTCGACAAATAGTTCACATTACACATGTCAATTTTGGGGTAACATGGTCACGCTGTCTGACTCATATATTACATCCGCAATTCTTATCGCATGATTCAATACTAGAAAAAGGGAGAGGGTAGAGAATGTTATGTCACACCAAGGAACTGTGCAGCGCAGGGGTTGTTCCTGTTCAGGCCGTGTGAGGTCAACGGAAAATCATAGAAAAATGTGAATAAGAATAAACAAAGACACAGCTTAGATTTTGGACATGAATAAAATGTTTTTAACTAAATATGTCTGACACCTTTGAAAGGTTAAGCTCAACAATGCAAAATTAAAACCAAAATTAAGCCCAATAAACATTAGCACTTCAGTCTAGAACCGTGGTTCCCAAACACTAGGTCAGAAATCAAAAGTGGGCTGTGGGTGAATTTTTTTGGGGATGTTAAAACTCAATTAGAACGTCCATGTGAATGAACAAGAAAGAAACTAACTAAAAATAACATTATATTATATTATAACTATAAATTATGACAAAACTACTATCTAAATTAAGTAAGTAGCTCTAAAATGTTATTGTAAAAGATAAGCTCAAAATAAAAAAAAACGAATGTACAAAATGACAGAGTTTTGTGTTGGTCCACAGCAGCTCTAATGTGTTAATGAACTATTAGAACCACTCTCAGCCGGCTATGATTCATTATAGATCAGTATACATATAATTACCATCTTTTAAATGCCGGCCTCCTCCTACTGTCCAAATAATTTGGATGTGGGTGTATATAGCTGTCTGTCAGTGTCTGTCTCTAAGTGTTAGCCCTGCAAATACCCCCATGGTTTTCCAAAGTGTTCACGTTTGAAGAAGCTTAGAAATCCCCCAGCTCTAACATACAAAAATAAATGGATGAAATATATCATTATTGAGGTCACAAAGAGAGCAATTTAATAAAACAATATGAAAATGATAAATATACCCCTCTGTCTTGAATATGGCGGGTCCTTAACTTTGATGTACAGTTCATATAACCTGTCTTGAGGTCAATAGCCCCTTTAAGTACAAAGGCGGTCTTATTTTTCAACATTAGGACAAAAAAATAAAAAAAATAAAAAGCAGGGACATTTCTTTTAAAAGCCTTTTTAAAGTCAGTCTTCATACTGATTGTCTCCTTTGCTAATGCCAGCTATGAATCAAACTGTTGAGGCTATTAGGGAGTTGATTCACTTATGAGGCTTTTTAAGAATGTGGAACCAGACCAGATCCTTCACTTGTGCCTTTGTCACAGTCTCTGACAGTTTTAAAGCCTCATAAAATGGTTTGTTTGCTTATGCAAGCTGTGTGCGTGGCATTTTAAATTTGTTTATGACAGCCAAATTACATTCAAAGCACAGTTTAATTGGAAGGAAAAAAAAACTAGGAGCTTGTTTTGTATATGATTTTTACTTAAGACAATAGACTCTTCTTATACCTATAGCATAGCCGCTCTGCAATTTAACCCAAAGAACAACAACAACAACTTTGTTAAGGCACAAATTGACATGTTTCCCAACTTTCTCTGTCTATAATCAGTTTGAATATGAAGGCTGCCGACTGCGTATAAATGCTCTGCCTCTGCTAACAAGCATTTAGGATCAATCAAAACAAATTAACGCTGTGCACGACTAACAGGGTCAGCCCAAATGAGATCAGACGCGCTTACAGGAACGGTCAAAGGGAAATAAATGATTAACGTGAACGTGAGCTGTCAGTCTTACTGTCCTGTGTTTATTCAATGGTGAACCGTTTTCATTAGAATCAGGCATACATTTGCAGACTAATGGGGCAAATGGTTTTATGGAGTAATTACAGCTTTTTTTTCCCCCGAGCTGAAATATTTAGAAAGTGGACTGTAATTAAAAACAATAGCTCATATCAATGGCCAAAAAGGGCAATGGATTCCCCTTGGGTCTTCATGATGCTGAAAGCTTTTATTTGTTTTTTTAAATACAAAATCCAACAAGAAACTTTATGAGGCTTCCAAGATTAGTCTTAAACATTTTTAAGCACTTTTTAAAACAGATATAGAGGCTAATAAGAATAAAGTGGAGTAGAGTAAAGACGGTCTAAGTAAGCTATTGACCACTACAGACACACAGCTAATATTATTCAGATATCTATGTTATATATTTAAATATGTTATGACTATTAGGTGTATAGATTCATATTGTGGTTTATATGACATGCAAAATAGTTCAAACCCTAACTGTTTATACAAATACAACTTTTAATTGTTTAATCTAGCACTTTCGGTAACACTTACACAATAAAACAGTAGCTAAGCATTAATAGATGTGTGATTATCAGTTAATGAATTAACGTAATAGTGATTATTAATGTTAGAGTAATGCTTTGTAAATCATGAATTAAGAATTAATTAAATTGTTACAAATACTAATCTACTGCTTGAGTTTAAGTTATTCTAAAGTGTTACCAACTTTTCAAACACATCAAATTTAACTATGTACCGACTGTGGGATTTCCAATGAACGACCCACACACATAGGACCACATCCGTGTCATGGCTGATGTGTTACAGAATACATATCTGACAGTCTCTTCCCATGAAAGCAACCACCCATTTGCCATGGGAAATCAGCTCTGGCCAATCAATTTCACTTCACTGTGTGTGTGTGTTTATTTCAGCAGCATAAACCTTTCCGCCGCAGCTGCACAGGCTGCCGTGAGCTCGTTAAATGTGATGCTCTAATGATCTCAATTGCCGCCTGATGCAGTCTGACTAACTCGATATTCACCCACAAAGTCTTAGAGAGCGGAGGAAAGGTGGAAGAGGAAAGGTCAGCGGAGAAGTGTGAGGAAAGGAAGACAAAAGTCAGTCGATAAAGAACAAGAGACAATGGCGCTCTAAAGTTTCTCGCATACTTACTTTTTATGAAGTTTTATACTTAGATATAAGTAAGCAAAGTATTGGTGCTGTGGAGGCTCATTGTAAATGTATTTAACTGTTATAGGTAGATAAAGCATATGTTTTAATCCTGTTTAGTCCTGCTTCTTTCTGTGTTAATGCTCTTAAGCTCTGGTAATGTCTAGGTCAAAACTCTCTTTTTTGTTTCCGTTTAATCCAATCTCAGTTTACTCTTTGGTCCTGGTTAACCACCTGATGCTGCCCTGTGTCAGAAGAGATGTTTAGAAGAGCAAATCCATTTCTTTCCTAATTAGTTTATAATTGTTATTTTTTTCAATTTACAATTACATACAACAGTGCATTCTTAACAAATATTATTAATGCATGCCCTGTTTTCCTCTCAAACCTTTTAAATAATCTTTTGTTTTATGTTTCTTGTCATCGGTGAACAGCACTTTGGCTCACTTCCAGTTTGTTCCTTAATCCACTTTCCATCTTACCTCAATGTAATTGCACCAGGGTTCAATGTTTGATTCAGATTTTACAAGAAAATTGATTAAAGATTGATTAAAGCAGGGCTGGTATAAATGTACCCATCAAAACATGACCTCTAAAAATGACTTTGTTGTTATCTTCAGTGTATCTCTTCTATTTGATCACATGACCAAAGTATTTACAGCCTCAGTGTAACAGCGCCCTTCCCGCCCCCTCCACTATCCTGCAGCTTGACTGGAGAGCTGTGATTTAGCAGAGGTAGTAGCTGTAGTGGCGATCGGCTCGGCAGATAGTGGTGTGCTGTTGGTTTGCTTGAGCAGTGCAGATCAGACAAGTGTGAGTAATTCAGGTGAACATTACTGGGACACTACTATTGGGTCAACAAAACAGGTCACACACATATACACACATAAAGGCAGAGGTAGACAAACACAGATGACAAATGCTCCATTGTCCATTTTATGTAACTAATACAATTATAAAAGCGTCACTGTGTCTCACAGCTGGCATAAATATGTATTGTTAATGTGACATCTAAGACATTTGAAATAAGTCAGAAATGGACAACAGTCATAGTCTGGGGTTAAGCCTTAAACTGTTTCTTCCTTCTTTTTTGAAAAGGTGATGAGTCCAAAATATTTACTCAATGAAATGCTGCAGGGCCATGGCAACAGCGGTGGTGCCTTTTTTGGAACAAACAGGGACCAAATGTAGCTCAATTCTCGTAAAGCCACAAGACTGTTTGTGTATTTTTCTTTCTTTTTTATTACTGAAGGTCACAGTCCCTTCTAGCAACTAAAATAATCAATTTCCCTTTCAGCTAGAAAAAATCCCTTGTGTTTTATTGACACATATCTTTTAAGTCACCAAACCCATTCTCTGCTCACCCCAAGTGTCTTAGTGTCAAAAAACGAAGATCTGCAAAGGGACTGTTGACTGAAGGTCGAGGTGCAAACTGTGTATGTGCCACAAACTTGGAACTTTCTGGAGGTTTTATTACTATTATAATTTTGCATGTGCAGACTGACTGTGGGAACCTGTTACAGTGTACACCATGATGATTAATTTCTTTTGTGTGAAATTGCATGAGCGCAGAATTTTTGGTTTGCCTTGAAGGACAAAAAGAGACGGATGGGAAGCCAATCTGTTCCTGTGCAGATTAACTCTCTCATTCCACTTTCTTTTTTCCTCCAAAACACCCACTATCTCGAGTGTCTGTCTCCCTCCCCTCCCCATCCTCCTTCATCACTCCCGTCGGTTTGTCCCTTATTGCTTCTGTATACGCTTTATCTCTCTCTTCCCTCTCTCTGTCAATCAGGCTATATACCTGGATGGGCCCATGTGTATTTATGTGTGGGAAGAGTGGCGAATGTGGAGCTGCAGAGGTGGAGAGAAAGTCCCTCTGTGTTCAGAAAAAACGCTTTTCGAATTCCAGGATTGAAACATAAACAACATTGGAAAAAACTCTAAGAATTCTTGGGTTACTGTCATAGTCTACCTCGACATAATCTTAAATCTGTATGGCAACACCAAAGTGTTCTTCTAAAGCTCAATGCAATGAGACGTGGAAGAATGAGGTCACCGATCCATCTACCTATTTTATGCTAAGTGAGCTTATCCCTTAACTGGACATTTAATAAACTTACCAATGATAGAATATTCTTATCTCTATGACACCTGCTGCTAATATTGCATTGGGAAAAGGCTTGTTTTGGCTAATTATCTCCCATTATTACATTGTAGTGCTAATAACCAAATGTCACAAGATTATGTCAGAAATGGTTTTCCTGATGTTTCTATTAAAAGCACACTGTAGGAGAATTTGTGCAAATCAAGGATTAACAAATCTTCAGCTGTCATTTTCAGAGCAGAAAAACTTCCTGCACATAACATCAAGCTCCTCCTCCCTCCTCTCACCAGAAACATAACATGCTTTACATAGACTGCATTGCCCATTGGATAAATGGATTGAATATGCCACAAAAAGGACACTGAGAGATGCCTTCAGCTACTTGGCTCCCATGATAACGTTGTAGTGCTAATAACCAAAAGCCACAGAAATACAAGGCATTGCAATGAACATGCACAGAATTTGTAAAATGAAAGAGCGCAGTCCTAAGATAAAGGAAACTGTTTTTCGGAACAGTTTACAGCAGCACAGTTTGAGCACATCTACAAAAGAGGATTTATGCACAAACATTAAAAATCTCAAATACAAATAAATATCTCTTTTAGTACTTGTATGACACCATTTTTACACATGCCAAACTGTGGTGCACTGACCCAACCTGTATCACTAAATAAAATGCTTTTGTTGCTTGTGTTGGTCTTTTCTTTTGTCTCGCTACACTTTCTGGTTTTTATTTGAACTATCTGTGACACTGGTGGATGAATGTGTGAGTATGTTCGGTGATGGTCGCAAAATGGCTGCCATGTCTCTGTCAGTCTGCCCTGGGGCAGCTGTAGCTACAGATGTAGCTTACCACCACCAGTGTTTGACTGTGGAGTGAATAAATAATGTGAGCACTTTGAGTCTCTTGGGAAGGTCAAAAAGCGCAATATAAATTGAATGCATTATCATCTACTTCAGCATTGTTTTCTCAGTTATAAGTGCAGGGGCTTCCTTTATTACTTCCTCCTCAGAACTTCATCAATTATTATGTCAACCTGCATCAACGACTGTACAGCAAAACCCTGGGCAAACCATTGCTGAGGGAAAATACAGGCTTTCATCGTGGTTGTATTGGCGCAGATTATTGTGAGAAAAGACGCCTACTTTTCAATTCATTCACTGACTCGAACTAAATGGGGGCGAACATTGTTTCCTGTCCAATTAGCCAGGCAGCCAGCCACTTCCTGTCTCATCTGTGGGAGAAAGCGATCAAGAAGAAAAGCAGACAGACACAGAGAGAATGAGGCCATGCGAAGGAATGAACACCATACCTTGGCGACCCCTGGGAACTATCTCCTCCTCCCAGTCAGACTAGAACAAGAGGAATGATTCAATACAGGAAATATATAGACAGAAATCTTGGTTGGTGAGGATGGAGGGGAGAAAACGCTGCGGGGCTTCTGCTACCTCACCCACACAGTTCCTTTTTAAGTTAAAAGCCCATTCGACTTAATTGAATTTGGTGCTGAATACACTAAAAAATAAAAGACAGAAGGTTTGGGTGGGTTGAAGCGTAGAAAAAAGTTCTGTATTTAATCCGTGCATTGCAGTGGGTGACATCGGGTAGAATAAGGGGAGTCAGGAAGAGGTGTAGAGAACAGCACAATGCTAGCATGCTGTATGCTTTCATTAGCACTCTAAATGCTAATGAATATAGCTTTGAAGATGCTGCTATGTTAAATATGCATGGACTTCTCCCCACCCTATATACAGAGAGCAGAAGATGGAGTGATGGGGAAAAACACAGGAGGGAAGTGTGAATTGGACTTGTCCCATCTTGTCTCTTGATTCATCTAATGGGGCATAATTTCTTGAAACACTGACTGTCCTTCTGGAAATGCTTTAAGGAAGTGATGAAATGTGAATGGCTGCCTTAATTGTTGCAAATAAAGAGTTGAGCGTGACTTTTCATGGTGCTCCCGTCCACTTTTTAAACCCACAGGGACAGATGCAGACTCAGTCATTAGTGTTAAGTCAAAAGAAATTAAGCCAAGCTGCTTGTGGTGCAATAATGACCCAGCAGTTTGAAGCAATGACAACAGCAGCTAGGGACAAATCTCAATGGAGAATGGCTTCATTTATTTCCTTGTGTTGGTTTGGGAATACACTGTCCACATAAATCAACACATGCTTAGACTAACAAACACATACTGTAAAAAGGCTTTGAGTACCTTGTAGGTGGAAAAGCACTATATAAAATCCATGCCATTTGCCATTTGCCATACTCTTAGAAAGAGAAGTGTAAAGTTATTCATTAATTTCACAGAGAACTCTGTGTATAGCTGTTTGGTTTGAACTTTGCAACACAAATTGAATAAATGCATGTGTAGTGCCGGTTAATTGAGCATAGTAATGAGCTGGTCGTTAACAGGTTAATGACTTTCCATTAATACCTCTGCAAAAGTGACAGGGGGCTGCAGTGCTTCTTCAATTTGATTTTCAATTAATATGTATGAGTGGACCTGTGAGAGAGGTGATATGAAGACACATTATCGGAGCTAGGCGGAGATGACAAAGCTATCAAATGACTTGGCTTGAAGAGGAAGTGACCATGCTATTAATGGTCCCAACACTGACACTGCAAAGAAAAGCCAAACACAATAAAACAAGGGTCTGGATCATTTATTAGTTATCGGGGTGCAGGTTTAAAGCTGTTTGTTCAGAATCCACATAGGTAATGGAGATGATCAACTCTACCATGTAAATGACTTTTGAGATGGCTGTTGTGATTATGTTAAATATATATCAATATTTTGGTTGTTTTTTGGGATTTTAATCAATGAAACATGCTGAAAGAAATTATATGACTTAATGTGTTTCATTTGCTTTTATTCGGAAACTCTAAAAATACATGTCTGTGAAGGTTCTCAGTCATCCAGGACATCTTGAAGAAAAGATTTGAGTAAAATTATATTGAATTGATTAAGTCTCTTGGAATTAGAGACAAAACGTCTTCACCTTAAAAACTTAGTCCAGATGCTTTTACTCAAACATTTTCTTCTATAAATACAGTTATTTTAACTCTTATTGAAACCTAATTGGATAATGCATATTTTAACTTTTTGAATCCATTTTAAATCCGCAACTATATTCAAATACTTCTTTCAAAAAGTAGACATGGTTGAAGGACATAAGCCTGGATAGGTTAGTGCTGAAATATGCTGATGACAGCCACGAGAGCCAGTGAAGCCAGGAAACTCAGATAAAAGGTTTAAAAGTTGAGCCGAATTTGCATATGTAGGCAGAGAGAGCAAAAAAGACCCTACATTTCAGCATAAATCCAATGGTAAGTGTCGTTATGCTGAGGAAAGTCTTTGATGTCAAAAAAGCTGTGCTTACAGTAACATAGTCGATGTTAATGATAACAACTCATGGAGCATCCACTTTTTCCCATGTACTGATGTGGATGTTAATGACCAGCTATTTGTCTGCTCACAGATGACAGCATTAAAGCACATTACTTCTCCATCTGCACTGCTCTCTCTGTGTTATGAATTATGCTGTTTAAATGGGTTGTCTCCTTTAGAAGAGCTCTGGGCAGGGTCTGCGGTGAGGGATCTAATGACAGCTAAATGAATTCACGTCTTGATAAGGCGTAGGCTGCAAACACAGCAAAGCAACAACAGCTGTCAGAGACAGAATAAGAGAGAGGCGCAAGAGATGAGCGCAAAGATGTAAAAACAAATGGAGTGCGCAAGGAAAAATGTGAAAATCAGAGCTAGCTTTTCAACAAGTGAGTTGTTTTGAACGTGCTGAAAATAGAGGTGCATTAATTAGTATGGAAATATGTTGAGTGCCATAGGCTTATATTGCAAGTCAAGAGATTAAAGCAAATAAAAAGGTGATGCTGGAATAGTGTGCGAGTTTAGAGTGACAGTTCAGTTTTATTTTTGTATGCAGTATTTATCCATAGCTTTTCTAATACCAGCTGTTGAAAGTGTTGGTAGGCAGAAATATTTATGAACTACGATGCAAAATACTTCATATTGAGACTGTTAAGTCACCCATACGTAAATAAATCAACGCTGCAAAAGTCAGCAGGTCAATGGTTACTGATCTGTACTATCCATGTCAAATTGTTGATTAGGGAAAAACACAGAATGTTGTCAGAAAACAGTCTTCACTTCAACACTACTTTAGGACACGCAGTGCTTTCTAGACTGAAGAAATGAACAATCACTTGTTAACAAAGGACATTTGTTGGTGCAAAAGTTTTGGCAGGCTCAACCAGACTTTTTTACAAGCTTCCATGTGGCTCTTAACACAGGCATTACAGCTATAGTCAGTTTCTGTTAAGGCCTTCAGGAAGTTGTGCAGAGTAAAAGCAAAAGCAGAGATGAAATCTATTCATTTCTTTCTGGAAACATGTGTCTTTTGCTAAACTGCTGCTGACGTGTAGTCATGCTCTCGCCCAGAGCAAGCTGAGATATGCCAGAGGCGAGGGAAAGGGAGGCCGAACATGTACCAACAAATGAGGAAGGGGTGTCTGGGTGATGGTGGGGAGGGTAGGGAAGCATTTATGTATGATGGATGAGAGGTGGAGGGGGTGCAGACTGTCAGATGTTCCCTTTATCTCTCTTATGCGTTTTTGATACGCAGAGTGAGGGAAGGTCGGATGGGTGGAGGGTGGGAGGGCTGAGGAGTGAAAATTGAAAAGTCGGATGGAGAGAATAAGGGGAGGGTTGGCTAAGACAAAGGAAGGTGGAAATGTGATGTTGCCAACACCTTGGCTCATCTTTAATGAGGCCAGGAGGAACATTATGCAGATGAGCGTTAATGGAGCATGGACGATATCCTCAAAGCAGGGTCACCAATCACCACATCTCAGTCTGTCTACCTGCCTTCACTGTTATTGTGTCCTTACTTTCTCCTCCTTCATTTCATTTTTCTAAACCTGTTTTCTGCTTCCTAATCTTCCCCTCATCCTTGTGTTTGTTTCTTCGGCCCATCCTCATTGCTCCATTCTCCCTTCAGAAAACCGTGCTGCATCATCGATCTCCACTTGAGATGTGCTGGCTGATCAGAAGATGAATAGGGCCCGTGTCATGTAAAGATGAGATGCATTGCAGAAAGTGTTGTTAAAAGCAGTACATGGCCTAGAAAGGAAAGGGGAAATGGGGTAAACCAAAGTGATCTTAAAAGAAAAGTATTCATTGTCTGAATTTTGAGGACTTTTTCTGAATGATGGCTCATCAAGCTTCCTTCTGTGCGTCATATCTAATTGCTTTTACATCTGTTCCTATGGAAACTGCAGCCCTCTTTTAAGTTGACGAGGGGGGAATGTTTCATCACCTTTTCTCTTAGGGGTTGGTGCCACTGCGACACGTATAACAGGATCTCAGAGGACAAGCTTTACAAACCAGAAAAATACGAGTAGAGCCTTGTTTGATAGACAAGGAAATACTGAATACATATGTCATTGCCATGAGAGAATAGTAAGTAGAAGAAGCTATAAATATGCCAAAATCAATGCACAAAATAACAACATGTGTGCTTTGATTTGAAAAGAAAACCCCTTTAACAAAAAAAAGACTTCTTTATCCAAGCTCAATGTTTTGCTGCTTGTAACTTGAATCTAAATACAAAACAATCTTATCACACCATTATATCATCTGAAGGTGTTATTGTACATACCAAAGCTCGCTCTTATTCTTCTACCAAAGCCATTTCTTATTACAAAGCAGTGGCCTAAAGTGATGGATGAATGTTTACCTACCATTTGGGGATGATTGATAAAATGTATTTCCTTTCAGGGAAAAAAGGAGAAGAGGAATTTACACTGCTTTGTAAATGTATTCATGCTCCCAGTGCTTTTTTTTGTTTTGTGTTTTTTTGGATTGACTATTGTTCAATTGTATTTGCACCACAAAACAAGCAATTTGACAAAAAAATAGTAAGTAGTATCTCTGATTATGTGCTATTTAATGTTTGATCTTTACTATGGTTTGCATTAGGTATATTGAAAGTGAGTATAATAAATACTATTTCATATTATGTAGACCTGCAGGGCATTGTGTTTTGAAGAGGTCTGTGTAGGTTCTCAGTTATCCAGGTCATCTTAAAAAAAGTTTAAAGCAAGGTAACGACTATGAGACCAGAACAGCCTGGTCCAATAAGAGTTAGTTTCAGCTCAAACCCCTCCCTCTAGAGATGAATCTCAGAAGAGAGATTGATCTCAGAATTGACCAAGTCTCTCGGAGAAGAGATAAAACATCTTCACCTTAAAAACTAAATCCAGATACCTTTGCTGCAACCTTTTCTTTGTGTCTATAAACAAACCCTTAAAATACGTCACATCACAAATCCACTAAACAAACCTAGTGGATATAGGCCAGATAATAAGTAGAGTTTTAGGAACATAAATTAATTTTGACATTTACATTTGTAAATGAATTTTGGATTTTTTTGGGCCATTTCTCAGAGAATATGAATGATAACACATACATTTATTTTTTTACTCATAGTTAGTGGTTTGGTGAAGCCATTTATTTTCAAACAATTGTGTTTACTCTTTTTAAATCATTTTGACAACTGAAACAACTCAAATGATCCTGATCAAAAGTTTACATAAGTTGGTGTTTTGGGCCTGATAACATGCAAACAAGTCGACACAATGGGTCACAAATGGGTGACAATGGGTTTGAATGGCTACTAAAGGTATCTATCCTCACCTGTGATCTGTTTGCTTGTAATCAGTGTGTGTGTCTGACAAACCCTTGCATCTCTCATCCAGTGCTGCACTTAAGTTTCTGTATTCTAAATCATGGGAAAAGCAAAGGATTTGTCAAAGGATCTGCGGGAAAAGGTAATTGAACTGTTAAAAACTGAAAAGGGATATAAAAAGATATCCAAAGAATTGAGAATTCCAATCAGCAGTGTTCAAACTGAGGGCTTTTGTTGAAGCCAATCCAAGGTCAGGTAGACTGACAAAACATTTCAGCCACAACTGCCAGGAAAATTGTTCAGGATGCAAAGAAAATCACGCAAATAACTTCAGCTGAAATACAAGACTCTCTGAAAACAAGTGGTGTGGCTGTTTCAAGATGCACAATAAGGAGGCACTTGTAGAAAAATGAGCTCAATGGTGGAGACGCCAGAAGAAAGCTATTAATACACAAATGCCACAAAGCATCCCATTTACAATAAACCACTCAGAGATCTCAAACCTGCAGTTCATGCAAGACAGCCCAAGAATTTACAAGAACTGGAGGCTTTTAACACAAAAAAAATGGGCAGCTTTACCATCTGCGAAAATAAAGAGCCTCATCCACAACTACCACAAAAGACTTCAAGCTGTCATTGATGTTGAAGGTTAACTTTTGTTTAGTTTCTGTTGTCATTATAATGTAAAAAGAGTAAACACAATTGTTTAATAATAAATGGCTTCACCCAACCAATAACTATGAGTGAAAAGAAGTTAACATGAGACATTGTACTATTTATTCAACCCAACAGTTTTTTTTTTATCAAATTTAACAAAAGGTGAATGCATAATTTTAAATAGACACTGTATTCTATATTTATATTGCTGCAAAACTGTCACATATGCCATACCTAACCAGTATGAAGCTGCTGATCAAGTGACAAATTCATATTGAGTATTACCAGTTTAATTACAACCTTCCCCCTAAAGCCCTAAGGCAATTTTATTTTAAATTAATACTTGGTGGGATGTTTAGTATCAGAGCGAGTATAGGTAAACTATAGGATTGGTGACTCAATGCAGTGTGCAGTTGCACAATAGAGGCAATCTTTATAGATTCATTATTATTATTATTATTAATTGAATTGATTGGGACAGGACATGTTAATGAACATACATGAGACAAAGCCACATGAATGTAAACATGCCAGATTTGAGCCATAAGCTACTTTCCATTAGTTGTCCCAACATTCTCACACCATACCCCAGAGCAACAATCACACGCATTCATACACCAGTGCTGTGTCACTGGAAGCAAGGTGGGTTAGGTGTCTTGCCCAAGGACTCAACGACAGTATGACCTGTGGGGTGAGTGGGAATCGAACCATCTACCTTACACTGAGCCACTGCGCCCATTTGTAGGTTTTTTTTTTTTTCCTTTTCTAATTACACACCCTTAAAGTGATCTCCCTCTCATCAAAGCAGGTGCCATCTTCGAAGAGGTTAAGATCCTTGATAGTTTTAGGGTAAACAGTGATTGTTCATATCTTTTGTTTATGCATTGCTTCTGGCTTAAGATTCCCACTGTATGAATAATACATGCCTTACCAAATCATTTGTTGGTTAACAGAGACTAATGAGGCTCATACTTAGCAGGATTATGAGCCTCTTAATGAGAATCATGACAGCACTTTAGTATTTCCTCTTTTAGCTGTGTAGAGAATAGAGATTAGTTTTAGAATTACTGTTTGGAGGTTTTGGTGTTTTGGTCTCAGAACAAAAGGACATTTCTTAATTACCATATGTTTTATGTCCTCCATAGCTCCAAGTGCTAGCAAAATTGTTTATTTTTTGGTTTTGGGTGGTGAGACTAACTGTATATTTGCACTTATATGTTATAATATAGCAATCATGCCAGTGATGTTGATACAAATGTAATAGTATCATGATTCAAGTTTGTTGTGCCATGTCCCTGACTCTCTGATGGCCTCTTCTCTATCTTCTCTTGGGCACCATCACAAAAGCCCCCAGTAATCCCTCGCAACCACCCTTCCTGACCACTTTAGCCTGAGAGGGCCATCGGTCACTGGACAAAAAAACCTTCATCTAGTGCCAGTCTGCCTCGTGCTTATCTAACCCACTGGGAGGGAAAGTTGGGATTATGTAGGATTCATGGAGGTCTTCTAGCATTAGCCTCATCATGGCTAGGCTTTCCAGGCTTCCCTTATTCAGTAGCACCACTAAACAAAATGAAATGTTCTGTTAAAGCTAGTCTAGTTGTCAATTTATTTTATTAGTTGTCAATTTTTCTTGACAATAATAATTGTATAATTATGACCATAGCTCATTATGAATTCACTTCAAACAGCAATCAGAAACAGGTAATTAATTATGTTGGGCAATTTTAAGATGAACCAAACAGTGGCATCAGTAAATGTTTCATCTGAACGATGGAGCAGTCATGTCAATAAGTCTGTAAGTATTTTTCTATTAAGATGCACCCATATAACTGTTTATACTTGTTATTTGTTCACTTTGTATGCTACATTGCACCCTAGATTAGTGTTGCACCCTAACTTTGTGTTGTGTTCCAGCGTTGTCCTTGGACCTTTTTCTGAGTGGAATTAAATAGACAAACTTTTTATAGTTTTTATTCTCGTAGTCATAGTTCCAACAGCCGAGAGAAACTGTTTTCAGAGTAACAAGTGTGAAGTAATTTTCTATTAAACATTTTAGAATTGCCTGAACCCACTACAAACTGCACAGTATCTAGTCGCTGTCATAAAAAAAACCCAGAAAGATATAATATGCGGGATATCCAGTGGAAAGTCCATAAACAAATGTTGGCCCCTCTCGTTTGTTGCTTTTTGTTGAGTAAAACTTGAATTCAAGTTTATTTTGTATCACTTTTAGCTACCTTTCATGAATTTTGGCTGTATTTTCCATATTTCCCATGTAAATAAAGGCGGACAATGGTGATATAGATGCAGAGATTTGGTTTACAGATACATTCACCTCTGCATTGTTCTAGAAAGTTGTAAATTGAAAGGCTTTGTTTTTGTTTGTATAATGGGAATCTGACATATTAAACCTTTAACAAAACTACTGTGCTTGAAAAAACAAAGAAGTCAATAGCAAAAAGGTCTCTGGTGTCCTGGTATCTACACCCACCAGCCACCCTAACAACCCACCTCCTGCTGCTTGTAGCTTGTACACGGCAGCAGTTGTCTTTATTCACAACCTGCCTCTAAAAACAATGCCTTTTAGCCATAGGGATACTTTAAGTACATGGCTTCTTCTAATGTTTCCCTCATTATATATTTTTTTCTTTTTTCCCTTCTCCTTTTCCCCTCCTGTCGTTGCGGTTGAATCGTCAGCAGCAAGCTGTTTAGATAAGCCAAATTCCCTCCAGCTCCTCATCATGACTGCTTGGCTTATCAAGGTCAAGAGAGCACTTTGCAACACTTACAGCGCTTTATCGGCATATTATCCGAGTCAGGAGAAAGATGAGGAAAGAGGCCTGTGGGCTACATTTCAACAGTGTGGGGCTTAATAGGCCCGGTACTGTTTTTGATGACAAGCTATGAATAAGTTATTGTTGCTTTTGCCGAGGCTCTTACCACACAGACCTGAGGATCATTAGAGTCTAATCTTTCTCTCCTAATCCCCGTTCAAGAGTGGACTAGCCTCACTCGGTAACCTTGTAGCTAAGCCCGCCTCCTTTGCAAATCCTCAGCCTTGACATGGCTTCTTGATTTGGCTTTGTCTGTTCAAGAGCCTTTCCATAGTCTTAGCCTTGCCCTTGACTGAAAACATCTAAAGCAACATATTTTTCTCCATCTTCAACTAAATCAATTCAAATGCTTAATACATAATTTATACAAATACATTATTTGTACTGAAAAAAAAAAGCATGTGAATTTTTGATGATATCTTCTAATTTTAATCTATTTATGTATTTCAGATATGTGGGTAAGTAAAATATAAACATTTAAGAGCAGAGTAGCATGTCTTTATTAGTAAAGCTACAACAATGAATGCCCTTGTCTTTGTGAAGTTTTGTTTTAGGACAATCTTGTTGGAAATCAGGTTGTATATGACTATGTTAGTATTTAGGCACAAATAGCCTGGCCAGCATTAATATTTTTCTGTTCTATTGAAAGAAATAGTCTGCCAGCAGTACCAATGGAGACAGAATAAATCTTTTCTGGATGCAATTAAGAAGACATACAGTACAACCAATCAGAGAAATAAATTATTGCATAAAACCTGCTCCATTTTAGTCATAAGGTTCCAACAGGAGCCAAACTCTAGTCTCCCACATGAAAGCCCAGGACTAGCCCACTTACTGACTGCTTCCATAGAAAAACACCTATAAATCACCAGAAAGCATAGCAACACAAATGAGAAATATGGATCTTACATCTCTTGTACTGTAACATCATTTTAGACTGAAGAAATATTCAACATCCTGGAGGAACTATAACAGAAGTGAAGTCAGGCATGAAACAGTTAATGGTTTCAAAGCCCCAGCTCTAATTGCTGATTTAACAGAGCCAATCAACTGGGTGCTTAATGTAATGGAAATTAAAAACAAAACTGTTTCTTTGATGTCTGTCTTCCAAGCCTGACAACAGGGAGTGAAGGTTAAACCCCAATGAGTTACATTATTCACTGAGAGGCTCTTTAAAAATCAAGAGCAACATAACTCATGGAAATATTACACCAACCAGGACAGAAAGGATAAATACCTCATTATACTTTAAAAAGCATCACAGTTTGAACAGAAAAGAATGAGAGTCTTTTTACATTTAGAGGTTAGTGTAGGGTGATTGATTATGGTTTTGGTTAAAGTGGGAATTATGCTAATGATATCAGTATAACCATGATTATCACTGTATTATGCTCTATTATTGTTAATAATTACACTCTTTTTCTTATGCATTAATGGTCAGAGCGTGTCCTCGGGTTCAGCAGAGATCCTAGTGCTGTGAGTTTGTCTTAAGGGTGCTGAGGGCACAGAGGAGGCTTGATGGAAGTCTGTCTAAATTGCTTGCTAAGGGTCACTGCGTTTGGGAATTGGGAGCATTACAGCAAGAGGTAAAGTATGTGTCCAAAATTACAGAGAACAACATTGAAAAACATATAGCGCCATGTATACGCCAAGTGTAAGGCTCCATCAAGACCGGCAAACACGACAAAAACTTGAAACACAATTTAATATTTTTATTGTGGCTTTATACAGGCATGTCCAGCATCCAGCACTTTATTTGACTCTCATGTAAACAAGACAAGAAAAGCAGATATTTGGCTGTCTACACAAATGGGTTTTCATTTTAAAACATATAGAGTAAAAAAAATATGTTCAGACTATGTTTGTCAACATTAGTGTTCCTGCAATATCAGTACACAATAATACAGCCAAGATTGTTTTCCTCAGACAGTGAATGAAGGGAGATAACCAGACAACAGTCCATTTTTGTACATATTATAAGTCTGTAATATTTTCAACATTTGAATCTTAGTTTTGGCAAACCAAAAATGCTGAAGAAGTGTGGAGGCCACAAACACAAATGAAAGGAACATAGGTCACCTGAGAAAATAAGTTGTTCTTCATAAAATTTTCAGTTCAGTCCATGGCCTTCTTTGAAACTGGTAAACACTTTGGGTCTTCATTTTTCAATGGACCCAACACAGTTCTGTAGTTACCAAACTTTTCTGCCAACCTGCACTCACTGACTCTTGCTACAGGATATTTGTTGTGTCCAACAGTGCCAACGGTGCATACATCAATTTCTGTGGTAAGGACAGCTCCTAAAAGAGCCAGTAAAAGAGCCAGTACATAGGTTCAAACAGTGCTTATCTCCCACTGGCAGCTGCATGTGGCAGAAAAAACTCAACATTTCACCAATAGCTAGGGCCATAATGGCTGCACTCCTGTCACGATGGGGGACTTGTCACCTCCTTAACCCCAAAGCCCTGCTTCTATTGAAGCTGCTAGCATTGGGCTGGTGAGTGTAAAATTTAAGATTGTCTGTGCTACATTCTTCTCATCAGTCATACTGTTTTTATTCTCTTCTTCAAGTCATCTTAAACAATTGAAACTACTGAAATGTCTTTACAAGGCCTCACCAGAC